>OX421981.1:7435000-7748619 GCA_949128135.1 Parasteatoda lunata | reverse complement strand
TTTTTTGCGTATTTCGCCATATCTCGAGAAATATTTAAGCGAATTAAAAAAAAAATTTTTACACTATTATAAAATTCGTTTATGCAGAGATAATTTCATGCAAAATATAATTTTTAGTATATATTTAATATTGTTTTATTATTTTATTTAATAATAGTCGAAAAAATTATGAATTCTAAGGCATACAATTTTTCACATCACTTAAAAAATGCAATTTTAAATGGCAAAATACAAAATATGAGCGAGCTCGGTCGAACAGTTTCTGAGAAATCGAATTTTAAAAAAGTAAATTAAATTTCTCAGGAACTATTCGACCGATTTTGCTCAAACTTTGTATTTTGCCATGTAAAAATGCATTCTTTAAAAAAAAATTGTCTGTCTTACAATTCAAAAATTTTTTGACTATTATAAAATAAATAAAAAAAAAATTCAAAAAAATAATAAATACTCATCAAAAGTTGTTTTTACATGGAATTATCTTTGGCTAAATTTATTTTATAATTGCATGCAAAAAAAATTTAATTCGATTAAAAAATTTTCGAGATATGCTGAAATACGTAAAAAATAAAATTAACACTTAAGGGGTCCAAATTTTTGACCGCTCTCGTGACCAAACTATTGGAACCATATTTCCCTGATTCAGAAATCCCAAATCGTCAAAAAAAAAAGGGTATGTTTATTCAGAGAAAATATGTTTTTGTGTCTGATTTTGTAACTGAAAATATCGTCTGCACTGATTAATTAACATATTTGAGGTCACCTCTTTGAACCTTTAAGATTGAGTCCTGGAACGTGACGAGCCGATCATTAGATCAAAAGTTATTCAGGGTGGTCAGTTTTTTATTTTGCGCACTATGCAAAGAAATAAATTATTTCACAAGCAAAATGCGCTTATAAGTTTATTAAAAATTATTGAAGAATCTAGAAAATGAACCATGAATAATGCCTCACCAAATATGAAAAAAAAAAA
Source organism: Parasteatoda lunata (assembly GCA_949128135.1). NCBI lineage: Eukaryota > Metazoa > Arthropoda > Arachnida > Araneae > Theridiidae > Parasteatoda > Parasteatoda lunata. Next base: position 7,747,649 of record OX421981.1, on the reverse strand, counting down.
AAAAAATCATCAAGCCCTGCTAATCAAACGTTATACCAAACTATAATTTAATGGTTTATTTATCTATTTGCTAAGAAGAGGAAATCCACCAAGAAGCATCTAACGAGATTCTGGCTGATCTAGGCGGACCTCCACTGGAGTTGAGCTAGAACTCTCCTTATGGCGGCGCACAGGTTGCTGGTTGATAAATGGTTAGTCTTCGATTTTGAACCGTTCCTTTCGTTTATTTCTTGGTGATTAACCCTCTTGCCCTAACATTCACACAATTGTTACATTCATAAGCATTATGGCCGAGTCTACAGCACTTGAAACATCGGAGGGTATTCACATACCTTGAATCTTTTCCAAGAGTCAATTCGAGTGTTGCATCGAAATGGCAGGGATCCATCGAAACTACCCGATAGTTTATCACTCTACATGCATCGATTCCAGCTTTTACGAACTCTTCATTCTGAGACGTTCCTTCAAGGTTTCCCTTTAAAGCTCGTCTTCCACTAATGAGGCTTCTAAACCCTGGTTTAGAATAAATTCGTCACCTAGATCTTATCTTATTCAGACAGCTCCAATATTCTTTTTTTCGTTTTCTACTTGAATAATTACTCCTCCATCTCTGACCTTTCTTTTTACTCTTTTGATTCCAAGCCTAAATTTAACCGGATCGACGATGTAGTTTTATATTCGAGTTTACATGATCATCTTTACGTTTTACAACCAGGATATGCTCAATCGTTGTGGTTTATTAAATGGGTTTCAGTTCTACTATTATTCTCTTTATTGGAGTTAGTTTTCTTATCGAAATTTGCCTCTTCTCTTTAAAGCTTCTTGTGAACTTCCTATCGCCATGGACTCATTATTGTGTTCAGCTGATGGATTTTACAAAACCAACTCTGCAGCAACCTTCATGAGCTCGGATCTTTCTTACCTCAGTCTTTCCATATGCTTTGCGCATATTTGAATCAATTTTTTATTTAATTCAATGCTTTACTATTTACCAATATATATTTGGACATTCATGCAGGTCAGTGAATGTGGAATTAGTCTTAGGTGTTTCTCTTGATAAATACTAGGATCTTTGCTTCTACGGCAGTGATGGGGATACATTCTTTCCGTAGTGGTTAATCTCTTTAATTTCATAAGCCCAAAGTAGACAACGAGTGCATTATTTTGGATAACAAAGTGCTTTATACATTGCGTTAGGTTTACAAGGTTCTACTTCCAGGAAGAAAATGCTAGCTGTTAAGTTGCGTTGTTGACCATGGATTAGTATAGTGAAAAGTGGTTTAACCAAATGAATTGGCCTGCCCAGATCCCAGACACTTGAACTCTGTCCAATTTAGGCTTGCAACTATATATATATATATATATATATATATATACCAATAAGACACCTGTGATTGGAAAGAAAAACAAAATTATATATTAGAAGACTTGGATAGAGCCTGAGCTGATAAACCTCTCACTAAATTTCCGCACAACTTAAGAGAGGACCTTGTATCACAAAAGACTAAATGCACGCCAAAGGCATGCGTTGGCCAGCAGGATCGGTATCATGATCCCCCGCTCTCCCAGTGGTGTCATCGACACCTTACTTGCGTAACATGTGACCTAAAAGCAATTTTTCTCTCTAAAAAACTTGAATTGAAAATTAATATTTAGAAGCTCTAAAGGTTTTAGTCCTAACCAGCTTTCTCCACGGAAAAATCCAGGTTTTTATGTGATTACCATACACAACATCATACTTTTGTTAAAGCTTATTTCATTCAGCTGTAATAGAGGAAGACGCTTCAACATCAGAGTCCCTCCTGTCTTTCCGCAATTTTGGGGAAGAAAGATCTTTCACAGTAGATTTGTGCTTTTAAAAGAAAGGATAGCTTCATGTTCAAAGAATAGTAAAATATTGCATCGTTTTTCAACAAAGGTTATTTTAGATTATAATAAATTTTTAATAATTATGTATAAACTGCATAAATTGCTCACTTTTGTGTAAAATTGAAATTTTTATAACTTTTGAATGGTTTTAAAAACGAGACAAATGTACATTCTGATAAAACTAATTACAACTTGATACAGTAGTTTACAAAAACATCTGAAGATATTTTGTTTACAAAAAAAAAATTTTGATTTATTGATATTAAATTACATAAAAAACTCATTTAAATTTTAATCTAACATATATTTTACAATAGTATAGCTTCTTATACAATCATGAATATATTTTTAGGTATTTGAAATTTTTGAAAATATTTATAAGAAATGATTTAAACACGTCAAAAAGTTGGGAAAAATAGCAATAAAAAAGCAACACCTTAAACAATCCATTTCACTCGTTTAAACTTTCCGATTTTATTTAAAGTTAACTCCTGCGAAAATAAGGTTAACAAGGTTCTATACTACAGCTAGTATTCTAAACATATGTAACTGCAATTTAATAAAAACTAAGAATTTTATCAAAACACTAATAATCAAGTTTTAAGAAACTTTACCTTGTTCATAGAATAGTTTTCTAATAATCTTACATAACCTTTCTTCTATCAGAGCTAGAGATTTTTTGAACTAAATTAACTCAAAGCAAGCTGCAAAAATTAAAAATTACTGAAGAATTTATTCTTATAAAAGCATTATAGCGAGTAACGAAATACAACGTAAATAAACGAATCAGGAAAGAAACAAAAATGTCGCCATAATTTCGATTTAAAGCTATTTTCTTAAAAATAATAATAATAACTTATTCATAACAAATAATTCTATATAATCAATACTTTATGGTTAAATGTTTTTTTTTATATGTTTATATTCACTTAAATAGTTTTAAAAGTATTCCTTTGGATTTTAAAATGAATAAATTGCAATAATTGGGATTAATATGTTTTAAGGAAAACAAATAGAATGTTTGCAGGAAAGTTTATTTATAAAGTATATAATGCGATTGTTAATCCAGAAATTGATAAAAAAAACTTTTCTCCTTTAACAAACTATTCTTTAAATCCAAATGCACTGCAGTTAACCACCATATTTTAAGATTTTTTTGTTCCAGTGGAATAAGAGTGAGAGAAGGAAAGTAGAAAATCTCTTCCTCGAATGACACACCAGTTACGTGATTTTATTATTGGGACAAAAATCAAACCAGCAGTGCTTGATCTACCTACATTACAACTCTATGACTCCATCATTATCCATAAAATTTTCTGATAAGTTTCAATCAAATAAATCAATTCATTAAATTAATGCTTTTTATTCCAGATTGATGGAAAAGATGTTGGTTGGTCCTTAGGGTACATGATTAATGCAACAAATATCATTCCAGTCAAAGATAAAACGCCAAAACTCATATCTGCAACTGTATTAGCAGTTTGTCTTGTTTTATTCATAATGATTGTAGTTGGTGCAATTATGTTCATTCTAAGGAATCGTGATCGGGCAGATTACAACAGTGCCTGAACTCTCCTTTGTTTCATCAAACTGTCACTTTATAAATGGAATGCATTCAAAACAAGCATAAAAGAAGCCTATTAGAAGAAAAAAAATTCTATGTTTCTTTCAGAAACTGAACAGTGGAGAGATAGCAAATTATGACGTTTAAAATATTCTGAAAACTTTCTTTTTTCAAATTCACCATTATTATGCCATGAGAGATTTTAATGATTTACCTGTAAAGTTTACAAAATAAAACAGAAAAATTGATTTGTGCCATTTTCTTTTTTAAAAAAAAACATAATAACGTAGAACGTTGACAAATACGTAAAACATAATAACATTTACTTCAATGCAACTTAACATTAAATGTCTAAGATTATGACCATTCTGGAAACTTTGATTTTTTTTTTAAATTTTATACTGTAGAAGACTACAATATAATCATCAAATATTTCCTAATAAGAACTACTTAAAGATCCTTGAAAAAGTGGTTAGTGAAATTACACATAAGTCTTTACCACAGCATATTAATAATTCGTTTCAAATTCAACTTACATGATGTTTTAAACCACAGTTAAGAAAGTAACTAGTCTTATACTAAAAATAATTTTCAAGGTCCAAGAAACTTCAATTTATCTAAATTTATGCAATAGTATCTAAATTTATGCAATATATTAAATTAAACATTGAGAATTAATTCATTAAATAGGTACATTTTTTATCACTTTTTCCTAAAATTTTGTTTCAGCCAACAATATTTTAAAATTTCCTAAGAATTTACAATAAATTTCTTTGAAAGATTTCAAAACAAAGAAAAATATATTTTACAAATTCATTCATTCAACTATTGATTCATTCTATCCAAACTTCAAGAGAACTTATCCGCAAATTAACGCAACTCGTCTAAATAAATTTCATCATATTTTTAAAAATATACCAAATGGCAAACATAAATTTTCTTTACGTTTCAGACAAATATATATTTTAGGACAGTTTGATGATTTTGAAGGTCTGAAAAAAATCTGTAACCAATTTGTAAACATGGATGTAATTTTTTAAGAGATACTCCACTCATAAATAAACTTCTTTTTCTACAAAATAATGCACACAATTTCTAATTGTAGGCTGCGTGAAATCAACATTTGATGTCATTTGTTTTAAAGTGCAAATTAAAATAATTTATTTTAAGTTTTTTTTTATTGACTTTGATTAGCTTAATAAGAGGAAAAACAGGAGGACTGCTGGTAGTCAGTTTAGCAATTTTGTAGTAAGACTAAGTTTGACTGAATGAGTATTTATGAAAAAATAATATAAGATAGCTAAAAAACAAGAAAAATGTTTATTAATGACTGTTTAATTTTACAATGCTTAGAATATATCTTTCAGAGGAATAACATGGAAAACATTGCAAAATAATCCATTCCTAACATTTAATGTTACAATTTATCACCATAGCAAAACCTTAGAAAAATATATTTATTTACACATATTTACAAAAGGCAGTTTCTCCAATCGGCATGTATAAAAATAGCAATACATTTTCAAAGTAGTAATCATTTGCTCCAAATTTTTCAAGTTCAGAAGTAAGAAGAAAATCAAATAATTATGAAATTACAACAAAAATTATTTATTTTACATCATAAAATAAATTTAATTCAATTAAAATATTACAAATGAACTTTAATAATGGACATCATAGACAATCTATCATCTACCCTCATAAGTTTAAAAACAAAACTTTATTGATATACTACATTTTTAACAAAATTTCATAAATGTCTAAGATTTAAGATGAAAAGTCTCAGCAAAATAAATGGTAAACCCATTCCAAAATTTATAGCCAAAATGGAAGAATATTAAAAGCCTTGATTGAAAAAAAAAATTGCACAACAACCCGAAATATCCCAACACTTAAAACCAGGCATTGTTTAGTCATGGAACAATTAATAAGTTATGCATATATATGCATGCTCTAAACTTCTCACTATATACTGTGTAATAAATTAATAAAGAGTCAGTTACACTTTTAAATATAACATATATAAATATTAGTAATTTTTAAATTCTAAATGTAACTAGTTTAAAAAATTGAAGGCAGTAAAAATGTCATTTTAATAAAAATATTACTCACCAAAATATTTATGTACATTTTTTAAAATAAATAAATAAGTTACGAAAAAAAAAAATTATTTATTAAGGTAGGCTGAAAAAGTAGATATATCATAATTCTATAAGCTGTAATGTCAATAGGTAGGTTAAAAAGTATGTATGATTCTGAATGAGTGTCTTTTGTCCTTCAATGGGCTAAAAGTTGTGACAATTTATATAAAAATAATTAAAAATCACAGCTTTTGTTGCCAGACTTACGGTAGTGCTTAAAGGTTACAATTTCTTAACGAGAATAACTGTTCAAAATTTCAGAAATATAATTTAATATGGTCTCAAAGACACAGAAATTTTGTAGAAGACACAAAGCAGCAAAGCTAAATTTCCTGAAATGATATCTTCTGTTGACTCATTGAACCAATCCAAACTTTCTGGCATTGACTGGGGATATTTAGTTATAATTATAAAGTTTTGAAGAATTTTGTCAAGAAATGGTAACTTTTAAGTGATTTGCAACCTATTGAAGTAACAGCTTATATCAATTCAGACTCATAAGATTTTGCATGATGGTGTAGCTGATAACATTTCTGCAAAACCACTAAAAGATTTTAGATATTTTTTTGATCCATCCCATTACTTATGCAAAAGTTTATTACTTTTTAAAAAATGAAAAAGGATTTTCTAACTTTATTTTAAATGGTCTTTAATATTCAAATATTGGTTATTTAAAACAGAATAAATCAAATCTTACAATTTAGTATTACAATAAATACACACTTAGGATTTATTTATAATATCGCAATTTTTAATATGAGAAAAAGGATTGCCTTATCCAAAATAAAAATGCTTACAAGAATAAGCTTATTTACAATTAATATATATATTTTTTATTTACATTAAAGTTTTAACAAAGAAACTATAAAGCTACTAAGCATTTGAGAAAACAAATTAACCCTCTAAGGGTTAGTTCCAGCCTTTTCCAAACTTTCATATACAGTCTGGCTATCCTACAACAAAAAAACAGTTTCTCCTTGTTAGTTAACAGGAAAATAGTGCATTGCAGAATTTCAGTATAATTTTACCCACGGGGGTTCAACTCTTAGAGGGTTAAAAGCAAAGGAAAAATCAAGCAAATCTGAATACAATAAAAAAGTTTAAATAGAACAAATTCACACTGAATACATATATCATAACAGTATTTGACCAAAAATCTACCTTTATTAACAAACACAAAACATGATATTTAATTTAAATTCATTATTTTTTATCTGTGCTATAAAAATAAAATAATAATAATTTTCCTTTATCAATAAAATTAATAATAATACAAAAAATCCCCACCACTTCATTAACATACATATACGAGAATATGGAAACTACAATGGAAATTGAATAAGAAAAAACTAGCTTTAAAACTCACAAGACACAGAATGGTTAGTAAAATTCATTTTAATCAAACCAAAATAATGATATTAATTAAAAATTATTTTAAAAGGAAATGATTAACTAAATTGCAAATACACTAGCAGAAAGTTAAGTGAGAGGAACATTGAAACTATCAAATCCATCAAATGATAAATAATCAAACATCAAATGATATTTAATTTTCCTTTTTATTTCAAAAGAAAAAGGAAAACTTAAGCTACAGTATATAAATGATATATTAAATTCAGAAATTCTGTAATAAGTAAAAAACTATATTATTTTTTTTAGGTTACAATTCAATCTAGGCTCAAAAAAGCCTTATTCTTTTATTGGTATAAAGAAAAGTAATAGTAAATGTTACTAAAAAACATTTTAAATAAAATAAAAAAATAGGACATTAAATCAATCAGTGTTTTCACTACAGCGTGAGAGCCTCGGCATATTTTTTTCTTTCTCGCATTAAAACCGTGATTACCGTGAGAAATTCGCGCATTCTATAAATCAATATCAAAATTCGCGAATTTCTCACATTTTGGAAAGAGCTTTGCACTACGCCATTTAGAATAAAATCCGATTCACTTTTCTTCCTGGATCATTCATCATTTTCAACATCTGCCCCGTGATCTAGCTTTCCTATTTACCAGTATTGTTCAGAACCATTTCGAACAATAGAACACTACCCCTCCGAATCACGGAACCCCTTCCAGAACACATTTCTCTACACTACGGTAAACCTTACCACGTGTTTACCGTAGGTAAGGTTTCTTCATGTAAGATGTTCAAATTTCTTATGCACTAATGTAAGATGGACCTTGTAAACACAAAATCTTCTATGACGATTCAGCAAAAATCATATGATGAAGTAGCAAAAATATTCAATGCTTTAAAAAATAGAAGATGTTAAAAATGTATTATAATTAAAGAAATGTTTTTTTTTTCAAGCCTATTTGTGTTTTTTAAATTTTTAGAAATCTCACTTAACTTTTTGAAATCTCACCCTGTTTTTGAGAAATGGTGAGAAATTCTCACCCATTTTTTTTTCTATGATGAAAACACTGATAAATACATATGTTTACCTAACACAATGATTAAAAGTAAAGTTTCTTGTAAAGACAAAAATTTTACCAGTATCACTATTTACATTATTAAACAAGATATAAAGAGACACAATTCAATTTTTTTTAATTATTAAAAGACAGCACTAAAAATAAAATTGAAAAATTAAAATCTTCTATTAATTAAATAAATGCATTTTAATTTAGTTCATATTTTCTCAAAAGAAAGAGCATATTTAAGGGGCATTCTAAAACTTACACTTTTAAAATGCTTAGTTACTGAAACTGAAAAAATTATAAGTATTAAATTATTACTCGTTTTATTATCTAAACTTTGTTGTTTTTTAAACTTTGTATTACAGACTTTGTATTACAATAAACTTTGTGGGCAAGATTGAAAAAGTAATTCCCTTTTTACATTCTTTTAAACAGCAGTGAAATGACAGGCCATTAAAAATTGGCAAAAAAAAGTCTTTCAAGTTTTTAGAGTATATAATACAAACTTTAATACTTTTAATAAAGTATTACTTATAAATTTTTTTTAAGAAGGAGAACTAAAAATCAACCGCAATTAAGCTAATGACAAACACATTTTCTAGTGACAACACAAAAAAATCTGATTATTAAATGCCAAAATATAACACAAAGAATACAGAAAATTTGAAAACCTTTTTTAACCAAAAGTAAAAACATTGTTTTATCAGTTCACATTAATCAGAAAAAATCCATAGAAGTTTTAAAAGTTATTAAATGCTATTTCTCTTAGCTTAATATAGCAAAGTCTACATTTACAAACGTTTTTGGGGAAAGAATTATGCTCATGAATGATAGTCTATGATCAAAAGTTTGTTAAGCAAAAAATAAATAAATAAATAAAAGATTTAACTTTAACTCCAAGATGGTGAGAAAAGTGACCTCTTAGTAAAGGAGGATATTTACGGGAGGAAGGAGGATATTTACGGGAGGAAGGAGGATATTTACGGGAGGAATAAGATACAATTAAAAATTCACTTAACATTAAACATTTACAAAACAGTCAGAATGCGTAATGTTTTTTCAGAAGCTCATCTAAATCCTATTTAGAATGCAAATAGACGAAAACAGTTAATTTTTAAAGATTGAAAATAATTAGTGAAAGCATATATTCTCAAATAAAGGTTGTTTTTTTTAAAGAATGCATATCACATCATAGATAGAAAAACCAAATTCAAATGTAAGCATTTATATTTTTGTTGTTGATTAGTATACAAACTAATTTACCAGTTAGAAAAATAGAAAACTATAAAGTGACATTTTATAAAAATCTAAAGCTCAGCTATAAAAAAAAAAAAATATTAAAAAAAAGATACATTGTAGTTTAACTGTTACCTAATTCCCCGAAGATCACTAAAAGTTTTTTAATACTTTCAAACAGTAAATAGGATATAGATTGAAAAATTAAAATAAAATATTCTATATATAACAACTATCTAAACTAAACTAATAATTTAATATATAACATATAGAAACAACAATAAAAAGTTTTAATGAACTAATACCAAATGTATCAATTCCAATAAAAAAAATATTCAAATGTAATTCATAAAATTACACAACAATATATTTTGAAATAAACACTGCAACATTACAATTTGAAAAAAGCACTACCATATTGTGGTAATTTTAGGAAAAATTTAAAATAGAAAGCTTTCTTCATACTTGAACTTAAAGAAATACTTTTAAAAAAAATTAAGGGACATAATGATAAGTATACAAAGGAAGCGTGCTGCAGATTCCATTAGTGATTATGAGATTTTGATCACACTCTATAGATTGTTTAGTTTCTAATTATTTTTTGCTAATATAGGTTTAAATTATTTTTTTATTGATGCCAAATTACAAAATAGATTTTGTGGAGTTTTACTAAAATTTTTAGTTTTCACATGCTAATATTAAAACTTTGCAATGAGATTTGCTATATGGTGAGCGTGCTGCAGATTCCATATCCATGTAGATTCCTATCAACATTAATATATATTATTAATATAAATTTTCTGGATTAAACTTTTCAATATTAAAATTTTTTACTGAGTACTAAGATATATTTTTATCACAGTTTAATAACTATTTTAAATACATGAATAACATATCAGTTAAATACTCAGTATATGGCCAATGTTACTAACTGAAGAATCCTTTAACAAGAATCATTTAAATGGAACAAAAGCATTAAAAATAAAAACAATCAGAAACAGTAAAATATTTCATAAGCAAAGATTTCTCTCAAACATGTGGGACAGACATTTTTTCTGTTTACCATAACCAGAAACTTCATTCATGAAAATATATAGTATAAATAAATTATACTAAATTACATTTTCAGGATAAAATTTCATGTGGTTGAGGTATAATGTGAGGACTTGAGGAATTTGAAGAATGAGTTGTAGAAAAAGACTCAGCAGATGGCAATTTAGAGTGCTGAATTTGATGCCAGGTTTCTCCAAGAGCTTTAGCAAAATGCTCATCCACTAAAACATAAAATTTTTTAGCTTTAAAATAATAACATACAACCTTTTAAATGAAACATTTATTCACAGAAATTATGGTTAACAGGAAAATAATAGTCTTCAAAAGCTGGTAGAAATGTATCTAACTTTTGGCATAATGTTGTGTTTATGAGGCTACGTGTAAACAGGTTTCATAATATTAAGCAATATTGCCACTCATAAATTTTTTTCTGATTTTTAAATATATAAGTAGGTAGGTTATAAATTGAACTAAAAATATCAAAAATACTAGATTAATTAATTCAACATGTTGCACTTTCTTTTAATGTTTTGGCCATTTATTTTTTTAAACATACAAGCATTAAATTATTTTTTCATGAGATTATTTAGATTTTTACAAGATATTATCCTTAATATTGAAGAAGACAGAAAAAAAATAGACTTTAAAGGAATAGGTTAAAAAATACAAAGAAAATAAATAAAATTGTAACGTCAAAAAAGTACTAAATTTAATTATAAACAAATAAAAAGAATGTGATAAACATGATATAATGATGAATGTATAATGATTTTTAAAGCATTTGATAATAACTCTTAAAGTCAATAAATATACTAATGTCAAAAGAAAAAAACATCATTTAAGAAAGATGTGAAAACAAGGGCGGTGCCAGTAGGGGGATAGAGGGGGCAATTGCCCCCCTGTCAGACATCGTTTGATCTCCCTATCGAGACAAACTTAAATGCCGTCGTGAAAATGCTACTATCTTGAAAAAAATACATAATTACATTCTTAAAAAAATCTAGCTTTTTTATTTCTTTTTTTGGTAAATGAGAATGAATTAAAAACTTAAAGACGAAAATGTGTTCTTTTTACCTGCACTTTACCACCAACTTCCTGTTCTCTTTTCCTCATTATTTATTTATTAATTTATTTTTAATATCATTGTTATCGCTATTCACTAATTTTGCGTTTGTAAGATCGTGCGTCGTAAATATTGTAAATTGAATATAATTTGAATATAATAAGCAAATTTTTATTTCCATTCTTCTTAAAATTTTCATTTAAATACAATAAAAAGCGCTGTGGTCGCAAATAAATTGTTTCTAATAACTTATTTATTTACATTATAACAATTTGTAATTGCTTTAATCCTTTTATTTTATTTCTCTTAATGACAGGGTTAGTACGCAGCTGGACTTAAAAAGTCATGGAATTGTCATGGAAAAACTTAATTTTACTTGTAACGTACTTGTATGTTTTTGATAATGTAATTTGCGACATTTCCCCTTGCGAAATAGAAAATTAAGAAGATAAAAAAAGTTTTTTCCAGACCTATAGTCATTAGGTAAGTCTCGCACTCAGGGGGTGTCGCCTTTAGGGAGGGGTTAATTAGTACAGTGACAGTGTGAGCATTAGTTTCGTTAACTTCAGTTTTATATATTACTTTTTTATATAGTATTACTTTTTGTGCTGATTTAGTATTTATCATTAAAGCAAATTTTTTTTAGTTATTTATTATTAATTTCGTTGTTTTAACATCGTAATTTATATTTCTTTTTTATCTATTTATCCATCTTATTTATAATTAGTTTGTTAGTTTTTTTGTAACAGAAAATCTTGACTTATCAAATTTTTATTATTTTTTTCCTGGTTTTTTTTTTCCCCTTTTTTTTCTGTTCTTGCAAACGTTCATGAATTGATTACGATTTTACTTCGATTCAATGCAGATTATTGGGTAGTATTTTCATTAAATTAAATGTTTTTATTATTTTTTCAGGATGACTTAGTTTTTGAAAAGTTGCATGGAAAAGTCACGTGAGAGTGGGCGGTGACGTTTCGATTCCGCGCCTTATCGGTCATGACGTAAAGGTCAGAAAGTAAAATATCTATAAAGCGAGTAGCAAAATTAAATAAACTTACATGAACGGGAAATTTTTCAAGAATGATTTAAAATATTTTCGTAGCAAGATTGCCAGATTGCAAAATATAAAAACAAAAGCGCAAATTGAGATAGCGTAACTAGAGGAGTTTTATTTTAAAGTATGTTCTTGCTGCAGAGAAAATCATTTGATTTCGCTACTCGCTTTATAGATTATGTTTTATTCTGTTTTTTTTTCCTTATATTTTATTTTCTGTTTTTACGTGTTATTTTTACTTATTGTGTTCTCTTTCATTTGCTGTAATTTTTGTAAAAATTTTTTGAGTGCTCCTCACACTATTGTATTGATATATTTTGTTTTGGCTATATTAATACAATATTAGAAAGCACTCTTTTTTGCAGATATAATCGTGTGGGCTGATGAAAAGATTATCTTTTTTTTCCTTCGGTTTTATATATATATATATATACAGTCAGACCTCGATATAAGGTTACCCCTAGGGACATCGCAAAAGTGACCTTATAAGCGGGGTGACCTTTTTACCGATTCATTAGCAGTTCGTAACTAAGCATGTAAATAGTACACATTATGATTTTTAAAAATGGTATTACAAGCAAAAAATAAATATTTAAGTCAATAAATTAAATATATTAATATTTAAGTTAATAAATTAAATATTTAAGTCAATAAATTTTAACAGAATTAGAAAAAGAATTAAAGAAATTTAGATTTTTTAAAAAACAATTTAATTTAAAATAAAGCTGTTTAGAAATTTCCTCAAAGTGTACATACATACATAACATCTTACCTTATTTAAAATAATAATTTATGCTGGTCTGTCTCATTTTTGGTTTCATTTTTCGAACAATGTTTTCTAGATTTTGTAACTTTTCAAAATGTTCCTCAGCTCCCTCATGGTTTGTAAAAAAATTTCTTATGACATTTATTGCATTGAAAGCTTCCACTTGGGTTACAACTACAGTCTCAGGATCACAGTCATTGTCCTCACTGTCCATAATTTGTGAAACAATTTCAGAAATTGTAGCTTCAGAAGTGGTGGCAATTTCCTCATCAATCAAGCCATATTCAGCCTCCACTTCAATGGCATGGCCACGATTTTTCAGATCTTCCATCAAAACAGATAGAGGAATATCGTCTTCTTCGGTATCATCATCCACGCTATTCAGAGAACTCACAAAACCAGCATGAAGAAAACAATTTGCTATGCATGTGGTGGACACCAAGTTCCATTTTTTGTACACATAGAAAATGGCATAAAAGACAGTAACGTGAAACTCCTTTTTTTGGTCGATGGTAGCGATTAAGTCCTTCCGGAGGAGCTTACGATAGTTCACTTTTAGGTTTTGAATAACTCCTTGATCCAATGGTTGGAGAACGCTGGCCACATTGGGAGGCAAGAAAACAAGCTCAATCGAGGCTAACTGTGGGATGTTGGTATGAGCTGTGCAATTGTCTGCTATGAAGACAACTTTTCGCTTTTTCTTCACAAACTGCCTGTCTAAACGCCGTATTGTTTTGTCTCAAATGGTGATGGTCATCCATGCTTTTTTGTTAGCGTCGTGATCCACAGGTAAAGATTTCACGTTTTTAAAGCAACGTGGCTTTTGGAATTTACCAGTAACAAGAGGTCTTAATTTTTCAGAGCCATCCATATTGGCCCCAAAAATTCTGTAAGTCTTTCTTTACTTTTTTTGCCACTTACACATTTTTCATTTTTTAACGCCATAGTTTTTTCAGGTAAGACTCAGAAAAAAAGACCGCATTCGTCGACATTGAATACATCACATGGCTTATACCGTTTCAAAATGTCATCTTCTAACACAGATTTCTTCCAGTCATTCAAAACAGCTTCGTCAACACTTCCGGCTTCACCGCATACTATCTTGAAAGTTAAATCATATCTTACTTTAAATCTCTGAATCCATCCATTGCTCGCCTTAAAATTAGGTTCTCCCAATCCCGCTGCTATTTGCGGAGCTTTTTCTTTCAGTACTGAACACAATATCGGCACATTTTGTGCTCTAGCCATTTTTATCCATTGGAGAATAGCTTCTTCAATTTTCTCATAAGGGGAAAAACGCATCTTTTTTCTTTTCCCATTTGCAATGCGATGAGAAGACAGAATATCGTTTAAGGTGATGTGTGGTATACCACGTTCTTCTATAAAACGTGCTTTTGATAAATTTGAATTTTCAAAACCCTCAGCAATTTTTTTTTCTCTGATAGAGTCAACGTCCTTCTCTTTGCCAACATGATGACATGATGAGAGAGGTTCGAATTAAATTCTTTCCTCTGGTGTGGTCAGCAAATGGTCACGTGACACGATGGGGAAAATTATCCTTTGTTCTCCTCCGAACGGCGAAAGCCCCCTACCTCCCTGAAAGTAAGGACAGGGACGAGCAATTATGGGCATTGAGCTGGGGGGGGGGGGACTCTCTCCAGGTCCAAGTGTGTTCATTGGCTGCAAAAGAGCTCCCCTCGCCTTAGATAAAAATGACCTTATAAGCGATAAAGATTTTTGAAACTTGACCATATATCGGATAATCTATAACAAAGAATTCCTATTCAGTGAGCCTGGACTTTGGAAAAGTGACCTTACATGCGGGGTGACTTTATATGCGAATGACCTTATATCGAGGTCTGACTGTATATATATACACATTATTTTCTTTATTTAATAAAGTTTTCTAAACATTCTTATATCCATGTTTATTTTTTAATTTTCATCTTATTAGGCTATAAATTAAGATTGCTTAGAAAGTAGAGGCATTAAAAAGTTGTTAGATGTTCACAAGTTACTAACAAAAATAAAATTAATCAGAAAATAAAACTAATTTCTAAATACAGAAAAAGACAAAAAGGTAAATTAATAGTTTGTTTCAGTTATTGTAAGACTTCAAAGAAAATAATTTGTAATTACAATTTCTATTGTAAAAATTTTAAAGATTTAGTTAATAATGATTTTAAGCACATTATCACAGGTGACCTTAACCTAATTAATAATAAAGATTTAAGATTTCTCACGGGACTTGAGAAAATGTTTTGCAAAAATTTTTTTAAACATTTAATAAATTACAAATATGAAAACAATTATACTTTTGTCGAAATTAATAATTCTAAAGAAGAAATTGATAATAGAATTTTAGCTTTTTCCAAGAAAATAGGATTAAAACTCAATAGTTTTAGTTACCCTTATTTATTTCCTACAATTAAGTATCACAAAATACCAGTTAAATTTAGATTTGTAACTTGCAGTACTAGCTGTTATAAATCTGTTTTTGGTAAAAGACTTTTTAATGATTTAAATATTATATTAAATAAGATTATTTCAAATGATAAGCATTTTAGTACTAATAACAACCAAGATGTTAGTAAATATTTAAATTACAATAACATTAATAATCTTGCATGTGATTTTGAAAATCTTTTCACAAGTATACCACACAATAATTTAAAGAATATTTGTTTAGAAATTTTTGATTATTATTTGATTTATGAAATCGTTAATAAAGAGAATTGGATAACATTTTCGAAAATTATCTTTTTAATGGTATTTGCTTTTACAGACAAATTAAAGGTATTTCAATGGGTAATTGTTATTCAAGTGCTTTTGCTAATATTTTCTTACATTATTATAAACATAAATTTTTACAACATAATTTAATAATTGGGTTCAAATATATTGATGATTTAATTATTTTTGATTGTAATGATTTTGATTTAAATAATGATATTTATCCTAAAGAACTAAATTTAATTAAGACTAATAATCGTGCGTATTTTTTAGATCTCGAAATTAAAATTCTTAACAATAAAATTTTCATTGGATTAATATGATAAAAGAAGGGATTTTAAATTTCATGTAATTAGTTTAACACATTTTAATTCCAACCTTTACTTTAAGATAAGAATATTGTTATTAGTCAAATTCTTAGGTATAAATTTATTTGTAATAATAAAAGATTTTCTTTCAGCTATAGGAACTTCAGGATTACCTTAAAGAACAATAATTTTCCTTTTAATTACTATAATTATGATGTTTTAATTCAAAATATTTTTAAAACGTTCAAATAGTTCGGCCAATATTGAAGCTTGCATAAATAGGTGAATAGGTGCTTTGGGTGAAATTGAGGTTTTCTTTCTAAGCAAATGGCAAAACTATTTAAAAAAAAAAAATTTTGCTCATGGAATATCTTTTTGTTTTGTTGTTCAAGATTTTCAAATAGGGGCCAGCACTTGATTTATTTATAATATTTTCTTACTGATTTGGCAATTTATATTTTATTTTGATTTGGTTATTCTAACTGTAACTGTTACTATTTTTATTTATAAGTGGGTGTTTCATTTTTAAGTCTTACTATGTGTACTTTTAAGTAGTGTTTGCTGGTTCATTATTTTTCTGCGCTTTTCAATTCTTGTAATGATTTTCTCTTATTTGTCTATCCATTATGGGGCCTCAGGGCACTGTCAGTTTTGATTTTTAAACTAACAGAAAGGCTCCTGTGTGTTGGTAGGCAGTGTGTCCCCTGAAGAAGCGCTGTCCTGCTAACACACATATCTTTTATTTTTTATTTTATTGCTTTTTACTGCTTTAATTGTTTGTTTGGATATCTAAATTAAAAAAATAAAACGTAATATCTAGTTGACAGAATTTTTAATGTGAATCTGAACTAGTATTTAAAATGATGTAACTTAATTTTAATGTTGATGGTTATATTAAGACAAAACACTTATCCAAAAAGAACTACTATGTGTATTTATTCATAAAGTCAATAATCATCCTCATAATTTAATATGCTTCATAGAAAATTTTAAGATCATAAAAATTTCATTAAGGGCGTATTTTGAAGCTCTTTCGCAAATGCAAACAAAAATGCCCCACTTGAAGCAAAACTATACTTTTAAGTTGTAAATATTATCTTGCTGGACATTAAAAACACACAAATACCTTAAATATTTAAAATAAAAATAATTAAACTTATAAAAAAAAAATTTGCAGGTAGGACAAGATTTTTTCATTTTAATGAAATCATTAAAACCAAAAAATAGTTTTTTATTTTTGCATATTTTTACGAATTCAAAGAGTAGCATTAGAATAACTTTTCAAATGCAGAGATCCTACCAATAACAGACCTTTTAGTGAAGTAAAGAAAAAATCAGGGCATTTTTTTAGGGATAAAAATCTGGACATTTTATAATTCCGAATATACATACAAGGCCACTTTCAAAAGAGGCAAACTACAAACTAAAAAAAGAAAAGAATATTTCCGCTTTGTTGGAGAAAATTTTCAAGTGGTAGAAAAGTTTACGGTTAAAGGAATAATTTCCGTTCTTGTTAATTTGTTTTAAAGCTGTTTCGGCCACTAATAAAATTGAAAATTCAAAAGTTCAAATAAAACAACACTTACTTCCAGTTATTAGACAGGCCCTTTAAATAAAGATGAAATTTAACAAATTTTGGTAAATTTCAGTTTTTAATTTTTCAGTTTAGAAAATTCTTTTGACCAAAACAGAGCAGTTGGCATCCTCGATAGAGCACTAATATACAACTCATTGTTTGAGATCAATAAATAGAAAGTTTTATGTGTACTGCTGCATCAAAAAAATTACCAGTATCAGTTAATATTCTTTCAGAACAATGTTTCAAAAATTACCAGTATCAGTTAATATTTTTTCATAACAATGAATTGAATCAATAATCAAATTTAATGTATTGAAATCAACAATCTACGAAACAAGATTTGATGCTATTTTTGCAGAAAATAAAAAATGAACCTATGAACCCCCTGAATACACCAATATACAAATTTGCTAACATAAAACTGTTAATTGACTTTCTTTTTCCTAAAATGACTGATCTCATAAAAAGTTTGAAGTAATAAATCTTGCAGGTAAAGCTATAAATATTAATCATGTGTATAATTAGTGGACAATTCCAATGTTTAAACTTTCAAATTTGTGATTCTTACCAGCATTATTATTTAAAATAAAAAGATATTGGATTGAATTTCTAAAATCCTTCAAACATATTAGAAAATTTACATTTGTATTTATAGGAAATGGGATATTCTGAACAAATACAAAAACCAGAAATATCAGTACAAAAAGTTAAAAATCAGGACAAATAAAGATTTTCAATATATAATCCAAATGAAAATATTTTTTAATCAAGTAAATCATGACTATTTGAATGAACATAGAACAGGCATTGCATTGTTTTATATATTTTGATATGAATAAGTGTAATTTTGTAAAGAATATCATTGCATACCTGCCAACCTCCGGGTTAAAAAAATCCAGAAGAATTTTTTAAAATTCCATAAGATTTTATACGGTATAAATTTGAATGCAAAATTTGGGAACTGATATACAACTCCTTTTTTTAATCTGAGAGTGAGAAGATATAATTTACAATACTAAAATCAGTTTTGAATTGTAAACATTATAAAGAATTGTACATCTAATCAATAAAATAGAATTTTGAATATGTTAATAAAGTAATGCTTAAGTTTATAAAGTAATGATTAAGTTAATATAGTTATTTGCAAAAAAATTGTGATAATGGAAAAAATATGTAATCCATAAAAGAAAAATTATTTATAAATAATAGGTTAACACAGGGCTCCAACCATATTTTTAAAATTAAGGAAAAAATTCACACTTCCAAGAATGCTTCGAAACATTTTATTTTTAACTAAGCATGGATAACTAAGACAAATTGCATCCATCAGGAAGTTAACTAAAACTTACTTTTTAATATATATATTATTGATATCATGGACACTATAATAAAATTAAAGAAGTAATTGCTTTAATAATTTCAGAAAACGTTCATTAAGTTAAAAGTATTACAATAAAATTATGTAGCAATGTATGAAATTTAAAAAAATTTCAACATCAAACTTTAAAAATAAAGGGTAAACATGAAAAACAGATATAAGACATAACTTGATCAAGCAAGATAATTCAAATAAAAGAAACCTTGTTATAATAATTGGTACAAATGACAAAATAAGCTTTTATGTCATGGATTTAATCTAAATTTTGACTATTGATGAAGTGGCACGTTTAGCCCTTTTCAAAATATCAGCACTAAACTTATTATCAATTGTTTTTTCGAATTGTTGTTCTTATTGTTTTTCGAAAAAAAAATATTTATTGTTGAATTTCCAGATGCACATTTAACATTTTTAATGTGCTTTTTGGATTTCATGTGCTCGACAATAGCATTTTTTCCGCGGTGACAAATCATAAAGTTGCACGAGCAAACGCTACAAAATGCGTATTTAACACCATCTCGCGATCGTAAAATTCCAGGAAAATCTCTCCAGTATGATTCCTTAAATGATTGTAAATAACGTTTGATCATTTCAGTAAAAAAACAAAACACTAATCAAGCTTAACAATACCGTGTGCTACCTAACGAAAGTAAACAGCGACACAACTGATCGACCGGCGTCAATGAATGGCAGCGCAGAGCCTTCCGTCTTCCTCCGCCTCTCCTATATTCAACGGCCTCCTCTGAAGATGAGCGCGCTTCTTCATAAACTGACGTCTCTTGCCCCAGCAGAGTTGGCGAATTCCTCGAAAACCGGGTTGTTTCTCCTTACTACGGTAACCTACAACACAATTATAGAGCACATTTTAGAATATCGCTTCGCAAAAGGCTCGTAAGCGCCAAGATTTTGCTCTTACCCGGAAAAAAGGAGGAAAATCCGGAAGAGTTGGCAGGTATGTACATTGTTTTAATTTTAAAATTATTTAGTCTCAAATAATTGGTCACTTTTTTAATTAAGGGCATTTATAGGGATTTTTTAGGTCATTAAAATCCAGGCTCCATTGATAACACAAAATTCTATATAACACAGTCTCAAGTTTTGCATCATAAAGATCTACATATGACAGTATGGGAGAAAAGACATGAACAGTATTCAGAATGAGAGTATTGAGGGAGTAAAAATATTAGAAATGTTAGTAATTTATCGAAAAGTCATACAAAACTCATCAAAAAAATAACTCACCAGTAATGGAAACATTATTGCCTGTTGATTTGGAAAATATTTGCTGATAATCTTTGCCTAAAGATCGCCGAAAGTGTTCATCGATGACAGGATCACAAGAACCTTAAAAAAAGACAATTATTGACAAACAAATCAAAGAATTAATTTTCACAAAAGGTTATACTTGTCAATTTTGCAAGCGTCATTAAGTAAATATTATTAACCTATACATTAAGGGGGTAATGAAAAGGGAAAAGAATTTAAAAACTTTTAAGACATTTTGTGCTGAAAAGTTATCTACCATCATCAAGAAGAAGACAAAGTCTTCAGAATAATTCTGAATTTAAATTTTTCCCTAGTCAAATTAGGCTTTTGAATTGAACTAATTCTCGGAAAGCTAGAAATGATTTTATTTCACTTAGGCCATCTGAAATAAGAATAATATGAGTTTGTGATAGTTTCTGAAATGAGCTACAAAAATCTCCAAAATGTTGGGTACTTCCTAACTTGTAACATCGAAAAGGTGCATCATATGCAAAATTTCATAAAAACCCAAGTTAAAAAGCATTGAATAATATCTTCAAATATCAAATGTTGTTGTTTTATGCCACTTGTCAACTAACAAGCCTTATAAGGCAGCCCCGTGGCAGAAACAGGGCGACACGGCGACATTGTCGCAGAAAGCGACAGAGTTCTTGCAGAAAGATTTTTTTATTTGGGAAAAAAAAAGTTTTGGTTTGGCAGAAATAAAAGTTCTCAAAAAAGATTCTGCAGAAACAGAAGCTGTTTTACAAAAAAATAATTTTTACAGAAACTTCTGCAGAAACAATAATGGTTCTGCAAATTTTTTTTCTTACTGAATAGTTTTTAAATAATTGTTTTTCGAGCGTACCGCGGAAGGGGAAAGTGATCTTCCGTTAATCTCCAACACAGTTACTGGATAAAAAGGGGAGAAAGTTTTTCCCCTTTATTAAGCTATTTTTGGAAATTTGCCGACTTCGGCCTCTATCCCTGGCGCAGTAATTTGCTTTGTGTTTTCTTTTTGCACTTATGTGGAACATTTCATGCGTAAAAAGATTCTTTTATCTTTTTTTTAAAAAAAATCATGTCTAGCGAAAAGGTTATTTGTTGCTCTTGTGAAGCAATAATAATTAAAAAAAATTTGAAAATTCATTTTTCAAGACGGTATTCCGAAGAACAAATAAGATGGAAGTCGACAACATCTAGCGATGTCAGAGATATTTTTTCTGGAAAGCGACAGGAAAAAAGAAGAGAAGCTTCCCCCGCTACTAATATTTAAAAAAAAAAAAAAAAAAAAAAAAAACGTTCTAGATTCGAACCAAATATTCTTACTAGTAGCGATGTCGATAGTAAGGATGAAACAGCATCTCCAACAAATCAAGAAATTTTAGAAGCAGTCAAAGGTAAAAAATAACTATATATATTTTTTTTAAAGATAAAATGCCTATAAATGGCCTATATCCTTTGAATTAAGTCGTCGATATAAAAATACACTCGCAATCTGACGATAAATGAAATAAAGCCTGATAGATATCTCACTATCTACGATTTTTTGGCATGCGAATGAAAACCAGATTGGTGGGAAATAATTATTGGCGAATCAAATAGGTTTCCATACGTATTCGAAAAAAATCGCATCCAATGGGTATGGCTCTAATACCGATGTTTCAGTACTGATGAAGACGATTTCGTTTCGAAATGTTGAATAGACATGAGCGTATTGAGTCGTAAACCGCGTCTGCGTACTTCGTGGGAAATCAATGCTATATATGTACACATTACAGTGCGACTTCTGTTACAAATCACAAGCGCTGTGTATTTTTTTCGTTCTGAACTTAATCTGATCACGAAAAAAGTTTTATTTACCTCCTTTTTTTTAAAAAAAAATCTTTCAATAAGTCAGCACAATATTAATCGAATCTAATTAATCTGTAATTGTTTTCATATAGAAAAAATTGAAACAAAGATTGCGTTAATTTTTTTTCTTGTAGAATTCGGATATAGTCAATCCTATTTTATTATTTTGATTACTCAACTTCAATATTTATTTTTTTCACCTGATTTGTTTCTGTACCTGATATAACTACTATAATGAAACTGTTAAATCATACTGTTTTAAATTGATACTTCAAATTCAGTTATCTTGTTTTATAAATTTAATCTTTTTGTCCATTCTTAGCTATTTTTATTTTTCCATCTTATTACAGGTTCTGGGTAATCTTAATTTATGCTCTAGTAAGCATTTTTGTCTGCAGATCTATACATTTATAATTTTTCTTTATTGCCAAAGATTATGCAAATTTAAACTTAAATAATTTAAACTTATTAAGAAATGTAAACTATTATTATAAATTCATTACACATATATTTATAACGTAAAAAATATTTTGCAGAAAGATATATTTATAACTATCTTGCAGAAAGATATTGGTTCTATTTAGGTTTGTCGCAGAAAGCCAGAAAAAATTCTGCCACAGGGTAAGGCAGAGGGGTCGGCTTCTTACGTTCTAATGGCGCCATCTATGGCTAAGAATTCGACTTCTGCCATACACATATGTCACAGCCTGTTTTACAGGGAGGACACATTCACACGGCACCCATCCACAGATTGTAATTTTGAGTTGAACCAGAGCACGATCAATTTCCAATCCAGTACCCCAGGGTTATTGTTTTGTTATAGAAACTTGGAGAAATTTGTGACCCCAGGTTTTATGTGTTTTAAGGAAGGGGGCCACAAAAAATTTTGTCCTTGAGCCCCTAAATTCTGTGTCCAGCTTTATCAATGTGTCATTTCACAATAGGATACGAGATACGAATGACCTAGAACCAATTAAACCAACTTAAAGGCAAAATTTAGTGGCCTATGTA
Organism: Parasteatoda lunata; assembly: GCA_949128135.1. Classification (NCBI taxonomy): domain Eukaryota; kingdom Metazoa; phylum Arthropoda; class Arachnida; order Araneae; family Theridiidae; genus Parasteatoda; species Parasteatoda lunata. The sequence goes on along the minus strand of OX421981.1, from coordinate 7,724,372 downwards.
TAAGGATTGACTTTTTTTGACAACAAACACTTGCTAAAAACTGTCATAAACTGTCAAAATCTAAGGGTAAGTTTATTTTTTATCATTGGAGACAATTTATTATATACTAATTCATGCACAATACTTGCATTATATACTACTGTAATTATAATTTATATTATATATCATGTATAAATTATATATCATTTATCTCATATATGTATATCGTGTGTTATAGATTATACATATGTATATCATGTACAAAATAGAATGACTTAACTCATCAATTTAATTTTAAAAAAATCACAGGAGAAGAAAACAAAATATGAATTTATTTTAAAACAGCTTTTTTTTATGCCATATAAAATAACTTCTTTCAAAACTTTTATATATTGAAGATTAAAGGTTTTTGCATCATTAAAATTGAATGATGTTTTGAAGATAATGTTTTAAAATTAGGAATTGGTAGAATTTTCATTACCATCATGTGTTTTACAAAAAGATTCATACTATTCTTTACAGAAGTCAAAACATTATATTGAAATTTCACTTATTACTTTTTATTTGCATTCTGAAAGCATTGAAAGAATTATAATATTTTTAAAATGTCATTTCAAAAGTGCAGTAATTAATTATATATGAAGTATTAATTTATTTTGTTAATTGAGGCATATTAATACTGCAATATATTTTAAAACTTTGAAAACCGATAAAGAAAACCTAAAATATCACTTATTAAAATGTTTCAAGCATTTTTAAGTCTATGATTTCTCTTTGAAAAACATCATTTGACTTAAATCCATGATTTTTTCAAAAACAATTTGTCAATTTAAATGGTGATTTAAATGAAGCTTTCCAAATCACAGAAATAATAAGTTTTACTTTTTTATTGAAAAATCATAGAAATTATATTTATTAAAACATTTTCTTACCTGAAACTATTTCACGTCTATGACCAAATCTCCTAACTTTATTTTTTTCTTCGCTTGTTTCGATAAATTTCTCAGAAGGATTTTGTTTCACTTCAGTTTGATTAGAGTCACTAACATTTGCAGAACACATTTGATGAGCCAAGTCAGATAGGTTGCATTGAGTTCTCAATAAAGCGGAAGCACATGTTATCACAGAAGGTCTTAACTGCTGTTGAGAACATTGATAATCTTTGTTATCAGTACGCTTCCGACTCATATCTAGTGGTTGATCACTATCTTCGTCAAACTTAGAAGTAAACTGAAAAGGTTCACAAGGCTCACACATTAAAGGAGAGGAGGGTAAAGAATTAACAGTTTTGTACATATTTGTAAAAACTGGAGAAAGTTCGTGACTGAAACTGTCAGGTGAAGACGACACTGATCTATCAGATAAACACTTTTCCACATCTGTTTCACAACTGAAATAAAGAAAAATTTCTATACAAATACAATTAAATTAATAATAATTTAGATGTCATGAAAAACCAATACTTATTTCTATCAAGGCAAGTCTGCGGTAGTTTAAGACAATATGTTAAGAAAGACTAACAGTACTTTTTTTCCCCTAAATTTACATTAAATTACTTTAAATCATAATGCAGGGCCCGCGATAAGCATTCGCCACCTCGCCAAATACAATAAAATTGCAAATTTGCCGAATAAAATTATGTATTCGCAATGAATAGCCAAATAATTTTTTCTACTAGAAAGAAAAATACACATTTAACTCTATCCTCAAAATTACATAAAATGAATTTTTCTAAACAAATCACTATTTCTAACTCAATTACAGTAGTTTTCTATAAATGCGCCACATGACCAATTAGAATTAGATCTAAATAATATAAGCCTGAAACAAACAACCATAAAATAGTTTTCTATGGAAAAAAAATTAATCATAAAAATTTTTAAGAATTGCATTTGCCGAAAACTTTCGAAAATTAGCAAATACTTTTGATATTTGGCTAATTAACAGGCTAATAATTTGAAATCCTTAGCGTGGACCCTAAATACTGCAAAACTTCAAGTATAGCAAAACCTTTAAGCTGACAGTGTAAGGACAGTCCTTTTCAATTTTAAACTGATTAAAAATCAAATTTCAGAAACCCTCCGAAACAACTGGTTTAAATATTCTTAATATTTTAACTACAAAATTTTATTTATTAAATTTGGTTCAAAGACTGCCTGTATTTTTTATTTTATTCATTTATTTTACATATTTCAAATTTAGATACATTTTAGAGTTAAAATATACGAAAAAAAATTTTAAAATCGCTTTTTTTTTTTTCAATATAGAAATAGAACATAAAAAAAGTATGCCGAAAAATTGCAAATTGGAGAAAAGAATTGATCTAATGAAATTACGATTTGTTTCATGAAATAGAAAGACAAAACATATATACTAATGAAAATATGTAATACTTAAAAACATTTATTAAAAATGAAATTTAGTATGGTAAACTTTGACGCAAGACTCAAGGCAAAGTCCCATCTTGCACTCTTTGCACCAAATTTGTGTTTTTCCTTTTTTTTTAACATGTTTAAATTTTTTAAGCAACAAACAGAACCCTTTGAGAAGAGCAAGCAAAATGTTGCAAAACAGTATACTACTCAGAAATATTAGCAACTAACCCGTATCCTAATAAACAATTAAACAGACAAGCTGAAATGAAACTGAAAAGAGTGTCTTGCACATATAAATACAGAAAAAGTTACTTTCACAGGTGGAGGAAATTTTGCTACTTTTATGATCATGGAAACTGTGGAATATGCAGCGAGAAGATTAAACAAAATTTTCCCACTGAAATACACACTGAGGCATCCATAAAAGGATTGGGAACAATCCTACTTCATAAATCATGGCAGGATAATTAATTTCATCCAGTGTTTTACAAATAAAAAAAACAACAGATAATGAAAGGAAATACACCAGTTTTGAACTAAAAAGAAGTGCAATAGAATCTTTTAAAAAATTTGGTATTTATGTGCCCCATACAGAATTAAAGCTCGAAAAATATAAAATTTATTAGCAGCTAAAATTTATACAACACAGTTAGGTAAAATAAAAAATATTTATCAGAATTTTTTTCGCTTTGAAGGATATGGATAAATCAATTGATATGTCAGATTCATCAAAAACAATATATAAAAATAGGAGAGAGTACATGATAATGAAAGAACTTCACATATACTTCCTGAGAGTGTAGCTGAGCGAGGTAAATCAGGACAGAATGCAATCTAAGCTCCATGTAGTGTGGTATAAAATAGACATTCATTTGAATAAAAAAAGATTCCTAAGCATCTAGATAAGCTGATGTGACAGGGATGGAAAAAACATTAGCATCATCAAAATGAAATTCATGCTCAAGGCTACTTGAATTTCTCTCAAACATTTCTGTGCGATCTGACATATTCTACACCTCTAGTTCAAGATACAACTTTCTCCCCTATATTCATGTTTTCAAAATACTTATTGATTTTGTAACAGAAATTAATGATGTTTGACAAAATAATTTCAAAAAGTTTAACCTTAAAGGAGAACTACTGCTCTTTAATCTCAGCCGCACTGGAGGAATAGTAGGAGAATCTCTCCTATCTTTATGTCTCTTTAATTTTAATCCTTTGGTGGGTAACTCTTTAAGAATATAATCCTTATTCTCCAATGAACTCATAATGAAATCTGTAAGAAAAAATGTGTTTTTTACTGAAAACTTTGAAAGACATCGAAATTCAAAAATATTTTTTTTACAAAACTTATTTATTGCTTTCTAATAAATATATTATATTTCATATCATATAATATATTATTTCCTTATATTTTTATCATATTGTTTGTTTGTTTTTTCCTCTAATAGTTGAATGTTTTTCACACATATATAAACTGAAATAATCATGATAAAATAACTTGTTTCAGGCAAAGAACTGTTTTTCAAATTTTATTAGCCACCATAAAAATATTTTTGCATAATTATTAAATATGCATAAAATTATACCCATTCTATTATTTAAATTATATTTTTTATAATTCAATATCTACCAAACCCAATTTTTAAAATTGCAAAAGATACACTACAAAATTGCAGATGAAATTACAAAAATGTAGAAGATTTTATGTGATTCAAATTTCTTATGTAAATTTATAGAAATTAAGAACTGAAATATTAAGCCATTAGATATTTAATATTTTACCATTCTGTAATTTTGTTTTAATACAAAAAAAATCTACGCTTGATCATTTCAAAGAGAAATCTTGATCAACTTTTATGAAATAAAAAAAATAATTTGCTCTAAAACTGTGTTCTTTTCTTGTTTTAAAATTTCATAAAATATATAATAAGGCTCATTTTTGATCAATAAAAAACAACATTACATTCTCTTTGAGTACCATAATTAATTCCAATTTGTAACAAAAGAAAAATTAACTCAGTCAGTGAGATATATTTATTTCCCCAATTACATTAAATTCGGTTAAAATATAATTTAATCGAGCATTATTTTACAACCGCACATGAATTTAAAATCAACCCAATTCTGTTGTAAAAACACACGGTTTTAAAAATCGGGATTTTACAACAATATGACATTTGAATCACAATGAGCCTATCGTAGATATGTGGGGGCTTTTTATCATTTTTTTCTATAGTTGCAGCTACCAATTTTAACACTGTTAATTCGTGTTGTTGTTGTTGCATGCCCCCATAGGCCAGCAGTGCTAGACCAGGTCCATGACGTTATACACCCTCAAAAAATCCAACACCGTCAATGGATCACCTGCTAAATCCTGTTTAGTGAGCCCCAGGCACGCGAGTATGTGGTGAGGCGAAGCCTGGTCTGAAGAACAGTTGGTACAAATTTCATTGATTTAAGGTGACCACTTCGAAAGCGAGCAAGAATAGTTTGTTTCTGTCTATTATTATGATCAAATTAAAGCATTCAAACTTCAAATCGTCTATTTGTAATAATCACTTTTTGACATGCTGAATGAACAATTACATCATATTCTACTTGGTCTTGTCTAATGACAGTTATTGCAACAGATTTCCAGGTGATTTATAAAACCGTTATTTTTACTTTGATCTTAATACATTACATTAATTTCAAATCACAAGCTTAGTTTTAATTCTGTGATGCACTTTTTTGTGCCGCATTGCATTTCCCAAGGTTGTGTTTTTCATTTCACAACATTATTGTTGCAGATTTTTGTCCAGAAATGTTTCATATAAAAAATCTTGTAATTTTTAAAACTATGTTATTGTGAAACACGAATTTCCATTTGAACAATCACTCATTGACACAATCGATTCATACCGATTTGTATGCCTTATGGCACATCAATTTTTCAGAAGTCATCACAACGAATTTCCTAAAACTTTTTTTAAAAATTTGTTGTTTTCAATCTGATTTTAATTTTTGGTAGTTACCACTACGAATTTTCTAACATTTTTTTTAAAGTCCAGTTGTTTTTAATCTGATTCTGTTAAAACATTCCAATTTCAAGCAGCGCATTGTAGTCAGGGGTCTGTCTAGGTCTTTCTGAGAGGTACCTATTTTGTGAAAATTTAGACATAATTTGTGAAAATTAAAAATTATATTAAAAAATTAACACAAAAATATGGATTTGTGGTTTCTTTTGAGACACAAAAATAAAATTTTCAGAAAAAGTATTTTGTGAAACTACTGTTTTTTCTAAAGTTGAATTTGTGAAGGTACTGCTAAACGGTAGTAAATTTCGCTTATACAGACCCCTGGTGGTATAACCTTTTAAAACGTTTGATTCATGTCGATTTCCCCATATATCCCCATGGTTTTGTCAATTTATTTTCAGCAGTTATGACGACAAATTTTCATGTGACTTTCAAAATCTTAATGTTTTAATATGACATTATAATGTACCACTAAATTTGAATCACACATTTGAATAATGACTTTATGACACACTCGATTAACAAAGAGCCCACTAAAATATCCAAGTAGTTTTAGATCTATTTATTGCATTTCAGGCAGATATTGGTGCAAATTTTCATATGATATTTAAAATCTGAATTTTTTCTTTTTATATTGTTGATAAATAAATACTAAAATGGGGTTTTCTTTGAATGATCTTATTTTCATAAATTATAATAAAGCTTAAATCTTCTTCCGTTTAGTGAAACCTGTTATTGTTGGCTCATGCATTCAACTTACACTGGTGATGTCATGGACTATGAGTGTTCAGCCAGACTTTTTTCTCATTTGCTGTTGGTAAACCATGCATGGCTGATGTCATTCCAGATTTTTTACTACATTTGCTAAATAATAAATAAGTGATTAACCCTTAAATTTATACTTTTTTAATATGTTGCCTTTAATTACTGAGTTTTGTGTAATGAACATTTTCATATAAAATCCAGTAAAATGAGAAGATTGAATTCAATAAAATAAGAAGATCGACTAAAATACTTTATATAATTAGTGGATGGTAACCCAGGTACAAATAGCAATAATAAAATCATTCTTAGGAAAATGTTGACACCATGACACCATTGTTGACTACTATGGATTCACACAAAAATTTTTACTTAGTAAATTATCCCCAAATCATGTACAAAAATTTTGATACTGTCTAAATGATGGTGCGTAGCAGCAAAATAAAAATTTAACTGTTGGAGAAGAAATTTGACAATGTTTAATAATAGTTTCTATACAACGTATTTTTATTTTATACACACATAACTGACTAAACAAGAGCTAAAAATATTTCTTATATAAATCTGTCAAAAAGTATGCTATTTTCCTTCACTGTTGCAATTTTTAAGTATTGGAAGATTTTAAAAAAAATTATTTTCAACCTTATCCTTTTCACAAACTACGGTTTTAAATATATAAAATATAATCAGATTGCTCAAAAATGTATACCTGAAGAAAAGATTTTAAAATTATTTTTGATAAATTGATAATTTAATGGCATAAAACAATAAAAAGAAGGAAAAAACAGAATATCAAAATCACTACATGTTAAGAAGAAATATACATTGAACAAAAAAAATATTTTTATAATGATAATTTTATATAAAAATTTTTTTTTTTTTTTTAAATTTAGAATTAATAAAAAAAAACATAACTTACTGATTTTAAAAAACAAAAGTGATTTTATTTTTCACATTACCAGATAAGTAAAAGGTCAAAAGTAATATTCATTCAATACCTAAAGGAAAAAGAAAAAACAAATTAGAAAAAAAGTTTAATTATTAGATGAACATAATGTTCACAAAAAAAAGACCCTCCAGATAAGAATAAATAAAAGTTAATAAAATCAAAGTAAAAATATAGAAAAGAAAGATAAAAGTGGAAAAATTAAAAGCAATTTGTTCCTTTTCTATCTGTAATGATTAGGTTAGACTTCCATTCCTTAACAAGAAAATCAGAATTGGAAGTAAAGAACAAGATTATCGGTCACCACTAATCTCACGGCAAAATACAGTAGCCACAAAAAAATTACTATCATTCTCCCTCTCCTCCCAATGATGTCACACAATCATACACATACTTTTGCAAGTCGTTTGTGAGCGCTTGATTTTGTCTCCCGGTTGAGAGCAGTACTTCTTGGTTTTACTAGTCACATTTTAATGCAGTGTTACTGCTGGCGTCACATAGCAGATGATTTTGTATCCCGATTTTTGATTTCACACAATGATATTTCTGCTTTCGCACATCATTCATGTTCATGAGCATATTTTTGTTTTCCGATGAGCATCAGAGTTTGTTCGATATTGGGCAACTAACTTTGTCATTTACTAGAATTTTTGAAATTTAGCTGATTTATGGGCTAATGATTTGAAATCCTTAGTGTGAACCTTGCTTCCAAAGGATTTCAACCCAAATGCCATTAATTTATGATAATCAGATAGAACTAGATCTAGACATCCAAATTTTAAGAATAGATACAAGAAAATTAGAATGAACCCTGAAATTTTTTTAAAAAAATTATGTTAAATAAACTAAATAAAAACACAATATTCTACTATTTCCAATTTACTTCTCTACTAACAGGACAACATTCAGATTTTTAAAAAATGGCTTTACTGAGATATAACCATTTAAAAATGGTCAATTTTTAAATATTTACTGAGTGTAATATTTAAATATTCCAAATTCTCAAAAGATTATTTTATAGAATCTTCCAATCTAGTTTTAAAACAAAATTTGCAATTAAAGTATTATAAAGGGACTTCACTTATAAAAAAAATATTCAACACTAAAAAAATAATTTGCGAATTTTTGGTAATAATTGGCTCTATCTTCTTCTACTAAGAATATTATAAAATAACATCTATCCTAACTATTAAAATAAAAATAATATATATTCCATTCCTATTATACTATTTAGATGTTTACTCCAACTATGCTACATTAAATTTTTATTCAGTAACTAAAAAACAAAATAAAATTTTTAATAAAACAAAGCGATAGGTTGAATAAGTTTTGACTCTGTAACTCTCACAGTATAAATTTAAAATTGTCTTTAACAAAAAGAATCAGATTTAAGTTTACACAGCTGTATCAACAAGGGGAAAAATTTTCTTTAAATAGAAGTAAAAATTTTGTTTTTCCTCAAAATCTTTATAGAAAACCATTTCATAATGTCATTACCAGAGATGACCTGTTTGAATTAAATAGGTATTTCCTTTATGAGAAAGATGAGCGATTTGAAAATTTACTGCAAGATAGAAATATAAAAATTAAGCAATTTAGCAAGAACTAATTTCTTTGAAAAAAATGCAAAAATGCCAAAATCTTACATTTTAATCTGCATACATTTAAAATTACATTAGAACTATTTCCAAACTTAGAAAATCAAATGAATTAATAATAAAAATTTAAAACATAAACAATTTGTAAGTTTTTTTAGAGGAGTACATATAAATATTTATTTTATTTGAAAGAAAAGTAAAAAAAATTAATAATAAAAATTTCAAACGTAAACTTACTTAATTTGTAAGTACTTTTTAGAGGAAAACTTAATAAGATCATTTACAGAATTAATTTGTAGGAAACGCAAAGTAATAAAGATAAAAATTTCAAACATAAAAAGTAAATAACATTTATGTTCACAAAAATCCGTAATCACAAAGTAACAGATGTTATTTTTCAAATAAACTCTCTCGATTTTTGAGGATCATTTAATGTAATACTATTTATCTGACAAGCAAGTAATTCATCAGAGATGCTAGATCATAAATATAAAATTTAACGAAATTATCCACAATATATTTTAATAAAGCAACACAGATAACTCATTTAAGGTAGAAGGCCGATCACAGAAAAATCATTTACTACTAATAATTAGTAATAACGCATAAAAAAAAAAATTAAAAAAAAACATTCTCATACCTTAAAATTCTTTAGAGTGCAACAACATAAATAAAATAAAAAATATTTTTTCATGTCAGGAATTCCTACGAAAATTTCAACTTCTCTTCACTTCTTATCTATTTCTAATCTTAAACAATTACTACATGTTTGACTTGGCTGCCGACCCTTTTAATTAAATTCACCTTTTTGATTGGCTGTAACTATCATTGCTTTTATCGTTATTGGTTAATCGTATTTTCTGGCGTATATTATTTGACAATTCTGTCCCCTACAGGCGAACAATGAAAATCCCCAAATTTGTTTAATACAAAACAATTACAAATATAGGGATAGGGGAATATATTTCTCCTTTGCACTCTCCTTTTTCCTTTTCAATTTGTGGTATCTATTTCTGTTTTATTTATTATGATATAATTTGAATGCGCGCGCCTACTTTGATCGTGTCAATCCGTCTTTTATAATTAGTTGCGGCTGCTAAGCAACATCTGGTTTATAAGAAACATGTGTGCCCTAAGTTGTCGCGATGAGCAGCATGTTCCCTTGAATTCGTGTAATTATATCAACAGCGTTTAAAAAACGAAAGTGATAAGTCTGTTATGTTTGAATGGTTTAAAACGGAAGGTTTTAATTTGGATTGATAATGTAAAGCGTGTTTTACGTTCTTACCTTCTCCTTTGAATTGTTGGAAATTTATTATTCTTTTTTATTTTAGTTATCAACAATGGCTCAAGTATTGTTAGACCAAGAACAAAATCAACACAGATTAAAACGAAGTATTTTTGAAATAGCCAATCGATTAATAACCTCGGACATCCAAAATGATAAAACTGCAAATAAAAAGCAGAAAAAGTTTTCTAAAGTTGAAAAAGAGTGAGTGAAAAAAATATTATTAGTTATGTGTTTTTGTATTTGTAATTTATTAACTCAGTGAAATCCGATATTATCTTCCTTAATCCGATAACTCTGTTAATCAAATTCGGTACCAAATTGTTTTTGGGGATATTTCCGTTTCGTGATGTGTTGCGACAACTCGCCAAGGTGCCAAATAGATTTTAAACTTGCAAATTTAAAACAAAAAAACATTAAATGATGTTTTCCCAAGTTATACATTTCAAGTTAGATGTTTTGTTTTTAGTTTCTCGCAGGCCCCTGCCTGTAAGTTGCCAAAATTTGGCGATTATTCAGCCACAGATCAGGATACGGAAATCTCCCCATGTTTGTTTTTTTTTTTAATGTGCTTTAATTTTAGTACTGTAGGCACGTACCTTTTTTCTATTCTCAATTTCATTAATAGGCTGTTATAGTAATTGTATGAGGATTTCAAAATAAAATGGGGAGTTATTAATACAATAAAACCTATTTCATCTGAAGACTGATCATTCAAGTACGAGGATATTTCCCCATCGTGATCTGTCTCGCAAATTATAATCAATAGATGCCAAGGTGCCAAACAGATTTTAAACTTGCGAATTTCTTTTTAAAAAATCATGTAATTGTTTCCCTGAGATTGGCTACGCGATATACCTTTTCGCGTTGGCCTCTTACTGTGATTTTTTTTTTAGTTTCTCACTGGCCCCTGCCCGGAAGTTGCCAAAACTTCGCAATTATTCTGCCACAGATCAAAATACAGAAATCTCTGTTGATCAAAACTGGTTCTGAAGTGTTTTTGAAGTTGAGTTCTCAAACCACGTAACTTTTTTTCTTGGTTTCTTTAATATGCTGTCATTTTAATTCAGCTATAGGCAAAGTGCTATTTATACTTCATGATTACATAGAATTAGTTTTATGTGAGTTACATTGTTAGTTAAAATGAATTAAAACATGAAACTATTATCACTGCATGTAATTCCATTACATTTTATTGAGAAATTGAATTTTAAACATGTCAGATATTTAAAATTCGATTTCTCAGGAACTATTAGACCAATTTTGTTGGAATTTTGTATTCTGCTAAGTGAAATTACGTTCTTTAAAATGGCGTAAAAAACTTTATACCTTTCAATTGTAATTTTTTTTACTATTAAAATAATAAATATTTACTGAAAGTTATTTTTTGCATGGAATTACTTTTTGAATAACGAATTTTGTAATTGAGTGCAGAAATTTTTCAATTCACTTAAAGAGTTAACAGGATATAAGGAATACGCAAAAAGTTAAATTAACAATACGGAAGCCAAACTTTTGGGACCATATTTCTCAGATTCCATGATATTTTGGGATTAAAAATCCAAATACATTGAAAAAGAAATTATTCAGGAGAAGTTTATTTTTGTGCCAAATTTCATAACTTAAAATATTGTCTGCACTATTTAATTAGCATATTTGAGGTCACCTCATTGAACCTTTAAGATTTAGTCCTAGAATGTGAAGATCTGATCATTAGATCGAAAGTTAATCAGGGTAGGCCTCTTTTCTTTCTTTTTTTTGTACACTCTACAATAAAGCCTATGAGTAATATTGAATATCTTAGTCTTGTCATAGAAAGGAGAAATATTTTCTATTCATTCTTAAAATCGCTTTGATTTATTTATTATTATTATTTCTTTTTTAATTGAAAGTTTTAGTTTCTATCATAAATTTAAGCTCTATTAACTTTATTCACTAAATATTTGTGTAACAGCTGTTATAAAAGTTTCAAATGTTGGTTAATATATTTATTTTTTTTCATCACAGTTATTCAACTTCTGATGAAGAAAGTGTAGACTCTCCTGATTTGGAAGACAATGGATCTTTTGAGGAGCCAAATTCTGACAAAGACACCAAAACATTATCTGATGCAATACAGCCCCCAAAAACTAAAAGTAGAGGGTATGAAAATATGAATAACAAAAACAATTTATAATTTATTTACTCTTGTTTGTTCTTGTTTTAGGTTTTTCTTTTTTTTTTTTTTTAATTTCTAAAATTACAATTTAAGACTCCATATGAGCTTTATTTTTAAATTATATTTGAAGATCAAGAGTGAAAAAAGGTTTGCTTCCATTTCTCACAAAAATGAGGATTGAGTTGCTGGTTATTGCATTTTAAAGTTTACTAAGTTTTGACTAATAATTAGCATTAAAAATTGGTTTTCCCTGATAGTTATGGCATAGTGAAGATGGGCTATGTTTGGAAAAAATGTTTTTTGCTCATCTTGAAATACTTTTTTTCTTAGGATTTCAGCTCTTCATGAAAATAAACCATTCTTACTCCTTGCAGTGTTCATTCTAGATCTTAAAAAGGGCACTGTCACAAAAAAGAGCATTGTTCACAATTATTTGCATAGCTTTTAAGATACCAAAAATAAACAAAGCATTTTATCATTAAAAAAAGTCTTCATTTATTTTAAAGAGAATAAGTTTAAATTAAAAATAATTCCTCAGTTAAATTCACACTTTCTATAAATTGGTTTTTAAAATAAGGGTAATTCTAGAATTTTGAAAATGTTGTGTGTCATAATAATAACTTATAAAAACGATGTTGAAATGTATGAAAAAATAATCAGTAATGTAATAACTGCCAAATAGCAATAAAGAATTAAAATGTGGATTTACAAAAGAATCCTCGCGATTCAAGCTTCTAAAAAAGTTATTGCTAAAATATAAAATTTGCTAGGCATAACATCGTATTAATTACATCAGCATTGATAAAACCACAAGAAAATAGTCAAGAGACGACAATATCGACCAAAAAACAATACATGAATGACATGGATTTATGATTGAATAGTAATGTTAAATATTATTCTTTTCAACATAAAAAAAAAAATCAAGAGTGTTTCTTATCTTTAACAAAAATAAGAAGTGGGTTTTACCCAAAATAGTTCGAAGATTTTTTTTATAGCATATTCACATAGCTTCTTTGACCTCAATTTTTTTTCTATGAATGTTAAAAAAAAATTTATGTTTTATAAATATATTTCAATCGAGTGGATCAAAAGAAAAATAAAGTGGCTGTTTTTTTGTTTTTGGTGGATAAAGGAATAAGAAAAAGTGGTTTTTAACCAGAATAATTAAGAATTTTTTTATAGCTCAGAAACAAAGCTTCAGACCTCAATTTTTTTAGCCAAAATAAAATATTAGAGTGAAAATACAATGTTTTTTATGTGAATTTTTTTCTCATTATGTTAGTTGTCATATTTACCTCAAATTTGTAACCTCATTTTTTTTTCTTCTAAGTATAAAATTTTTCAATATAAAAGAAAATCGAGAGGTTGGTTTCTATTTTTGGTCACTAAAAAAAAAATAAAAGGAATTTTTTGTCAATATATATATTTTTATTCCAAGAACAAAGTTTCTTGACCTCAAATTTTCCAAATAATGTTATATTTTTTTAATGTAAAAATGTTTTAACACTGTTTTTTTTTGTTTTTAAATTTTAAATTTTTTTTGTTTTTGTTTAATGAAAAAATAAATGGGTTTTAGCCAAAATAAATCCAAATTTTTCTGTTGCATAAAAACAGAGGTTTTTTTAATTCAGTTTTTGCAGCTAAAAGTACCGTGTGGGCCACCTTGCTGGCCGCAAGAATGCCACTACCAATTTGAAATTTTACATGCTGAAAGAGCCACATTTGTTTATCAACATAACAGGAACTTTTATTTTAATTCCAATTAATTTATCCAGATCAAAAGTTATTACAATTCTAAGTGCTTTTCACACTTTTTTTGCTTTACGTTACATTTTGTTGTGTTGCACAAAAACAATGAGACTTCGAAACTTAAACTTACAAAAGTTTATAAAAAAAATTTAGGTCAAAAAAGGTTTTTTCTTTTATGCTGTAAAAATGTCTTAAAGTATTTTGACTAGAAACCACTTTTTATTTTTAATGACCTACAAAATACACCTTTTTGATTTGTTTTTCTTTACATTGAAAAATATGACATTTAACATCACAAGAAAAAAAATTAGATTAAAAAGCTTTGTTTTTGTGCTCTAAAAAATCTTGAATTATTTTGGCGGAAACCACTTTTTTTAAAGACAAAAAAACACCTTGATTTTTTATGTATGGTATTTAACATTACTTGAAAAAAATTTATGTGATGAATATTATTACTTCCCTGTAAAAAAAAAAATTATAGAAATAATTTATGCAATTTAATATTTAGCTTAAATGCGTAGTGTTAACTTCTTTCTTGTGACAGAAAATGAAGAAAACATCCTCTTAAATAAAAAATAACATTTTTAACGTACAAGCCATTTTCTAAAATTTAGTCTTTTTTGCCATAACATTTATAGGGCATTCATACAAAAATGTGAATTATCCATTTTAAGAATTTTATTATGCCTGATTTTTAGCATTCTTGTTGTATGGAATTCTAGAGACCAAGCAAAAATTTTACCTGTCCAGAATTACAAATTAAACATTTTCAAATTCTTCATGTTTTACTGTGTTTTAATATCTATTTCATGAATAATTTATGCATTAATGAAATATGTTTATATAAAGGTTTTCTTGCACAATTTGTGGTCATGTCGCTTCAAGCACCGAGAGATTGAAAGAACATCTTAGTCGTCATACTGGCAAAAAGCATCTTGAATGTGAAGTTTGTGGAAAAAAATTTGCTTGGCGCTACTCTTTTAGAAGTCATGTGGTAATTATTCTAAACTATTTGAAACCTTACCTTTTTTAGACGTCATGTGATAAATAGGTTACTTTCCTTATGTACTGCTTATTTGCATTATGCAACATATCTTAAGCATTCTTTTAATTTTTCATTTATTGTCTGTTAGTCAATAGGCTATCTGTTCCGTGGGTTGCTGTTATTTCAAGCAACCCACAAGCTCAACAAAGTGATTGAGCTATGACAAAAGAGACCATTACACTAACATCGTAAATTTTTCCACAAATAATATATACTCCAATATCTTTTCCAGTTAATTACTTAGTCAAAAGTTAGACGTATTGAAATATCATATAAATATCAAAGTAAAATCGACAGATAATGCCAATAATATTCTTTGAATAATGAAAAAAACTTCTAATGCAATATTCCCCCAACATCTTTTTGCAATATTATATAGCGTAATAAATCAGACATATTAAAATATACAAATGTCATCATAAGATATAGCATGAATATCTTCCAGTGATATTCTACCAATGTTTGACTTTTAATATGCACAATATTATACAAATATTTATTTTATGTATATCAAATATTTAACCATTATGTTAATGATTGTATAAATATTTTATAGATATTCATGTGATTTGTATCAGGGTCCCCCCCCCCCCCGGTACTTGAGAGTCCTTGAGTTTTTGTTGAAAAAGATCAGCGCCCTGGAAAGTCCTTAAATTCTACCATAGAGTACTTAAAAAGTACTTGATTTTGTAGGATTTAAAATAATTCTAATCTTTCTTACAAAAAAACAGTAAAAAAAATAATAAATTCAAAGAAAGATTATAGAAATTCTGATAGATGCAATTTTTAATGCTTTATTTAAAAAAGGGTTAAGGAAGATGCAAAGCTGCTCTCCTAGATTTTTCACACCAGATTATTGTTTATCTCTCTGCCATTTTGAAAGCTGAAATTTTTAGCAAGTTTTAGGTTTTGTAGTCATAATTTTCGAATCATATTTAGTGTTTAATCGATTTAGAAATATGCTCAATGTGTTAACTTCATTATTACGATAGGTTAATATTGTTATCCTATTTGTTCTTTTAATTTATGTATGAAAAATAATTATTTTTTTATCATTTATAATCAAATTTTTACATTTAGTTTTTACTGCTAATAAATAAAATTTAGTTCTATAGGTTTCATTGATTATGAATAAACATCGTGATTTACATTAAACTGATTCCTGATTTACGGATTGGAATTCATATAAAATGTTTGGCAATTTGTGATTTAGATGAAAGTGATTAATGAATCACATATTGAATATTACTTATTTTCAAATTACTCATCAAGATTCAACTGATCAAGAATGATTCACATTAAAGTGATTTATCTATCACGCATTGTGATTTCAATGATGGTTATTTCTGAATCATATAACGTGATACATATTTCAGTAATTTCAGAATCATGCCTCACAATTCCTATTCTAGTAGTTTAAAAATTACGCATTGCGATTCACAAACCAGAGATTTAAGAATCACACATAGCTGTTCTATATTAAGCACCTTTCGAACCACAAATTGCAATTTGCATCATAATGATCACTATTAACATGAAAACTATTAGCTAATCACTCAACAGAGTTCACATTAAAGTTATTTATGTATCACACATTGTGATTTACTTCTTGTTAGTTCGTGCATTTTGTATAATTTACTATTCACATTGTTCTGATTTAAGAAACATACACCACAATTCAATTTACAAATCTCACATTGTGATACGTAATTTACGCAATCTTTGAGACTTACTTTACCTTTCTTATAAATTTGATTTGCATATAGTATATATGTAAATTAGATGCGTATAAATGAGATTTAAAAATTATTCTTAGTGAAAATTACGCATATTTAGAAAATTTTAAAAATCAAGCTTCTTATTTTATGGATATATTTTAAAGAAAATAGAGCTTGCTAAGTCTTAGTTTTCTGTAAAATATTGTTCTACAATAGATTTTATTATGTTCAAAATACATTACTGATATTCTGAAGTAACAATATAGATTATTTGTTATTAAAATTGCAACAAATATGTTAAATGGATATATTTTGATATTATCTAATTATGTACATTTCCTGTAACCTAAAATTTGATCAAACATATTATAAAAAATAGTATATATATAATTTAATAACCGTACAATCATACATTTATCAATTATTTACTATTCTTGTTTAATGTAATATGCATTATTCATAATTCTTATTCACTTCATTAGATTTTTCAAGAAGAGTTTCACTGAAGCTAGTTTTTAAATGTTGGCTAGTATCGTTCGTATTTAAATTAGATTTTTTTTTTTTTTTTTTGTCAATAGAAATTTTTTAAGTGGTTTGAAACAGCAATGTAACTATCAACTATTTGTATTATTATATGATAAATTTAATTTTTATTTGATAAATTTAATAAATATTTTTTTTTTGTTGTCAAATAAGCATTGTGCTTTAAAAATATACAATTTCTGCTTCTACGTAATTTTAAAATTCGGTTGGCATGTACTTTAGCATATAACTGTAATACCGAATAGGTCCTTGAAAGTCATTGAAAAGTCCTTGATATTTTTTTAAAAAATTTAGTGAGAACCCTGTATATTTAAACTTTTATCCTGTGTACAAGGTGCTACCGAAAATACAAATGACTGATAACAAAACCATTACAGTATTAAGTATTTATAAAAGAATAGATCACTGTATTTTGAAGTAATCTAGTGTATGTCCATAGCTAATGTGAAGGAATAAGGATATTTTTTTCTTGCAAAGGTGCAACACTCTCCCCCAGATTCATCAAGAGCCCTGAGAAGCCTTTGCTTAGGGACCCTCAATTTTTGTTTGTGTTTTTACTTATGAATTATTGATATTTGAATTATGATATAAATTGAAAGAAATACTAACCCAAATTAATATCATAATTTATAATATATATAAATACACATTATATAATATATCATAATTTGCTTATGTTATAAATAACTTAAAAGCATTTTGTAACTAAACTACAAGTAAATTGGGTATAAAGTTACAACCAATGGGGAACCCAACAGTTTTGTTCCAACAACCCTGGGTTTTTAGAATCCCTGGTTGCTCTAGCAGTTCTGCCACCAGTCATTAATTTTCAGCCGCACTTTTCATATCTGATAAATATTCAATATAAATCAAATAATTACCTGTAAAATATTTGTACAATAGTGAACTTGTCAGTAAAATATTCAATATACATTAGATAAAATAACCTAAAAAAATCATTTCAGATCAAATAAATGACAGACATAATACAGATACCCAAATGATGTGTATTAATAATTCTCTGTATAAGTATATCTGATATATGTCTATCTGTATTAATTATATCTGTCTAAAGTATATTTGTATTAAGTATATCTGACAATATTCACATATGTAGCAATTAGGACTGAGCTATTAATCGATGTATGGCGACATATCGATTTAACGCATATATCGGCAAGCCGATACAGCGACTTTCGTTCCAGACGATGCATCAGAAATCTGATTTAAGCAGTCGAGTAAAGACGACGATTGCAAAATGATGTATCGATATAAGACACACAGGGATCTTCACTTACTTTCTGATGCCGACTCGCGCTTTGAAAGACGATGTTCATTTGGTTATGTTGAAATGGCCTTGATTGATGAGCGGTAGAATCAGAACCAGAGTTTTGAGAACATATATCGTGATCTCGCATGTTCGTTTTCGCACCTCTTAGTTTTTTGTAGATTATTTTCAGTGGGACTAACTTCGTGATCGCCGCCGTTACCTTGTTCTGAACGCAATCTATTATTGAAAAGAATATATGAAGAAGAGTTTCTTCATTAATTAGGTCATTTTTTTTTTATAAAACTTTTTTTTTATTTTTAAATGTGAAAATTATCGGAAATCTAATTCTTTTAATTTATTAAAAACTTTTTGGATAAAACTTCGAATAATTTAATGGGTTTTTATTACTGATATAAAATCTTTCGTTACTGATATAAAATCTTTCGTGATAATAAATCTTTCGTTATTTGCATGATCATTTTTAGAAAATGTGACAATAAAACTTGCGTTTACTTTTTCATTTAGAATTTGAACATAATAATCGAACTTAATAATTATGTAATTATCAAAGTTATTTTTTATGGCTTTAATCTTTTTTTTTCAAAACTTCATTCGCTTGAACTAATTGATTTCCAAATAATTCATAAACCTATCTTTTAAAACTTTCTTTGATTTCTAGTTAAAAGCTTAGTAAATTATCTAACTTAAATTAGGACTGCTTATACCTTATATTCGATAAAGAGGTGCAAATATTTCATTCTGTATCTACACACATTTTTTTCAATAAATATTTTATGCAAGATGTAAATATTTTAAGCATTGTAGTCAATTTATTTAATATCTTTCTTCATATTATTTCTTACTATTTATTTAATATCTTTCTTCATATTATTTCTTACTATTTATTTAATATCTTTCTATTTGAAATTGTTAATACAACATGTGTGATTTGTAACTGTGATTGTGATTCTTATGTGATTTATTAATTTAATTTTATTTATAAAATTTGATTATGATACTTATAGTTCTTTGTATAATTTTAATATTAGGTTCTTTTTACTATATTTTTATTGACGAAAACCACTGAAAGAAACTACAAGTTAGTTTCTTAAGAAATTTATTAATCTCTTTTTTTTTCAATTGTTGTTTTTTAGTTTTCATTTATTGGAAAATGATGTGTTAATTTTTTTGGAAATTAGTACTGTTAATTAAATTTTCTTTTTCAAAAATGATTTTTTCCTTTTGAGGGGTGGTTTTTTCCTCTTTGGAAGAAACTTGCCATCCATGTATAATTTTTCAGTTTAAATGTTTTAAAATGAACATAAAACTTTTTATTACGCACTATAAGCTTTATTTTATTTATTTTTTAGGCTTCTCACAGAGAAGATAATCCAAATAAATGTTCTATTTGTGGAAAGAAATACTGTAATAAATCTTCAGTAAAAAATCATATGATAAGAGTACATGGCAACCCTATGAAAGAATTTAAGTGTGATAAATGTAATAAAGCATTTGTAACTAAGCCAGAATTAGAAAGACATAGTTATAATCACACAAAAGAAAAGCCCTTTATTTGTGAATATTGTGGAAATACATATCGATTTAAAGCTGCTTTAGTGGTTCATTACAGAGTTCACTCGGGAGAAAAACCGTACAAATGTGCATTTTGTGATAAAGCTTTTATCCATTTGTCATCCGCTATTGGACACAGGCGTAGACATACAGGGGAAATGCCTTACCAGTGCAAAGAGTGTGGGAAATTATTTCGTGTGAAACGAGCTTTAACTGCACATATGGCCGTGCACAGTGATAAACGAACTTATAAGTGTGATAAATGTGAAAAATCATTTAAATCAAGAAGTGGTTATCGTGTTCATTTAGATTTTCATCTTGATATTAAGAGACATCGTTGTAAATATTGTGACAGAAGCTTTCGAGCTTGGTGCAATATGCATAAACACATGAAAAGGCATCTCAATGAGAAGCCTCATAGGTGTGAAACCTGTGATAGAACCTTCATAGAAAAACAAGAGCTCAGAAGTCATATGAAAAGTCATAATAATGATAAAAAATGTCCCAAAATTATTAGAAATCCAGAAATAGTTTCAAATTCTTGTGGACAAATAATGCCTCCTCAAAATTTATGTTCGGCTCCCAATATGACTGAACAAACTATTTTTACTGAAAATCCTCACCAAGAGGAAATTATACCTCCACATATAGATATATCTGATAGTCAAGCAGTTCTATATGACTGTAACCTTTTGAATTCAATGGATAAATGCCAAACTGAAAAATGTCAACTTTTGCAAGACAGCTATATATCACAGTTTTTATATCCTCAACACTCATCACTTCAATATGCTTCACCATCTGTTCTTAATATGTATTCTAATGATGGAGGTCTGGTTTCTAATAGATCAACTTGCCTTTCTAATCTCAATACTCCAAATTATAATTATATGCCTGCAAATAATCAAAATTACAATGGATTTTCTTATACTTCTACAGAAACTCTATTATCAAGGTGTAAATTATGTCGCAGCCTATTCCATTCTTCAATCTTTTTACGAACTCACCTCTTAGATTATCATAGAATTGAGGAAGAAGCTATTGATGAGTTTATGTCTTGATTGAAAGTATTTTATTTTTTCCTTCTCTTTATAGAGCAATTATTAGTTGGGGTCTGTTGTAAGATGGTTTGTTTATACTCTAGTTTTTAAATACTGTTTCTTTCTCTTAAAATATTTTAAAGCATTAGCTTTTATTTTCTTTATAGTAAATTTAAAAATGTATATGTTTTTAAATCTCTGCAATAATCGAAGTGTGCTTAAACACCTGCTATGATTTAAATTCTCACTGATAAAAAAAAGGATTAAAAAATTAAACCGGTGACATTTTCAGAATCTATTTTTAAAATATCTATTAAGATGTATATTACTTGTATTTTACATAATATTTTACCATGAATTTAGTTATTATGTTTTATAATTGTTTATCAAATTATAGCCTTTTTAAAATGAGACCATAGAAGCCCATTCCAAGCACCAATTTTTGTTTTGTTGTTTTTGAACATTTGCTTTCATTCTAAATCAAAAATTTAAAAGTGATCATTTGTATATCAGTTTAAAGAATCATATTTTTTATTGGCTTTGTCTAAAAAGTAATGCCAGTGCTCTCAAACGGGTCTGGTTTGATTGGAGGAGTTGGTTTATGCATTCTTGACTGTGCAGTTGTCTCTGACCATTTGTAGAATAAGAACAAGCATTTTTGTTATACTTGTTTAAACTACCTGTGCAAGCTCTTTCCAAGTTTTCTGTTAAAATCACCAAGTTTGTAGTGATAAATTTTTACATAGTATAAACATTTCCTGGTCATTAAGTGTTTATTAGAATTATACCACATGTAATTTTTAAAGGCCCTGGGGAGGTTAAGGAAAAAAGTCATGTAGAGAGGTCATCAAAGGTTATGAGAAAAAATATGCGGCATGTGACTCAAATTCAAGATTCTCACGTAAATGTTCATATTACAGATATTAAATATTATATAAAGTCCGAGCTCAACATCATTGATGATTGGGAACTTGACCAAGCACTTTACCACTCTGTCCTCTTTAAATATTTTCAAATGCAATATAGATAGTGGCACCATCTATAAGTTAAAAAAACATGCACTTAATTACTAATTTGATAAAACGAAATTTCTATTGCAAAATCAACATTAACCAATTATTTGCATAACTGAAAATAGCTTTTTTTTTAACAGATTATCTGTGAGTCAGTAATGTATCAGAAATTATATTCTTTCTACTATAAATAATATTTATTTACATCAAATATGTTTTACTTGTGCAATATATTAATTTAACTCTTTCCTCTGACATTGGTCACTGTTAAAAATCAAACTAACATAAAATTCATATCTGTGTCATTTTTAAGCTCTTTTCACTCAAAACTAATTTCTTTGTGCCATTTGTCATAATAGTTTGTTATATGTTCTCATTGATGCATCCAGAGAGGTTTATAACCCCTCTTGAAAATACAGCATTTTTTGTTGCATTAAATAAAGACAATTTTTTAATTTGTTTCCATAATTTTTTTGTGTTTTGCATATGATTTATTTATTTTGCAATTTAAGGAAATTCTTTAATGCTACATTTTGCAGATAAAAATTATAATACCTTGTACGAATTCTAATTTTATTCTTCTCTTCCAAAGAAAATTTCTTGTCAGAGTTTCATGTTGTGTTTTCTCCTCTACTTTTCAAAGAGGCTGGAACTCTAAGGAGCTCTGCAAAAAATTTACAGAAACTAAGTTTTGCTAGTCCTGTAATGAAAAGAGGGTGTCACAGGTTTGGTGAAAGGTCATTTGGTAAATGAGTAATCTGGCAGATGTGACATATAACTACTTTTATACTACTATATAACTACTTTCTAACCATATTAATTTTTCTCAATAACAGTTTTTTTACAATATTAAAAATATTGAGGCAGTTAATATTCCTATTGTCGTGGAATCAAAGCAAACTTGTATTGTTGAAAGGTTTGAAGATTTGGAATCAGTTTTAAACTAATTCATCCTGTACACTTTTTTGATTCCCTTCGACTACCACAGAGACTTCTGAAATGCTTCCCTACCATTTCTTAAAGTTTCCTGTATATTTCAAAGGTGCAAAACAATGGTGTCAGGTTAACAAAAAGAAGTTGGTTTTAAGAAGCAATAATAAAGGAGAAGTGATGTGTATTCAATGGGTATTGTGCAAGTTAACATTTCTCTTCACACAAGTGTTAGTAAAATATTTTTTTATGTATAAAATATGTTTAACAAATGACAAGTAGTACTTGCCTCACAATTCATACAGATTGCAAATTAGGTTAAATATGCCAGTAACTTCTCACAGAAATTCCGACCTATTACTGCTAAAGATATGACTTAAAATAAATATTTGCTGAAGTCCGTAATGTAGATGCTCCTACCATGTTAAGGAGGATAAAAAATAAAAAAAAATTCAAAGTAAAAGATGTGAGATCGATTGGTTTATTTAAAAAATCCTGTTTTACATACGTCGTTACTGTTATATTTTAGTCTAAATTTCACCAATAATTCTCAACTTTGTAAAAGACTGTTATTTTGCATTATAGATAAACCAAACTTAATGACCTCTTCAAAACTATTTTTTAATAATTAAAGCTTGTATATTTTCTGTTTTTAATAATTATTATCTTTTCTTATTTTACTAATATATTAATAATTTTGTCATATATTAATTTAATATTCATATATTATTATTTATATATTATTCATAAATAAAATAATCTATTAAAACTATCATAGGCTGCACTAAAGTCCACAAACAGATGGAGGTTGTCTATTCTGAAGTTTTTGCATTTTTTCTTAAGTTTGTCTCAAGGTGAAGGTCTCTGTTAACTGTTGGCCAACTGTGGATCTTCCTTTGTGAAAGTCATTGAAGATCACCAATAACACTGTCTACAATAGAAGACACAATTAAATAAGATATTAGTGAAAATTTTAAGAGTGACACATAATACCGGGTTGCCACAGAAAAAAATGAACAAAATACTTGCTTTTAGTAACCTAAAGCATGAAAATAGTTGCCAAAATAAGAGCAAAAATATTACTAAATTTTTATTAAATGACTTAATTGTCATGCAATGATCAATTTAATCAAGTTGGTGGCAAATGTGATAATTTTTATATAAACGTTAGTGTTCTGACACTGAATTTTATATCAAAAAAATTTGTATATTTGCAGAAAATTAAATACTTTTATTCATTAAAAATCATACTTTTTCTAAAATAATTTCCCTTTTAAAAATAATTGATTTAGCTAATATAAATATATGCATATACATATTCTGAAAATGATGACTCAAGTTTGCAATTCAAAATATCAAAATTTTTTATTTTTTAAGAAAAAAAATTCTGTGTGTTCAGAAGCTCCCGCGGACTGCAGGGTGCAAACTCAATTTATGCTCAAAAAAACATCGCTAGGAGTACAGAAAAGTCTCCCAATGGTGTCCTTTTTTCTTAAATACTAGTTGCTTTTTTAGCTATTACAAACCAAAAAGGTTGCCATAAGCAATCGTAACGCTCAAATACGCCATCTGGGGAGAAGACCGGTTCCATGCCTTTGGTCTTTCCCTCTCCTCCTCTTTTTTAGTTGTATAGGAATGTACTATGATACTTTTTGTTGAAAAATTTGGCTATGCACCCTGAATAATCAGTTAAAGTAAATGCTAAATATTGGTTGCAATTCCAAAATCAAGAGTTGTATACATAAAAATACAATTTTCTTCAAAGTGTATATTTAAAAAGTATTCTATTTCCAGTTTAGTTAAATATTACGAATTATACTTCATCTTAATTTCAAACTCAGTTGTGTGATTGAAAAATTGTGCAAAATCCAATAAAGTCCCCGATTATCTCAAAATGTATTCGCATTAGATGAACTGTATGTACATAAATTAGCCTCTATATGCTTGTAATTAGTGAAATGATCTCTTAGCAACAGAACACCCAGAATATAAAAAAATTTTATAAATGTTTTAATTTTTTATAACTTACATTGCAAAGTTTTGAGAAAATAATATCCATTATCATATATATTTATTATTTTACCGTTTAATTCTTGGATATGGAATGCCCTTAAAAGTTAAAAGAATAAAAAATTTTCATTGTGTAATCTGCAACCTAATATTGTAATGCATTTATCACGATCCGGTCTTGCAAGTCCGATATTAAATTTTCAAAAGTTAATTGAAAATCAAATGAGATAGTAAAACTTCACATTCTACTGATTCGTTAAAAATCTTACGCTAGATTTCAAATTAATTATTAGTAAAAATAAGGATATATCGTATGAAATGTAACTTATTGGTTAGAAATTTTAAGAATATCAAATTTTGTAAAGAAATTGTATGCACGTGTGTACTATAATGTACATTAGTGGTCATAGGCTAATATTTAAGCAAATAAGTGGGGTAAAAAGGTAGTAGGAAACTATGGAGTCACTAAATAAAAAGGAGGGATGAAAAAATGATAAAATAAATTTGATTGCCTAATGATACATAGATTGCCTAATTCTATCTATCTCCTTTCATCTTTTTGTTTCTTCTGAAAATGAAACATATTCCTATGTTTTCATTCCCTCCTTCCCCAACTGTAATTCGCTATATTACGATAATATTATTGTGTTTTCTTCGTTAAACTTCTAATGTGCATAAAGTTTATTTGCAACCTCTGTGTATAGTTTCTTTTACTTCAATTTTGACTATAAGATTCTAAAAATCTATATCATAGTAACAACCTATGTTAAAATTAGCAATTACAGAATATCCATATTTGATTAGATACTTTTTATTTTATTAGAACATATCGCTGGTTCAAAACTAAAACGACACATCTCCAATTGAGTTAACATTGCAGATGTGTCGTTTTAGTTTTGAACCAGCGATATATTTGCTAACTTTTTTTAGTCGTTATCTAAATTTTTTAAATTTAACATGAAATTGAATGCGCTTTTTTAACTTTCTCCTACTCGATTAAATCGAATTATATTGATCTCTGATATTGTGATTACTGTTTTGCTTCCCCCTAAGAAATTAAAAGAGCTCAACCTTCGATACACCGAATTTTCAAAGATCCTTTCTTTTTCAGAAAATAAAAACAGACACAGGATATTTTTTAAAGCTTATAGATTACGAATAAAAATATTGTGTTGTTGTTTTTTCTTTTTGTTTTAAGCAGTTTAAACACAATTCGAAAACCAGCACTTGAATATAAAACTAATAAGTTTATTTTTTTTCATAAAAATGCAAATGAAGGCAATAATATTTCTTCGGGTGTTTAAAGAGTTCTCCACCAGGAAGGCAAGGAAAATCTCTGGAGAAGATTATTGTGTGCTAGAAATAGTGCTGTTTTTTTTTTTTTATGAAGTGAAACAAATTTAATTTATTGAATCATTCCATTCCAGTTTAGAGAAGGACAAATTGCATTAAAAATTAAAATGCCTATAATTGTGATACGTTTGGTTCAATATTGAACTACACTACTCAAAACAAGACTTACAAAGGATATTGTAAGTCTTGTATAAAATATAACGGTATAAGCAATTTATATATATATGTAACATAAAAAGCTTCAATTGATCTTTTTATGTTAGTTCTTTTCTGAATATCCTTTTCTTTTATTTTATTATTCTAATCGAAATGCTGTCTCACACTTTTAAAAGCCACATCCTGTTCTTAAATCTATTTTTGGCTCAACTATGCATTAATTAAAAGCAGAACATTTTTCCCTTTAATCTTCGTGGGAATCACTCGACCTATTTCATAAACCAATAGTAATTTCTAAGATTTTCCCTAAATTGAAAAATTTTTCGGAGTTTTTGCAAGATTTTCCCTAACATATAATCGAGAGCAAAACTTTTCGTACACACTTTCATGACTGCTCTGTCTAATAATTTATAAATAAATTTTGCATCCTCCTTCCCTGCCTAAGACCTGTTTTAATCCTTCCTCTCGGCAACGACGTTATAAGTCGCCAGGATTAAACGGTACATCAAAGATATGTAATATCGCATTGAAATAATTTTGAAAATAAATCAACTTCGGAAGAGGGTAAATCAAAAATATGAAACATCTCATTCGTATGGACAATAGAAAATTTATCAGTCAAATTCTTCTGCTGCTCAAGGTAATTCATAATTCATCCAGTATCTTCAACAAAAAATAAATTCTTCAATCATCAAACTTTTTGTTTATTATAAATTATACCTACGCCCAGTGGAACTTGTCTTAAAGACCATCGACTTTCCTTTTGTGTATGCTGCATGTTATGTCTACGTTCTGAAGGCGATGAATTCTACTAGAAATCTGAGCTTCGATATTTTTCACCCCCTTTGGATTAAAAAGAAAAACTGCATCGGACTCCTGATAATTAAAAAGTTATCGAATTGAAAAACCTTCATCTATGATGTGATGTTGCGGTTTTCAAAATATCTTCTTGGACTAATTCAAACTTTTTCACGTATGTTTTGTGGTAATTTTTTTTTTACAATTCTCATAAAAATTTCTTTAATTTTTATTGATTAATAAAAAAAAGCACACATGAAAATAAACAAAAATCATAGATTATGATTTTAAATTTTTTGTTCTCATACTTGATGTTTCAATTGAAACAATTATTTTTTATACATTGATCGTATTTACTGCTGAAATTTTTTTTCTTGAGAAATTTTTATTTTCAGTGATTTGATTGACATAAAAAATGTTTGGAGAAATTCTTTTCATATTTATTGTTTTATGTGTTATAGTTTCTATACTTAGTGATTAGTAGAATTTATATTTTTGTTTTACTGGTGTTTAGAGTTAAGATAAAAATGCCATTAAAATATTTTTCTCTTCTAAATATAACTACAATAATTATTGAAATTAAATTTTAACATATGAATGCAATTGCGGTGTGGCAGAAATTATAAATTAAATCAAGAACTGTTAAAACTAATACAAATGATTTGGAAAAGGAAATAAAATAATTGTTTTTAGAATTTTACGAACAACCAGACATTAATGCTAGAGTCCAACGTTGGTAATTAGTTCATAGCTCCGTTCTAACTCAGACATTTCCATAAATAAACAAAGTTTCTTATTGCTGAGAGTCAATTCCAACATAAAGATAGGAAAATTTTTCGGAGTTTTTGCAAGATTTTCCCTAACATATAATCGAGAGCAAAACTTTTCGTACACACTTTCATGCCTGCTCTGTCTAATAATTAATAAATAAATTTTGTACCCTTCTTTCCTGCCTAAGACCTGTTTTAATCCTTCCACTCGGCAACGACGTTATATATATATGTGTGTGTGTGTGTTTAATGGCGGGCCTTAGAACTATTGTCCATTGACCACAGAAAGTGCCAGGACTGCTAACTCTCTTTTCGTTACCCAGTGGGCACCTGTGGCAAAGCCACAGGCGGTGGAGCAGCGTCGCCCACGTCACACTACCACAACCCGTTTATAGGGCGGGTCACATTGACACACAAAGGAGAAAGGACACAGATAGAGAGAAAGAAACATCCATGCCTTGCCCGGGATTCGAACCCAGAACCTTTCTGATCCAAGGACAGTCCCCTGCCCCTACACAGGCCGGTCGGCTATATTTTTTGAGAGTACAAATTAGTTCAGTCTGGGTTTGTTTTTGTGTGCTCAAAAATGCATTTATTTCCAAACAAAATGAATGAACAGATTAATCAAAGAATTGTCCATCGCTGGCTACTACTTTTTCCCACCTCTCAGGCAATTTTCGAATTTCATCTCGAAAAAATGTCTCGTTTTTTGAGGCGATCCAAGTTAGGAGCCAATTTTCGATTTCTGCGAAAGAAGTGAACTGGTGACCTGCCAAATCGTGCTGCATCCGTCGGAACAACCAGTAATCAGATGGAGCAATGTCCAGCGGGTGGGGTAAAATATCACACGTGAGCGTTTCCAAATAATTTTCTACGACTTTTGAGACGTGAGGCCGGCCGTTGTTATGCAGAAGAATAACTTTGTCATGTCTTTGCTCGTATTCGGGCCATTTTTCTCGTAATGCAAGGCTCAAACTAATCAATTGTAGCCTATACCGATCGCCCCTAATGGAATCACCAGGTTGTATCAGCACATAGTATACAACACTATACACCATTCTTGAAACGTCGAAACCATTTCCTACATGATTTATCAGTTGGAGCATTGTCACCATAAACTTCTACAAGCATTCGATGCTCTTCTGCCGCACCTTTCTTCCTATTAAAGCAGAAACATAAAAACTCCCGCAAATGGAACTTCGTTACTACAAAATTTGACATATTCAACCAAGTAAAAAACAGGGTTTTTGTATGAAACTCAAAGCGATATAAACTGAATATCATTGACAAATGTTTAACCTCTGAAACCAGCTGTCACTATATAACATTCATAACAGCAGAGTTATCTTTTAAAAACGAACCGAACTAATTTGTACTCCCAATATATATATTGCATAAAATGGAAGGGAATCACAATTGCAAATTTTGAGCTTTAGCGGCAGTAAATTTGATTTGGCTGTCAACTTACTGTATGACAAAGTGGAAAAGAATGGCCGACATTCAGTAAGTGCGTTGTTTCGATGAGTTCGGAAGTCATTTAACCGAATCAGAAGATTAGAGAGTTGTTGGGAGGTTAGAGGGGGTCAAACGCAAGCAGAAGTCATAAGAGTTTCACAAAGTGTGATTTCGAGGGTCTGGGACCGTTTTTTGGAAACTGGAAATGCAGGTCAAAGATCATGTCAAGAGCAATGACGGGCAACAACGCCTAATGAAGACCGTCATTTAACGCTAACGGCTCGGAGACACTGAAATATAAATGCCACTATTTTTCAATAACACCTTCATTCGGCTAGTGACAACACAGTTTCGACACAAACTGTCCGAATACGTCTTCGCGCGGTAAGCTCGCCAACCAATGGTTTGCGTCGTGTTTACAGCAAAGCGCACCCACGGGGATTGGGAAACAGAGCATGTAAACTGGAGGAGAAACGAATGGTGCAATATTCTTTTCTCTGACGATCGTCACAGGACTCGAGTCCTGGAGCTCTATTGGCGATCGAAATGGGCTGTAGGTGGCGTACAGTAGAACTCTCTACCTATTGCAACCTTCACATGCGTTACCCATTAGCGTGTGGAAAGTCATAGAGGAAGGAAGTAAGTTAGTTTCTCTCTTGATTTTCATATAGATTGAAAATTTTTACCTTGGAAAACTATATGGAACTGAAAACTACATTAAACATAGTTCCAAAGAAAAGTATCACGTAATTTTTAAAAAATATCTTTATTAAATAAAAAGAAAAAATATTAAGAAAAAGGAAAATATCGCAGTACATTCCTATACAACTGAAAAGAGGAGGAGAGGGAAGGGAGAAGGGCTAAAGGCATGAAACCGGTCTCTCCCCAGATGGCGTATTCGATTGTTGCGATCGCCTATACTCGCAGCCTTGGCCAAAGGATACTGTGAGAAGGCCTCTCCATTTCCCTTCTAACCTTCAGTAAGAGCTAGTCCCGAATAGGGACGAAAAATATAGCACCTCCAAAACCCGTTCCACTGTCTCCCCTACATTTTTGGTGGGGGTGCGCGTACTTCCTGGGGTTTTAAGTAATCCGAAACTAATCGACTAACCACTGTCACAGAAAAGGGGGAATTGCAACCTGCAGGGGTCAACTAGATTTCAAAAGATATCAGAAGAGACTCACTCTACATTATGCTTTTTCTCCTTCTAAGAAAAACTTAAAAAATAATTTTTTTAAACTCTAAAACGGCTTTATTTATTTTCAGAATGGTTTTATCATTTTATTTAACATGCACTTTTTCTAATTATATCTTGAATTATTTATTATTTTGATTTGATTATTTAGAGAACTAATAATAACCAGAGTATTTAAATTTATAAAA
The DNA here is from genome assembly GCA_949128135.1 of Parasteatoda lunata. Taxonomy (NCBI): domain Eukaryota; kingdom Metazoa; phylum Arthropoda; class Arachnida; order Araneae; family Theridiidae; genus Parasteatoda; species Parasteatoda lunata. The sequence continues at coordinate 7,693,437 of OX421981.1, read as the reverse complement.
TTTTACTATGTAGTCATATGAAAGTAATTCATATAAAGTAACTACATTAAAAATAAATTTATATTTTTTCTTTAAATCAAATAAAGTTTGTTAATTTTTTTAAAAATTGAATTGCTAACTTGTAAAACTTTTTATGTTAAAGTAAAACCTTGAGTTCAAGATTTTATTTTTTTTTATTACTTTTTTAATTTGTTTCTTTCAATTACAATTTAAATACATATATTTTTCACAACCTTTTTTTTTTTTAATTTTAATAAATTTTTTTCAATTTTTTTAAAGATTGTACCATTTTTCTAATAGATCATTTCGATGGATCATTAAAAACAACAAACAAAAACAATTCTATGTTATTTTACATTTTAATATATAGATTTGTGAAGCTGCTCACTGCAATTAATATAAAAATTTATCAAAAAAATCGAAATTAATTTATAAAAAAGTACGATACCGAAATTTTTGAAAGAAAAGGCATTTATTGATTTTCATTAAAACTTACAACATAACAACTGATTGAGACAAGTTTACTTTACAAAATTTTATCACTAACCCTGGGAGGTTTTCGTGTTTTTCCTCTCCATGTAATGCTAATGCGGATTTTAATTAACTATAACTACACTAATTAAAGTTTGCAGTGCAGAAATTTCTACTCAGAAAACTCTTCTCCATGAATGGCAAAAGAGGGTCAGGGAAGCGAAATTAAAACAACACATTGATTACATACTTTGTTCTATCAGAACAAAGAGCAAAAAAAAAAATAATAATAATAAAATAAAAAATAAAAGAGCAAAAAATTATGAATAAAAATTACATTACACACTTTTAATAGGAATTCGAAAAATTTCTCGTTATTAAATACATAACATATTGCATAATTACTAGTTTTAATATATATTTTTAGAATATTGCTAAAAAAAGTTTTAAAAAGTGTATTAATTAGGAATTACAGATTAATGTTAAAGCAATAAAAAAAGACTAATAGTTTCAAAATCTGGTGAATTAGGTCTGAAAACATCAAAACCAGTTTGACTGTCTGAAGTAACAAAGAGAAACTTAACTCTAAGTATTAAAACTTATTTTTATTTTTTAACATATCGTGATGAAATTTCGTGGTGTTTATAATAATCACATTTCTCATTCTTTCTATTTCATCTGGCAATCAAACTGGTTTCAATATTTTCAGTGTTGCGTTCCTAAGCAGCGGTTCATTATATTTTGATACCGTTTTTATTTTTCTCTCGTGAATATTAATTATGTCCACTAATGTTCTTTTACTTCCTTTTTTTTAAGAATTTTACAATACATGGGTATATTTTCATATTTTTCTTCATTTACTGATTTAAATAAAATTCTTGTGTATGTACATTAAAGCCCTAAACACAGGGCTAAGTGCTTGTTCACGTTTGGATGATGTGTGCTCTTGTGTACTAGCTATTTTTTTTCTTCCCTACCGTGGAAAAACAAACTATCCCAGCTATTGGAGAAATTAAAGCTATTTATGGAATGGAAAAATTGCAACCTTTTAAATTTTTATAATGTAAATGTTTTTTTAAACCTACAAATGAGTGTACGATATATATATAAATATATATTTTTAAAAAGGAGAACTGCAGTTTTGTGATGCTTTATAGTATATTGGAATATCTTTACGTCATTGTCTCGATTTTAATTAATCTTACTTTATTCAGAAGCTAAATTTTTTAATTCTGAAACATCTTTAAAAAACAAGGAAAAAAGTTTTAAAAAAAGGGGGAATAATGTATTTAAAAAATAAATTCCACCCTCAAAATGAATAAAAACAAGAAAAAGTATTACTACTAAATAAATAAAATGTATGTAGAATGAACGAATTATCAGCGAATATAATTTCCATAATAAATTACAAGCTTATAAAAGCTCCCCATATCAGTTCTTCAAAAGGACAGAGAGAGAGAAAAAGATTTTCAAAAAGAGTTGAACAGAGTAAAAGTATTTGGGAGGGAGGGAACAAGACCACCTACGGAGAAGAGTAGACCGCAATCGTCTCTTGGAGAATGAACTTGGGGGTGGAAGTTGCCTTCCTCCTTTACTCAAAGGTAGAAAGTGACTTGAGTTTCAAAGGCAATATTACAAAAAGTAATAAAGACAAAAAAAATTGACCTACATTTTCGTGGATAGGAAAGATTGAAAAAATTATTAGTATTTTTTTTAAATTGATCACTCCGATTCTTAAACAAGAAAAATGGATTCAAAGTATGACAAGCCCGCCATAGACTTTACATGTTAAAAGCAGAATTGAGGAGTCTGCTTGGTTCAACACTTTTCTCCCGGCAACCACGATTGGGGACCCGACTTTCTGATCATATGAGCTCGCCCCGTGCTCTTTGTTCGCCAAGCTCGCAGCCATCGAACGAGCTAGGGATAGAAAAATGACGTCATTTTGACGTCACGTTTTTACTCCTAGGAAACCGCGATCTTAATTTTTTCTCCCATCTATCGGATGTCTTTCACCTAACAATTTGCTGGTGAAAGCGATTCGAACGTTCGAATAGGATGCGTTTAACGCTGGGATTAAATTAGATTTCCGATTTCAAAGATAATTTTTACCCAGATATTTTATGATTTTTTATAATCATTTATCTAGATATTTTATGAATAAATTTCAGACACAATTTTTTTTCTTTCACAAATTTGTTATTTCATATAATAAATGGATTAAATAATTAGTTTCGGTTTCTAGCAGAACTTATAATAAAATCTAGAATAATCTTGCACAACTTTAAATAAAACGTGAAAATTTTTTTTGCTCCAAATTTTTGTGTATTCTTAGCCATAATACGTTTAGTATAAATAGTTTCTTGCAGAACTTATAAAATCTATAATAATCTTGCACGACTTTAAATAAAACGTGAAAATTTTTTCTGTTCCAAATTTTTGTGTATATTTTGACATTTTTTTCTTTTTATTGATGAAATGCTCAATTTAGCGATGAAAGCAATAAGCAATTTTTGCAATGTATTGCATTAAAGATGCCTTATGTAAAATTTCCTTAAATCTGAAATTGCGAACTTTTGAGGTAATTTTCGTAATAATATTAAGTAATAAAATTAAGGTTAAAGTAGAACATTTTAAATGTTTCAGCCGTTTTCCTCAGATTTATCATAACAATATCGATTTCTTTGTAAGGAATTTCTTTTATGCATTTTGTATTGAAAAATGCACAGTTCAATTAAATCTTCCCATTAAAAAGTGAATAAATTTTTTTAATTAAATGTGAATTAAATTTCAAAAAAAAATTTGTGGTGCCTTTGAAGACCTTTTAAAACTTTCATTCAAGTTTAATCTCATTAAAAAGAGTCAAATAGATTTTCTTTCTTTAAAAAAAAAAAAAAAAGTATTAATGACTTATGATTGGTAAGTTTTATTACGCATTCTTTCGGAATTAACACCGTTATTCAAGAACTAAGATTTGTACACGTTATTTAAGAACAAGGATTTGGAACTGGTTACTTGAAAACTGGTATATCTTAACGGATAAGTCTCAAGGAGTAGTCAGGGAATTTGAGCCAATGAGAAGAAAGAGGCGTAAACGTCATGATCAGAGGAAAACTGGTTCCCTCCGCCAGAAACGTTATCTTCTTTCCTCGGCGACTCTTCGCCAACTTGCCGTGGTTATGATAATATCCCCGTATTCTCAGTCATAATATGTTTAGTATAATTATTGCCGTGTTTTTATTAACTTTTATTTCAACTACCTCGTAATATTTTCAAAATATTTGCAGAAAAAAATGCAATATTTTCTTTAAAAAATTGGTGAGTTATAACTGAGATTAGTGCATAATAAATAAAAAAGATTACTGTAACTAAATCGTATATAATATAAATAAGAATTAGTATAAATTGTATACTTATTTTTAATCCGCTGCGCAATTTTCTATCAGAGATTTGAAAGAACTGAAGCTTTTAGAATATGATCGCTTTTGTAATTTTTATAAAGTAGTTGATTAGTTTAGATGCATAATTAAGAAACATAATTTCATATATTTTCACTTGTCTTTTGAGTTGGGTAGAATACAAGTGGGTAATAAAAAGCATGGAATATGAATAACGGAAATTTTTTCGATTAATCGTTTTTGAATAATTATTAAGTTGCAGATAAATTTAGATGCATAATTAAGAAACATTTTTTTTATTTTTCTGTTCATATTTTAAAATGCGAAAATTTCCCCTTTTATTTTCTAAGACAAAAAGATATTTTTACTCTTATATATATAATACCAAAATATATGCGAAAATTTATTTTTTGAAAAATTATGTATTATTTTCAGGAATAAAATTTTTTAAGATTAAGATTTAAAAAATTCTAAAATCACCTTTTTTAAATTTTTTTTGTTGTTAGAAATAGCATTAAAAAAGTAATTGAATAAGAAAAACGTTTTAGAGTTATTTCTTAATCTTCTGTTTGACATTTGACCTTTTTAAAATACTTACTCCTTTAATAAAATGGTAAATAACAAATTTTAGGTGGAAAAAAAAACTTAAGCATTATTTTCTTTTCTGCTTTGAATAATAATCTCACTAAATGTAACTTTTGAAAATTATTGCAAACCCCTGATTCTCCTCCCTCTCAAAATACTGTCTTAAAAACTGCTGCTTACGTCATGCGCAACTTTGCACTAATATTACTGCGGCTGATCATTTACACTCTTGGAGTTTACTGCTTGATTAAAGTTTAAAATTGAAATTTCTTAATGATATTCTGTTTTATTTTTCCAAGTTTAAGATATTTTCCTTTCTTTGATACAAAAAGTAGGTACACGGTTTAATTGCATTTCTTTTGCCTTAATAATTATTTAATTTACGCATTGTTATTTGCTTTTTTAAGATTATTTATAACATTAACTGAATTTAAAACTTAAATTTATGCTTTGAACGGCCTTAACCAAAGGATATTAAATGGTTATAATGTTCCCTTCTTAATTTCATTAAGTTTCAAGTAAACACTGAAACTATAATTTAAATTTAATTATCAATACTTTAATTTATTATTGTTATTACTATTTTACCTTAAATTGTTTTTGGATGTATGAGTTGCCGATAGGTTCAAGTAAGTAGTTCCAGAGACAAGGCAAAAAAAAAGCAAAAAGTGCATTTAACGTTATTATAAAAAACGGAAATTGGCACTAACGTTAGTTAGATTTGCATTAATATCAAAATATAGCTCAACAAATAAAAATAATATTTCAGAAATTGAAGATTTATACTCATTAAAAGTTTTATGAGGCTCCAGACTACTTATCAGGATTTTAAAATAGAAACTGTGTATTACTATAATTTGAATCTGATTTTTGTCAAACATAGCATTTATAATATTTTCTTAACCCACTTTCGAGTGTTTTCATGGCTAGAAGATTGTACTTTAAATTTCGGTAACTTTACGATTAGCATAAGCCCTTTTAATTTCAAGACAGGATAATATATGTTTTATTCGTTTTCTAATCACCATAAATAGAATTAATTGCTTATAGGAATAATTAGGATTCATTTTGAAATTGGAATTCATTTGAGAAATTTGATTTCTATAATTGATCAAAAATCGTCGAATACTGTCAAGTTTCGAATAATGGCCATGAAAATATTTGTGATCAGTACTAAGATACCCTGGTTCAGTTTGTTTTAGGTGATAGTTCGGGTTCAACATGGAAGATTACTGGATTGATTGACTACAAAATTTTCGGTACTTGAATGTAGTTTATCTATTGATTCGACTTCATATTTGTGTAGTGCGAAACAAAATTACTCGTCTTAAATAACTTTCAATCTAATACGTAAATGGTTTACGTCTTAAGTCTCAATTTTTTATTTCGAAGACATAATTAATCTTGAACATGCTAATTAATTTATACAAACGAAATTTTAAGTTACAAAACCAGGGGAAAAAAAAACGATTTTTTTCCCCCCTATGGATTTGAATTTTTGATTCTCAAAGTATGGAAGGTAGTCAATATTTTAAAAGTTTTCCAACCTGAAAATATTGCCAAAGTTGTTTAGGCAGGAGAGCGATTGAATGTTTGGATCTCTTAATGTTAACAAAGCTTTTTGAGTATTTCGTTAAATTTGAAGAACTTTTTTAAATGAATCATGAAGTTTTTGCACACTATTATAAGATTCGTTTATCCAAAGATAATTCTATGCAAAAAGTAATTTTAAATAAATATTATTTTTTTTTTTATTTACTAATTGTCGAAAACACTTTGCATTGCAAAATATAGAGAATTTTTTTCATAATTTTTAGAAAGTCATTTTAAAGGTAAAATGAGAAATTCGAATGAAATCGAACTAATAGTTTCTAGGTAGCCAAATTCTAAATATAGTTATTTATGTAAAATTCGATTTCTGAAGAACACTTCGATTGATTTCATTCAAATTTTAGTTTTTTGATTTGCTTTGGAAGTTATACAAGGCGAAATTCACAAAAAAGAATTTTAACATTAAGTTATTCAAACTTTCTATCGCTCTCCTTCATAAACTGTTGATACCATATTTTGTAGATGGCAGGTGCCTCTCCTGTTTTAAGGGTCTAGGAACTGAATCCCTCTTAAAGTTAGACATTCAAACCCATAAGATCGAGTCGTAGTATGTATATTAAAATACGATTAATGGATAAAAAATTTTCAGGGTTTTCCCTTTTTTGCATCCTGTATATACATAAGTGCATACATCGTTATTACATAGCACATGATAAAAAAGTTTGAACTTGTTTCACATCTTTTGGAATAGGAAATTTTAAAATCTTATTTACATTTTCAGATGCAGGTGAAAAACCATTTGAATTAACATCAAAACCTAAATATTTAATTTCAGACTTGCAAATTTGTATTTTAGCTGGATCAAGAGTTAAATTAAATTTCTTTAATCTGTCAAAAACCTTAACAAGTAACTGTGACATTTCTTCCATAGAATTTGCAGCAAGAACAATGTCGTCAAGGAAATATTGCAAATTAGGTCCCTTAATATCGTCTAAACATTTAGAAATTAAATTATGGAAAAAAGATGTACTGTTGCGAGAACCAAAAGGAAGGCGAGTAGGTTGAAAGTTGCCTATCTCACAACAAAATGCTAATTTGGATTTATCCTGTTCTTTTAATTTTATCTGGAAAAATGCACTCTTGAGATCTAATACACTATATAATGATTTTCCAGAAATGTTATGTAAGATATCATTGATTTTTGGAAGACAAATTTTAAAAGTCTCAGTAACTGAGTTAAGTAATCTATAATCTATTACCATCCTGAATTTTTGTAAGTTAGGATCATTTACATAAGGCTTTTTCTTGACAAAAATCACAGGAAAACAATAATTGGAAGAAGATGGTTCAATAATTCCTGCATTTAATAGATCATTAATCTCTTTTTTGGCAAAATTTTTTGCAATATTAGGAATCGGATATGGTTTTGTTTGTATAGAAAAATTATGCAATAAGCTAAATTCAGGTATTACTGCATCCGTAGATCCTAAAGTTGTATAAGATTGAGAGAAAACTTGATAATTGTTTAACAAAACTTGAAGTATCTTATCTGCATCTACCTTATTTAAATGACTCAAATCAAAATCAGAGGCATTAAGTTCTTTTTTTCTCAGTTGATGAATTTCATTTAGATTTAAATTGTTAATTTGGTAATTAGTATTTTCTTTAGGTTTAATTATATCATCATCTTTAATACCAATAACATTTCCTAATTTTGTACCTTTATTAATCATAATCTTATTATCTGTGTTATTTTCAATTAAAGTACTAAATTTTTGATCCTTAAATTCATTAACAGATTCATAGATAGTATAATTTAGTTTGTTCTTGCTTGGAGAAAAAAGCATTTGATTACTATCTTTCATATCTTTAGACATACATAATTGAATTAAAAATTGAGAATGGGGTTCTATCACAATCTTTTTTGGTGCAAAAGCAAAATTATTTACAATCTTTACATCACTTAAAACATTATTTACAATACGAGGAGTATCTTCGAGAAAATCAAAAGAATCATGGTTCACTATAAGTTTTTTGTTGGGTATATCTAAAACAATTTTATTCTGTTGAATGAAATCATACCCTAAAATTATTTTATATTTATAAGCCCAAGAATTCTTAGTTACAAAAACTATCCCTTGAAACCATTTAGTGTCAATTTTGAATTTAGAAGAAATTGCAGACATATAAGGAACAGTATTGTTGTCGATAGTATGAATTCTTACAGATCTAGATAAATAACTTATTTTAGTGTTTTCTTTAATTTCATTAAGAGTGATAGGATCAATTAAACTAAGATTTGCACCAGTATCTAGTAAAGCCGGAATGGTTAAGTTACCAAATCTTAACAAAATAATAGGTAGAGATTCTGAATCGTTACTGTTATTACAGGTCATTACATGTTTATTTACTTTTTCTACTCCTTCATTTGTATCTTTTATTTTACTATTTTTTTTAGTTATATCCTCTTCAGTTACCCAATTACTATTCTTATTGTTATTAGAAATTTTTGAATTATATTCCTTAACCTTATCATAATCTGAATTAAAATTTTTATCTTTAAGATTACTATTGACATATATTTTAGTTTTATATATTTTGTTCTTATCATTCGGAAATCTATCTTTTTTGCCAATATTTCTCTTTTTTAACCTTAAGTTACCAGTTAATTTTTGATCATTTGAATTTCTACTGGTTCTTGTAAGCTTTGTATTTTTCCACTTGTCACAAGAACCATTAACTAGTTTAAATTATTTTGTCTTCTGTCCGTACTGTTGTTACCCCTATTCCTAAAATTTCTATTGAATCCTCTTCTGAAAGAGCTGCGGCTTCTTTCATAAGGCTTAAATTTGTTGTTTACATTGGAGTTTTTAGGATAATACCAACATTCTGTGGTGATATGATTTCTACTACATATATGACAAGTTATCTTTGGTTGATTCAATTTGTTCGATTGTGAGATGTTGTTGATCGATTTAGTTTTAGTTAAATCATTTATTTTTTGAGTCAATTCCTCAATTTTTTTGTTGCTTTCTATCTGGCTTCTTAATAAAATTTCAATTTCTGATGATTTTGTTACATTATTCAGATGGGCTTCATTCATTGAAATCGCATTTTCAATATCTATAGCAATTTTGCCTATTTCATCGAAATTTGAGGCTCCCCTTTTCATAACCTCGATTCTAATATCCGGACGCATGCTGTCAAGCAGCTTTTGTGATTTCATTTTCCTAGCTAGACTTAAAGTTTGCTCATTACTATCTCCATTGATTTCTAGATACTCATTAGTAGCCTTTTCTACCTCTTCAATTAAATTTCTTATGCTTTGATTTGGTTTTTGAATCAATGAGTTAAATTTACTTTGTAACTCTGCATAATTTAATTTCCTGGAAAATTTATCTTTTAATAATTTAACTATGCATTCGTATTCCATGTCAACATTTGTTTTGGCCTCACTAACTACTTTCAATGCTTCTCCTGCAAGATTTAACTTTAATATCAGACTTTTTTTTTTTTGTTGTCCCATTTTTCTAACTGATTTGCTCTAAATTGTTCAGAAAAAAATTTAAATTTGCATCTTTGCTGCCATTGAAAGCTTGTAGCGAACTCGCTAAAGAATGTGAAGATTTAGCCATAATGTTTCAATTTAGATTTAAATCACAGAAATATTTACAGAAGTTATAGCTAACATTAAAATATCAATGAAAAAATATATCAACAATTAATAAATAGCATCAATTTTTGAGAATTCTACTGTTACACTGAAATATATATATATATATCATAATCATCATTTCAAATATACACATAAAATACACCACTGTTTACTATATTCCCAAAAATTTTCAGTTTTCTATTTAATGAATTATTAATTTCATTCTAAATTTTGCAAACAAGAATGTTATCACTCAAAAAATATATCCTATACAGATTAATAGGTACCTATCACATGAAATACTTTGTCATAATACTGATATTTAGAAATATCAAAACATATGTTCAAGTTAAATTATATTTTCAAATATTAAAAACAATATTCCTTACAAGGAAATAAAGTATAAATTCACAGTAAATTTATCAATGATGTAATATGCAAAATATTCATCTGAGAGAGAGTGAGAAAATAAATCATTAAAATATCCTAGTGTAATCATCACTAGAGTAATAATATATAAAAAAAAATATTTTCACACATTGATTACGTTTAAATTTAGAGCCAAATATCTAGAGAATTGAAAAAAAATTAAACTAATACCAGGTTCTGACCATAAACGGCGCCACATATTACACGGTGAACATATAACATGGTGGTTGCTTTATTAAGGCATTGCATAATTAAATATTATCTATTTTATTTAACCATTTATATATAATACTTAATGATTAAATTTAAATATTAAAATTTAAGATCAAGACTGACTGGCCGAAAAATTAATCAGTAATCAGCACGTGTATAAAATTGAGAATAAAAGATAAATTTAAAACCTAAGCATAGAAATTGTATAATGAGAATAAAGCTGCAATCAAAAACTACTCTTAAAATTTTATGCTATAAAATCATTTATAGTGATGGTAACACGTGCTGCGAAAAAAATTAAGATCATAGGGTTAGTACAAAACATGTGAAACGCTCAATTCTCTAGAATAAAAAAAAGATTTTTAGAATAAGATCAAATCAAATAGCTAATCAGAACAGAAACATCAAGGAGAATAGAATCAGAATATACTTACAAAAACATTTTTATTTTCTTGGCTATAATAGACAAGTACTTTAAGTACTGAAATTTTACATCAATTTTATGATTTCAAAACACGAAAATAATTTGCCATCGTAAATCCATACTGGCAATGAAATATATTAATGCTAAAACAGCAAAAAATTTAGAAAAAAATTTTGAGATGAGAAGAGATTCTTCCCACTCATTGAAGAATTTACTCCCTAATACTGGAGCTGCACACTCTCACACTTTTTTTTTGCTAAGGGGCCGAAGCCCCCTCGCCTCACGAAGACCTACCACCAACTCTTTTCTTGTTTCAAAGCTCGCGGCAAGGATGAAAATCAGACTGATGCCAACAAAAACGAAAAGTTTTTCTATTTTGTCTTCGGCTTATCAGTCTTACACTTAATCGCCTCATCTTAAGCGGAATTCCAAAAGTCTCATTCCTTCATCTGATTGGCTCCGCTGCCGTTCCATTGCCCAATAAGAGATGAGTGCATCCCGAAAGATTTGCTTTCTTCAGACACTGCTTTCCATGTTGTTTTGTTTACAAACTGAAACTAGAATGTCTTTGAAATATGTGAGAAAAGATTTGTGAGTTCTTGTGCAAAAGTGTGATAATATTATTAGCAAGAGTTATTACACTAAATGTTAAATTCCTATTTAACAGCATGCATACATATATTGAACATATATAAAATTGTGTATATACGTACAAACATACTGACGTACAAATATACCCACATTTACATAGATACATATATACATTATATATTCATATAATGTATGTGTGTATCTACATATATGTGAATTAACGTACATTAGATTATGCATACTTATGTGTACTACTTAAAGTAAATAAACGTATGTGAGATACGCAAAAAATAAATGGACCATTCTAAATAACTTTTCAGCTAATTATCGTATCTTCATATTCAAAGGACTCAATCTTAAAGGTTCTCTCGGATGACATATATACTAATTAATTAGTGCCCACGATATTTTAAGTTACGAAATCTGACACAAAAACATACTTTCTCTGAACAAACATACCTTTTTTATGGTGTTTCTTAGGTTTTTGACTCTCAAATTGGCCACAATCTGGAAAAAAATAGTCCCAATAGTTACAGTCAGCGGCTTAACGTTTGTACCCCTTATTGTTAATATTACTTTTTACGTATGAGATCACATCTTGAGAGCTTCTTAAGTAAATTGAAATTTTTTTTGCACGCTATTAAAAAATTCGTTTGTCCAAAGCTAATTCCATGCAAAATATAAATTTTACTCAAAATAATTATTTTTTATTATTTTATTCAATGATAATCTAAAAAATTTTGAATTTAAGTTGAACAATTTTAAATCGCAAAAAGCAAAATTTGAACGAAATCAATCGAATAGCTCCTAAACATGCGACTTCTTCAAAATTCGATTTTTCCGGAACTATTCGATCCATTTTACTCAAATGTTGTATTTTGCCATTTAAAATTACTTTCTTTAAAATGTTATAAAAATTTTATACTTTAATATTCAAAAATTGTTCGGCTATTATAAAATAAAATTTTAAAAAAAGTAAGTATTTACTTTTGCAAAGAATTATCTTTGAATAAACGAATTTTATATTTGCAAGCAAAATTATTTTAATTCGTTTAAAAAGTTCTCAAGACATGGTGAAATACGCAAAAAGTAAAATTAGCATTAAGGAGTCTAAGCTTTGGATTCAGACCACACTATTAGGACGGTTTATCTCGGATTGCGAATACCCGTTGGACGGCTCTTTTGACCAAACTATTATTGGGATCATGTTTCCCAGATTGTGGCTACCCCCTATATTTTGTGGGTTAGAAATGTGCATCCGTCGAAAAAAGGTATGCTTTTCAGAGAAAGTACTTTTTATTTTTTGTCTAATTTCATAACTTAAAATATGGTTTGCATTAATTAATTGCCATATTTGAGATCCTTTGAACCCTTAAGATTGAGTTCTAGAACGCAAATATCCGATAATTATATCATCTCGTAGTAGAGTGAACTTTAAGACACGGTTCCCAGTAGAGCACCGAAGTCAAGGATCACTGGCAACGGTCAGTGTGTGCAAGGGTGATCACTTTGATCAACCTGCAAAGGAACCAAAGGTATGCGGTGTCTATCCTAATTAAACTTTTCAACCATTAAGAGCACGACTTCACGCGCAGGTCGTCAAGCAGGAGATCCATCCCCTCTGTAGAAGATCAAAATTGTGTTGAAATGTCTTCGGATCATCCTCAGGAATGTTTCCCAACTCTACACCAATAGCCCATTGTTCATCGTTAGTGCGACATAGACCAACAAAAACAACCGATCATTAGACCAAAAATTTTTCAGAGTGGTCTGCTTTTTTGTTTTGAACAAGTAATTTATTCATTCTACGTCCATATGACATACAATGTACTCACGTGTGCATGTACTATATGCATGTACTGTCTAATAACAATGTTATTCATACAACGATATTTAAAGTAACCACATATATATAATTATATATTGCGTGTGTATGCATGTATTTTTATTTATACGTGTGTATGCATGCATTTTTATTTATACGTGTGTATGCATGCATTTTTATTTATGCGTGTGCATGCACCTGCATACATATAATGTACGCATGTATTCCTGTACGACGTACAATATACGTTTGTGTCTATGTACGTACATACAATTTATGTGTATATGCATAAAATTTCATTCAATATACACAAGTACGCACACAAAAATTTCCTCTTATTTTTCAGAGAAAGGAGCCTACAGAGATGCCAACTTGCTCCGGACAGCAAATATATATTTTAAAGTGGTAGTTTATCAATTGTGATTCCTGGTTTAATAAATTCAATTTAGTAGATTTTTATCCACCACTATTTCTAAATAATTCGTAGGCTTATATAATTGCCTACTCTATAGTACTAGTGTCATGCCCTGCCAATTAATAAGCAGGGAAATATAGTCTAATATTTGAAAAATTTACTTGATAGTTATCTACCGCTTTCTTATTGATTTTGGCGTGTCCGGAGCAGTTGGCATCTCTGAGCCTATCTGACGAGGAAGTCATTTATTTGAATGAAGATTGTTTCGCTAATTCCTTCATGTTAAATATGTTGTGTATTCAGTGGTGGTTATTATACATATAATATCATTTGTTTATGTATTGACGAAATAGTTGATTTAATTATGGTATATCTGTTTTGTATTATTCACTAATGGATATTATACAGATAATATTTGCATATATTAACAACCTAATATAATTATGGCATATCTGACTTGTACTAATGCACTTGTTTTGTATTATTCACTAATGGTTATTATACAGATAATATTTTCATATATTAGCACAATCCCTAATATAGTTATGGCATATCTAATTTGTACTAACGCACTTGTCATATACTAATTGTTATGATAATCAGAATATTTATTTGTTGTTGTGCATTAAAAAAATATGTTTGGAATTTCTACATTCATTAAACGATTTTTTTTAAATATTTTGTTATCATTAAATTTCGTACATTTATCATATCATACATATTAAGTAAGAGATAAATAATCAGTTGCATTTTATTTATTTTGTCAAAAGAAGATATATCGCGTTAATTTTCTTTGATATACAAAAAACTGAACACTTTTGCACTCATCAAAATTTCTCACACCACATAAATTTCGGAATAAGAAAGAAGAAAATAGGCAGACCCTCTTTAAGTATTACATATGTTCTATTTATTTTGTGTTTTCATCAATCAAATCGTTAAATAAAAACAAAGTTTCATATTAAACGATATTTTAACTTGTAAATCGCTAAGTTCTTACAGCAAAGTAAGTCAGACTGACAAAAAATGACTATTTCCCCCAAAATAATCAAGCAAAATTGATGGGAAAGAAATTTTCCTCAGATTGGGAAGCTATCCCTTATGAAAAAATCAAGGTATAAATGAGGTATAAACGAGGTATACTTTAAAGGTATAAAGGAGGTTGTTATTTAAATACGTCGTTAAGGTTGAAAAGGGTGCATATGAATACCTCAAAATCAACCTCAAATATACCTTAAATATACCTCCAGAGGTATATATGTTTCAACCTGAGGTGTTTAATTTTACATCTGTGGAGAGGTAGATATTTACTATTTTAAAGTGTTTCATTTTCAACCTTAAGTTATTACTTATCAGCCTGAAGTATATTTTTTTACACTTGTGGAAGTATTTATTCAACAACCTAAGGTGCATCATTTTACACTTCAGGTTATTATAAATCAACCTCAGGTGTATTTTGTTCGACTTCAGGTAATTATTTTTCAACCTCAGGTATCTAATTTTATGCTTGTAGAGGTATATATTTATCAACCTGTGGTGTGTCGTTTTACACTTCAGGTTATTATAAATCAACCTCAGGTGTATTTTGTTCTACCTCAGGTAGTTATTTTTCAACCTCCGGTATCTAATTTTATGCTTGAAGAGGTATATATTTTTCAACCTATGGTGTGTCATTTTACACTTCAGGTTGTTATAAATCAACCTCATGTGTATTTTGTTCTACATCAGGTCTACCTTTATACTGAACACTTTTGCACTCATCAAAATTTCTCACACCACATAAATTTCGGAATAAGAAGGAAGAAAATAGGCAGACTCTCTTTAAGTATTACATATGTTCTATTTATTTTGTGTTTTCATCAATCAAATCGTTAAATAAAAACAAAGTTTCATATTAAACGATATTTTAACTTGTAAATCGCTAAGTTCTTACAGCAAAGTAAGTCAGACTGACAAAAAATGACTATTTCCCCCAAAATAATCAAGCAAAATTGATGGGAAAGAAATTTTCCTCAGACTGGGAAGCTATCCCTTATGAAAAAATCAAGGTATAAATGAGGTATAAACGAGGTATATTTTAAAGGTATAAAGGAGGTTGTTATTTAAATACGTCGTTAAGGTTGAAAAGGGTGCATATGAATACCTCAAAATCAACCTCAAATATACCTTAAATATACCTCCAGAGGTATATATGTTTCAACCTGAGGTGTTTAATTTTACATCTGTGGAGAGGTAGATATTTACTATTTTAAAGTGTTTCATTTTCAACCTTAAGTTATTACTTATCAGCCTGAAGTATATTTTTTTACACTTGTGGAAGTATTTATTCAACAACCTAAGGTGCATCATTTTACACTTCAGGTTATTATAAATCAACCTCAGGTGTATTTTGTTCGACTTCAGGTAATTATTTTTCAACCTCAGGTATCTAATTTTATGCTTGTAGAGGTATATATTTATCAACCTGTGGTGTGTCGTTTTACACTTCAGGTTATTATAAATCAACCTCAGGTGTATTTTGTTCTACCTCAGGTAGTTATTTTTCAACCTCCGGTATCTAATTTTATGCTTGAAGAGGTATATATTTTTCAACCTATGGTGTGTCATTTTACACTTCAGGTTGTTATAAATCAACCTCATGTGTATTTTGTTCTACATCAGGTCTACCTTTATACTGAACACTTTTGCACTCATCAAAATTTCTCACACCACATAAATTTCGGAATAAGAAGGAAGAAAATAGGCAGACTCTCTTTAAGTATTACATATGTTCTATTTATTTTGTGTTTTCATCAATCAAATCGTTAAATAAAAACAAAGTTTCATATTAAACGATATTTTAACTTGTAAATCGCTAAGTTCTTACAGCAAAGTAAGTCAGACTGACAAAAAATGACTATTTCCCCCAAAATAATCAAGCAAAATTGATGGGAAAGAAATTTTCCTCAGACTGGGAAGCTATCCCTTATGAAAAAATCAAGGTATAAATGAGGTATAAACGAGGTATATTTTAAAGGTATAAAGGAGGTTGTTATTTAAATACGTCGTTAAGGTTGAAAAGGGTGCATATGAATACCTCAAAATCAACCTCAAATATACCTTAAATATACCTCCTGAGGTATATATGTTTCAACCTGAGGTGTTTAATTTTACATCTGTGGAGAGGTAGATATTTACTATTTTAAAGTGTTTCATTTTCAACCTTAAGTTATTACTTATCAGCCTGAGTATATTTTTTTACAGTTGTGGAAGTATTTATTCAACAACCTAAGGTGTATCATTTTACACTTCAGGTTATTATAAATCAACCTCAGGTGTATTTTGTTCTACCTCAGGTAATTATTTTTCAACCTCAGGTATCTAATTTTTATGCTTGTTTAGGTATATATTTTTCAACCTAGGGTGTGCCATTTTACACTTCTGGTTGTTATAAATCAACCTGAAGTGTATTTTCAACACTTGGAAAGGTTATTTTTTGTTAACGTTATGTGTTCCATGTTCTACCTTAAGTTATTATTTCGTAACCTCAAGTATATATTTTTGTATTTTTAGAAGTATTAATTTATCTACCAAAGATGCAACATTTTATACTTCAGGCTTATATAGCTCTAACTAAAGCTGTTTTTTTAGTACTTACGAAGGTGAGGTGTTATACGGACCACCTAGTTTATTAATTTTTAACCTCACAATATAAAAAATATAATATATATATAAAGATAGTATATATATTATATGAAGAATAATGTATATCATTACATTTTTTCGCTAGTAGAGATCTTCATTTATCAACCTGAAGTTTTTAATATTAAACCTTCGGCAGTAATTGCTTCTTTTGTTAAGCTATAAAAGAAAGTTTCAAATGCATAATTTTTCTGTAATTTTAATAGATTGAATTAAATCATCTTAAAATAACACTTTTCCAAATTCTACAGTTAGTAAAAAAATTTTATGGGAACTCATATTTTTGGAAGATAGTTGTCTAAGGTGCTTGAATTTTTAAAGCTATAAAACTACAAATTTAAATAATTAGTCAGCTGAAATTCAAATTACTTTTATTTAAAACTAAAATTTCAGTTTTTTTACAAACCAACAAAATTATTTCAAATACTGCTTCTGTCTACTTATTGAACCTTGTAATTATTGGAACCTGAAAGAAAAAAATATGAATTAGTAAGAAAGTCATATTTACAAAAATAATGGCAGGTTTTAAAATATTAAAACATTAGAAATTGTTTTTTATGGTTTAAATTAACTGGATGAAATTAATTTTCCTTTTCAGATAAATAGTATTACTCTTCTGCCATTTCTATTCAATCCTCGTAGCTAAAAAGCATGACAGGTACCACAGCTAAAAAATAAAATACACTGAAGAATACATTACCATTAACAACATTTACAGAAATTCAAATATATAATTCCAATCTTATTATGCAATTTTAACACTTTTTATTTTTCCATACATCTGGTATCATTATGGTACTTGTAAGTTTGATAATTAGATTTTCTTTCTTTTTTTCTTACAAATCTTTAAACTCAATAAACCTAGTCTATATTTTTTAAACTTTTTGTCAGACTTCATGAAACTTAATAGCTTTTTCATAAATTTTTGACGCTGATTCTGAAAAGGCTTTCCGTTATTGTCAATCACATCAGAGTTTCTTAAAAATTAGTTATTTTAATATTTTTTAATTAATGTAGTCAAGAATTAGCAATCGTTTAATAAATTAAAAATTTAAAGTTATGTACCAATTTTTATTCTTTTTTTACACTCAGTCGAAGAGAACAAATTACAAGCTGATAAAGAGCATTTATTTTAGAGTTGTAAGTAATTTTATGACAGGAAAATGTCTAAGAGAGAATGATTTGAAATAATACTTTTAAAATAAGTTGAGTATGACATCTCCTATATTGCTTATAATACCGAGCAGAATAAAACTAATAGTTAGTTGTTACAAACATTTGTTTAAATATAAAAACACATCCCATAGGATGAAATTTAAAAAAAATGCATATTACTTTCAACAATAAATGTTTTTATTTGCAATTCAGCATTATAATTGCATAAGAAACTATACTGACTTATTTCTGAAAAATTTAAGATTTCCGAAATTAGCTAATTTTTGATGTAGTGAACCATAAACAGCTGCATAAAATTGCTCATAACCTTGAAAAAAATTGTCATATAAACTTGAAATCGGGTTTAATCTAATTCTGCTCAATATTCTAATGAGTAATAACAATCTGCTTAGTAAATAATTAACGTGGGTAAATTGCGAAAAATAACGTGGGGTGAAAATAGCAATTTTGTGATCAAACATGAAAAAGGGAGCTAGTACAGTTACTAGTTTTCAATTATCAAATATCTAGCAAACTATTGTTATCAACAATTACATAAATTCTGTAGTTTATTAGGAGAGATAACTTTTTCTTTTTGGTATAAATTCAGAACTATTTCCTAAGGAAAGGCTGAGCAGTAGCTTGCTAGTCACTTCTTCTCCGCTGCTGCACACGTTCTATTTACAGCCTAGGTCATCTCAGCAATATCAGGGAACTGTGAATAAGTTCTGTAATTAATATATATATATATATATATATATATATATATATATATATATATATATATATATATATATATATATATATATATATATATATATATACACTCAAGAGTCAAAACATTATGACCACCTCTTAATAACGAGTTGCTCACCTTTAGCCCGCAACACAGCTGCACCCCACCTTGGCACGGATGCCACAAGTCCTTGGTAGATGGCCGAAGACAGATTGTACCAGATGTTTAAGCAGCGGTCACGCAAATCCGAGATATTGCGACTTAGTGGTCTTATAATTGACAGTATGTAATAAAGCACTATTATTTCCCAAATTTAGACAGCTAGACAATTTAGACTTTTTATTTAGACAACATTGTTAAATTAAATTTTGATTTGATTTTTATAAGTTTAAGAACATAATTTTTTTTTTATAATAAGAGATAAAATATTTTATTTTTATTAAAAAGCAGGAATATATCAAGCCAGAAAAAACTACTCTTAATGTAGCAGCTACCTAAATAATAACCGTATAAATGTGAATATTCTATAGAAAATCAATGAATTTGACCAAAAAATAAGGAAAAATAACATACCAGCAGATAGGGAATTAAACCAGTATACAAACACGTTAAAAATTTATTGATTCATACAGTAATATCCAAACGATAGGGATTTTTTGCAAATTCGTTTAAAATGTCTTCTGCAGCTGAGGTAAATTTTCTATGAATGTTTAAGAGCGTCAATCCAGGATGTGGATGTAGTTAATTTACGTCGCACTAGAGCTGCACAATGGGCTATTGGCGACGGTCTGGGAAACATCCCTGAGGATGATCCGAAGACATGCCATCACAATTTTGATCCTCTGCAGAGGGGATGGCACCCCTGCTTGGGTAGCCCAACGACCTGCACGGGAAGTCGAACACTTTACGGTAGAACAGTTTAATGAGGACCAATACCGCACACCCTCGGTCCCTACGCAGACTGATCCAAGTGGTCACCCACCCGCACACTGACCGCAGCCAGTGATGCTTGACTTCGGTGATCTGCTGGGAACCGTGTCTTAACGATCAGTCCACTGCGGGACGAGCGCCAATCCAGAGTTTTAGTTCAGACTTAAGGCTTTCTTTACAAGTATTCAAATCTTGAGCGTAAAATTCCACTAGTGCTTCAAATGCCTTTATGTTTGAAGGTTGGTAAATGAAAGGATCTGCAGGAAGAAGGCACTGAAATCCTTTCAAAATATCACGATGCGATACAAATCTTAAGTCTAATTGCGTTATAAACTTTTCTATAAATGGAATAAATACACTTACTCTAAAATATGTTTCGGGTGTCGATGAAAGAACATTAGCGCGATTTTTCTGTCTTCCCGTTATTCTAGGGATTTGTAGGGAAGATCCAATGCTTGTTTGCATAAGAGAAGAAGAGCTGAATATTTGAGAAAATATTTCAGTGACATTTTCACGCATTAATTTTAGTTCTTTAACAACATCTTGATAAAGACATTTCTCGCGTTCAGAAAATCGCTCTACTGCTTTTTTTCCAGTGGTCAATTTTTACATTACGCACAGTTGACCTAAAGGTTGCTTGCCAGAACCGGAACCACTTGAGGCGAAAAGTACTCAAAATTTGCGAAAATCTCTGAATATCTCCTTAATCTCTGAATATCTCCTTAATCTCTATTTCCAGCGATAGCCATTTGTACTGAAATTTCAATTTTCCTTTTTCAGGAAAAACAAATGCTGGATTGGGTTCCCAAACAATTTTTAGTATATCCAGTCTTTTATCCTCGCATGTACTATCTTCTGAAAAAAGTCCAATGTCATATGGGTGGGAAGTAACATTTTGAGGGCCATTTTCACATTCATCAAATTTTGTTATGCTAGAAACGTTTTCTTCAACGGACGTATCACATTTCTGTTCAATAGAAAAACTTACATTGGTACTAAATGCTGTCACCTCACTAATTTTAGGTCGTTATTTTTTCTCAAAATAATTAAAAATTGTTAAATTCTTGCGTTTTGACATCCTAAAGATCCAAGAACAGCATATATATATATATATATATATATATATATATATATATATATATATATATATATCCGCTATGCTACGATCTCAAAGTTTCGAGCTGGAATGAATAACTTCAATCAGCACACTATCTCCAATGGTATTGTTACTGATTTACCACTACCACTAGTCGAAATAGTGGCGACGACGTATTCGCTGATTGAATGGATTTTTTGTTGAGACAAAACAAAACAGATTTAGCGACGAGCTCCAAAAGACAAGCGGCAGAGATAACTCTTAGTCTGACTAACTAACTCCACTGTACTCCGTTCCCCCTTGTTAAGTGACGCCAGAGGGCGTATGTGAAAAGGGGAGAAAATTGTAGTAGTAGATGTAGTTGTTGTATGTTATGTAACTGCAGCGCGATGAACCAACCATCGCCACATCCTTTAAAATTGTTTTGTTTGTAAAAAGCAGTCGCCTAAAATACTTATAACTCTTTCAATACAGTCCAAAGCTATCGACGACCTTACAGTTTGGTCGTACACGCCGAGGTGCTTAACTAGCAGAATTAATCGTGCATTAATTCAATCTGTCAACATGGCGACTGCAACAAAAGCTACTACGTCGCTCGAGTCTAGCGTCGTTCTAACAAGGAAGCGAGCAAGCATCAAAGGTCAAATTACTAGACTTTCGAACGTGCTTACCGGTGAAACACCTAATCAAAAATCCCTTGAAATTAAATTAAACTCCTTGAGAGGTCTAAAAACGAAGATCGATGATCTTAGAAACGATTGCTACAGTATCTTGTCAGATACAGATTTAGCAGACTTTGAAATTTCCCTAACGGAGATGGAGGACAACGTAGAAGCAATTGAGGTAAGCTTCTTAGACTTAATTATTCCACAAACTTCAAATTTGAATTCAAATTCTGTTTTGAGTGAACCGAATACTAATGCAAACATTAAACTTCCTCAAATTACTTTACCCCAATTTTCGGGTAAATACACTGACTGGCTTACCTTCAAAGCTCAGTTTACTACCTTAATTGATGAGAATAATCAGTTAACTGACTCTCAAAAACTTTATTATCTTCAATCATCATTAACTGGTACTGCAAAACAATTACAGAATGGAGATGACTCTTATTCTTCTTTGTTTAACGCATTAAAAAACAGATATGAAAATAAACGACTGATAGTAAACAGTCATATAACTGAGTTATTAAATTTTAGTAAAATTAAATTTGAATCTTGTAAGGATTTAAGAAACTTAATCGATAATTTATTTAATCAATTAAGAGCATTAAAGCAACTTGGATTGGAACAAAACAAATTATCTGAGACACTAATAATGAACATTGTTTTGCAACGCCTTGACGATGAATCAAGAAAGGCATTCGAATTGTCTTTAAATTGTAACGAATTACCCACCTGGGAAATTTTTACTGAATTTGTGTTAAAACGTATTCAAGCTCTTGAAAACGTTCAAAAATGTATTCCCGTTTCGAAACCGAAACAAGAAGTAACCCCCAAGCATAAAAGTTTCGTTTTGCAAAATGATAAACATTTCTCTTGCTCTATGTGTCATCAAAACCATTTAATATATAAGTGTAAAAAATTCATTGACTTATCTGCTCAAGAGCGATTGAATAGTGTAAGAAAATTGCATCTGTGTTTTAATTGTTTAGGTAAACACATGTCATCTCAATGTAGAAAATTAGAGTATAAATGTAAACATTGCTCTAAAAATCATCATTCAACTCTTCATGGGGCTAATTTCTTAAAAACCGAAGTTGAAAATAAAAATAATCAAATATTAGAATCCAATTGTTCTAATTTAACTGAGATTATTTCAAATCAAGCAAATAATGAGATGAGTAATTTGAGTGGGGGGGAAACGAAAAATATAACTTCCTCTTTCGCTGTTTCTCACAGCTGGCAGAAGGCGCCGCCAAGTAGTTGATACTTACTATGATACTTACTCAAATGTTTTGCTTTCAACTGCTTTAATTTATGTGCGAGGAATAAATGAATGTTTTTATCCCTTTTTATGTATTCTCGATAACGGTTCTGAAATAAGCGCTATTACTGCTGATGCAGCTAAATTATTGTGTTTAAAGGAGAATACATTAAACTCATTGATAACTGGAATTAATGGGGCTACTTTGAATGTAAATAAATCGATTTCTGCTCTTGTTTCTAATAAAAATAGAGACATTGAGAAAGAGATAAAAATGCTGATAGTGCCTAAAATTACTGAATTAACCCGCTGCTAAACCGCTTGATGTTTACAAATGATGTTACAAATGATGTTACAAACCGCTTGATGATGACTTATGCAAATCTTAACTTTTTTAAGCCTCAACGTGCGCAAATCTTGCTTGGCGGAGATATTTTTTACGAACTATTACGAACCGAGCAAATAAAATTGGAAAATAGTTCAGTCATTTTACAGAACTCTGTACTCGGCTGGATTGTAACGGGAAGATTGGACACTAAAGATAATTGTAGGGAATACAAATGTCACTTATTATCACAAGATCACACTTTAACTGATTTGCAAAAATTTTGGGACCTTGAGTCTCTAGGAATAAAGGATGAACCCAGATGCTTAGAGGGGGATGAAGCACTATCCAAATTTAATGAAACAATTAGTTATAAAAATAAAAGATATGAAATCACTCTTCCTTGGAAAAGAGATTGGAGGGAATTGAATAATAATCTTACTGTTGCAACTAAGCGATTTAAAGGTCTTTTAAATAGTATGACTTCAAATCAAAAATTGTATATTCAATATAGTGAAATATTGCAAGATTACGTAGAAAAGGGAATTATTGAGAAGGTTCCATCCGCTTCAGATACTGTTGATAAACCTGTGTTTTATTTACCCCATTACCCAGTTTTCCGGAAGGACAGTGTTTATACCAAGTGTCGCATTGTTTTTGATGCTAGTTCTTGTGAGGTTGGTGAACTTTCACTTAATGATTGTCTCTGGACGGGAACGAACCTTAATCCAAATGTATTTCATCTTTTAATCTTTTTCCGAATGAATAAATTTGCTATTCTAGCGGACATTGAAAGTGCCTTTTTGCAAATAGCATTGAACGAAAATGATAAGGACGCATTAAGGTTCCTTTTCACCCTAGACGATCCCACTAAGTCTGAAAATACTCAATTGCAAGTATTCAGATTTAACAGGCTTCCATTTGGAGTCAACGCAAGCCCTTTTTTGCTCTCAGCGACTATCAAGCACCATAATGATAAGTTCAAGAAAATATATCCAACAACTTCAAAAATTCTTGATTCTTGCTTTTACGTCGACGACATTGTAGCTGGTGCAGATAACTTGTCTGAAGCCTTCAAAATTTCTAGGGAAGCAGAATTTATCATGAAGGATGCTAGCATGCACCTTCGTAAATGGGTTTCAAACGACGAGTCACTAAAACAGATGTGGGAGGAACAAGGATTCAGTACTCTTCCTTCATCCTCATCAAAAAGCCCAAACGAGTTACACAAAGTTCTTGGGATGTCCTGGGACACAAAAATGGACATTTTAACTATGGAAGTTAAAGGACTACTGGAATTTCTTGACTTAGGAAAAAATACAAAACGATTTGTGTTGCAAGCAGCAGGTAGAATATTCGATCCCGTAGGACTAGTAACACCTTACACCATCAGATTAAAGATTCTTCTCCAAGAATTATGGTTGCATAAGATATCATGGGACGACGAGCTTCCTACAGATATTCAAGAAACTTGGAGGCAGTGGTGCATGGAAATTCCTGAATTGACTAACTTGCAAATACCCAGAAATGTATTTCAAATTTTTGATCACTCAGACTTTGAGATAGAATTGCATGCATTTGCAGACGCTAGTCCAAAGGCTTACGGTGCTGCCATATACTTAAGAATTAAAACAGTAAATCAAGTAACTGTGAACTTAGTGGCTTCCAAGAGCCGTGTTGCACCCCTTAAGAGGATTTCTCTTCCTAGGCTAGAATTGATAGCCGCATTGCTTGCTTCACGACTTGCACGTGAAGTAAAGAAGGTATTAGATCGGAAAGGAATATCTTCTATTTATTATTGGACAGACTCTCAGATTACATTGCATTGGATAAAAGGTTCCGTATTTAAGTGGAAACCCTTTGTAGCAAACAGGGTTAAAGAAATTCAATCTCTCACTGACCGAGAATCTTGGAATCATTGTGCTGGATGTGACAATCCAGCAGACTTAGTAACTCGAGGCGTTAGTTGCAAATCTCTCGTCGAAAATGTCACCTGGTTGACTGGACCAGACTTCTTAAAGGAATTAGTTATTCTTAAATGTCATGAGACTCTGAACATTCCAGAAACTGACCTACCTTGTGAAGAACTGAAAAAGTGCTCTGCTCCTGATCCTAATGACATTCAATCTGTTTCTTTAATTACCACCAATGATAGATCCTTCTTTGAACAAATTCTTAACCTTTCTAACAGTTTTGTTAAACTAATTAGAATTTTATCCTTTATTTTTAGATTTATTCGTAATTGTCGTAATCCAATATCTAGAAATGGGGGGTTCTTGACCATTGAAGAGAACCAATGTGCAGAAAATTGGCTTCTGTTTTCATTGCAGTCAGGTAAGTTCCAAGAGGAATTTAAAAGGCTCAAACAAGGTGAACCAGTTTCATCTAGGAGTAAGTTATCTTGTTTAAATGTATTCTTGGATGAAAATTCTCTAATTCGTGTTGGTGGCAGACCTAGAAACTCTGATTTATCGAATAATAGTAAATTTCCCATTGTACTGCCTAGCAAGCATAAATTAACTGTCATTTTGTTTCATTATCATTTAAAGTATTTTCATTTAGGTGCGCAAGCACTCTTGTTTTAAGTGCGACAGAAATTCTAGCCGCTTAACGGCAGAAACAATTGTCGTAAAATTGTTCATTCTTGTGTGATTTGTTTTAAAAATAAGCCTGTAAGTGTTCAACAAATAATGGCCGATCTACCAAGGGAACGTGTCACTCCTAATTTTGTCTTTAATGTGACAGGGGTTGACTTCTGTGGCCCCTACTAGTAAAATTTAAAAATCAACGTAAAGGAGTGTTAAATAAGATTTACGTAGCGGTTTTTATTTGCTTATGCACAAAGGCTATACATCTTGATTTTGTTTCAGACTTAACCACTCAAGGATTTATAGCTTGTTTGAAACGTTTCCTTGGTAGACGAGGCAAATGTTCGAAAATCATGTCTGACAATGGAAAAACATTTGTTGGAGCAAATGTTGAGATTAAAAAGCTTTTGAAACTTGTCACTTCCCGCGATGAAAACTTGTCTAACTTTCTCTCAAACGAGAAAATTATATGGGAATTTATACCCCCCAAATCACCTAATTTTGGGGGCCTTTGGGAAGCTGGGGTGAAGGCTTTTAAATTTCATTTCAAACGACAGCCAAAAATTGACACTTGAAGAATTTGTAACTATTCTAGCAGAAATAGAAGGAGTATTGAACTCCCGGCCCCTCATTCCATTGTCAGCAAACTTTGATGATTTTCGGACATTAAGTCCAGGTCACTTCATTATTGGGAGTCCAATAAATGACCTTCAAGAACCACTACTTAATGATATCAAGGAAACTCATTTGTCCAAATGGCAAAGGGTAACTAAATTTAGTCAACAAATTTGGCAATTGTGGAAGAAAGATTACTTAAATAATTTGCAAGGTCGAACCAAATGGAAATTTAGTAAGGACGATGTAAAACAAGGTACTCTTGTTTTAATGAAAGATGAGCAGCTTCCTGCCACACAGTGGTCAGTTGGAAGAATAGTGGAAATATTTCAAAGTAGGGATGGAAAAATAAGAATTGTAAATGTACGTATGCCTAATGGTAAGATTTTCAAGAGAAATGTCAGAGACATTTGTATATTATCTCTTGAATGAAAAAAAAATATTTTTTTTTTTTTCTTATGCATATTCTTTTCAGGAGAAACTGTTTGAGTGAATTAATTTGTTTATAATTATATATGTATATTAATCAGCACATGTTATCCTACTGTATTTGTTCTCAATTTGTAATCATAGCAGAATTTAGTTGTTCATTATTTTTATGAGTCTAATAGCATTCATATGTTCTATGTATTCTATTATTTAGTTATATTGTTTATTGAAATTATGTAATTGAATTTCAATCGGAGGGGGATGTTAAGTGACGCCAGAGGGCGTATGTGAAAAGGGGAGAAAATTGTAGTAGTAGATGTAGTTGTTGTATGTTATGTAACTGCAGCGCGATGAACCAACCATCGCCACATCCTTTAATAAAATTGTTTTGTTTGTAAAAAGCAGTCGCCTAGAATACTTATAACTCTTTCAATACAGTCCAAAGCTATCGACGACCTTACACCCCTTTTATATAATTTTTCACCGCATGTCCAAAATTCTCGAACTGTCTCAAAGATGACAGAACGACTAGAATTCCAGAATCATCGCGTAAAGATCTCACGAATGCCAGCCAGTCTCGAAAACTATCGGGACTGGCAGGACAGAAAGGAACCAGCGATCGGGGCTCGCCCGTAACAGTATAAAGTGAATTTGGTTTCAAAAGTACAACCCTATTTGGCGATCGAAATGGGCTGCAGGTGCGTAGAGCAGAACTCTCTGTCTATGGATGGCAATAACACTTCGCATGCTTTTCCCATTAGCGTGTGGAAAGTCATAGAGGAAGGAAGTACGTTAGTTTCTCTCTTGATTTTCATATAGACTGAAATCTTTTAACTTGGAAAACTATATGGAACTCAAAACTACATTAAACATAGTTCTAAAGAAATGTATCACGGAAATTTTAAAAAATATTTTTATTAAATAGAAAGGAAAAATATTAAGAAAAGGGGAAATATTGTAGTACATTCCTATATACAACTGAAAAGAGGAGGAGAAGGGCTAAAGGCATGAAACCGGTCTCTCCCCAGATGGCGTATTCGAGTGTTGCGATCGTGAGAAAAAAAAGTAGGTATAAGGCAAATAAAAATATATAGTCTTAAAAAATAATAGCTCGCATAATTTCAACTAAAATTTTTATTTTTGCCATTTTGTCTGAGCTCAAGGTGGGTGTTTAAACCCCTCCCTTGCGTACGCCCCTGAACCGCTTGTATCAATGTCTAATAAAATATGATTTTATATTTTTAACTTCGTTAAATAATTTTGAAATTCGAATGAATTTTAAAAACACAAAGGCCGAGATTATTCATTTGGTATACCATACTCTCAACAACAGTGCGTGCCTTTTTTCCCCCTTCGCATTTTCTCTTTTCCCTAAAATTTCGCGGTTCCCATTTTTTGTTTTATTTACTTTTTGATGAACTTTGAATGCGCTCGCTTACTTTGATCGTGTCAACCCGCCTTTATACAATCAGTATAGGGTTATAAGAAGATTGATGGATAAAAGCTACCTCCGAGCTCACTCCGCCCAGTTACCAATTCCTAAATTGACCAAATATCCTGGAAGTATACACACATATGTTTTAATATCTAAGATATTTTCTGATATCATAAATTTTTTTTTATCTTAAATCTGTTAGCTTTATTTATTTTGCTATAGCCAGGCTTAATTTTATTTCGTTTTTAAATTAAACACATGCTGCGCATGCTTTAAAACATGCCTCAAAGGGGACTCCTGTTTTCTATGTAAGCACACACATCTTGCTTCTAAACACTGCCACAATCTAGGCTCTCTTTAATTCTTTTGTCATGTATTATGATTAAGACTTGTATTGCACCTAAAAATGAAATTCGAACGAATGAGAGTTTATCCATTTGAATTTATTTGTGTATGACATTTTTTGTTTAAAAATTTTGCAGTTGAAAGCAAAATAAATACTTTTAAATAATAACTGAGATATGTCTGTAGTATTTACTTAAGATTGTTTTTTATCAGCTTTTATGATGGAGGCATTTTCAGATATTTATAGCTATATCGCTATGCTGGTCGTTGTTTATTGTATAATTCAGTTTTTTGATACAATATTTAAGGTAAGATTTTTATTCTTCTTAAATTAGAGTTCATCACGGAGCTTGATGCATAAAAAAGTGAAAGAAAATAATTAATTACAATAATAAAACTTCCATAGCAAAATAATTGGTGATGTTATGTAACCAGCCTATAAAAAAAGTGAAAATGTTCTCCGCACGATTGGTACATTTTATCTTCAAGCATGCATAACTGGGCTAAAAATGAGATGTGAACTAGTATATGTGAATGACACTGTAAGTAAGTAATTGACTGTTTCTATGCCTTAGTATGGGGGTTTAAGAAGTTAACACTTTTATATTTAAGAAGAATGATTTATTAATAATTTACAATGTTTAATTTAATTTAGAATAAAGAAGTTACATCGTAACGAAGCACTAGCCGGTGAGGAACTAAACTGCTTCCCGAGCAGGAAGAGAGAAGGTCCCGATTTGATTGCGCATGCGCGATACGATATTTTTTACACAGCTTCCAACGGCGAAACACAGTGCGCAAAAAAGAAAAGAAAATATCACCCTGTGTAACTTTCATTCATAATTGTTCACGGGAGTGGCCTTAAATATGTTAATAAATTAGTGAACTATTAAGTTCCGAAATCAGACACAAAATGTACTTTCTCTGAATAAACTTGTATTTTTTTAAAAATATATTTTGATTCTTACCCTTTAAAATATAGGAGGTAGCCGCAGTCTGGGAAATATGGCCCCATAGTTTGGTTAGGAGAGCGATCCAAAATTCGGACCCCTTAATGTTAATTTCAGTTTTTTAGTCATATTAAAACTAGTTAAGCAATTTATAAAAATATAAAAAAAGAATTGCATCAACTCATAAAACCCATTTGCCCTAAGATAGTTTCATGCAAAAAATAATTTTGAATAATAATTTTTTACTATATAATTAATTTCTGGATTAAAAAATTTCAAATTGGGAGGTATAAAATTTTTTTTATTCCATATTAATCTACATATTTTCATATGGAAAAATCTAAAGTTTCAACTGTTTTTATTTTGTAGAAGTAAAAAAAAAAATGGAAATGAATTATTTAAAAAAAATAATTTAGTGACAATGAAGAAATATTTAAATGGGGCGATTAATATTTAAATGTGGTTATACAAGGAACTTAGACTTATGCACGGTTAGCATAAAATTTCATTCATATTTTTTTTTTGTTGCTAATAACCGATTGCTAATCCTTTTTTCAATTATAAAATACAATGTTTCTTTCTTAGTCGTCTAAAAATTTATTCCTAATTCAGTAAAGAGATTTGAATAAAACATTTTATTGAATAAAAAAATTTTTATTCAATGAATGTATAGTTTTATTAAAGAATGTTTCTGATAGAATGTGATTATACATCAACTTTTTTTTGCTTTTATTTAGTTTGTTCTTTCAATACTTGATACAATTTCAATAATATACATACGAATGCATAAATTTGGAATAATGTATTAATCTATTTCTTTAATATATTGTATAAATATTAGTACAAATACGCATCTTAAGATTTATGCATCTTAAAATTTCTCAACATCTAATATAACGTTTTAATCTTAAAAGCAAATTTTTAATTATCTGTCCGCGCTTGTTTCGAAGAACTATTTACCAACTATTTTATTAAATTTTAACAGTACTCAAAATCTTATTCTTTACGCCACCATGTATATTATTTTTTCATTAATATACCAATCAAATGTTTTAGTACTTTCATTTAGGTTTTCCTTTAAAGTGAAACTCCTCTTCAAATTACTGTCAAGTTATTATTTAAAAAAAACTTAGAATCATTGCCAGCTAACTGAGATTTAAATCTTGTTAAGGAATTAAGAACTACTGTTTAAAATTATTAGGTGCAAAACAGCTGGCAATTTACTAAGCGTACTATTTTTTTGAAAAATGAAGATAAATTATTGTGATTTTTTTATTGTTTCTTATTTATTTGAGTAATAAAAAATAAATGCATAGATGTGCACAGCAGAAAAATACAATCATTTGCTTTGTTTTTTAAATGAAAAAAAGATTATGGACATGCGATTTTATTTTGACTTTCAAACTTATTCTCGCCCGCTAACTTTAGGAAAGTTACCTTTTTAGAAAGGATGTTGAAAAAATTTGCTTTAAAAAGTTTATATTTTTTCTCAACTTTAACTTAATTCAAAAAATTATTGTTGTATCAGGAAAATGCTCAATATGCCTTATTTTGCTAATCAGTAGATACTTAAAATAGAAAGTTGTAAAAAGTTTCCAAAATCATGCTACTTTTAAAATCATCATCTCCAAACATTGTTCTTTTTCTAACTGTCCTCAGAATTTCCTCAATTCTAAAGTAAGATATATTTGGATAATAAATGCTTCCAGCATTTATTATCCATAATAAACAGGAGTTTATTATGCTTTCAGCAAATAGTTTATTATGCTTTTTTTAAAAATTCTAAATAGAAATTGTTTGTTTTTTTTCACAGTAAAAAGGCAAGAATTTTAATGTTTCATTTATGCTCAATGGAAACAGGAAGGAGTTTTTCTTACTTAGGATCAATTATTAGGTACTATTAATAACAGAATGTCTCCTGAAATAAAAAACCGACTCTATCTGGCAAATAGGGCTGTCTATGGGCTGAACAGATTTATTAAATTTGGATTTCTTTCTAAAAAATTAAAGTTCTTAATTTACGAAACTCTTGTCAGGCCAGTTTTGACATACGCTTCTGAAGCTTGGACAATTACAAAACTGGAGGAAAAATGTATCACAATATTTGAGAGAAAGATTTTGCAGAGTATACTTGGTGCTGTAAATGACGATAACTGGAGGAAGACATTTAACTTTGAACTGTACAAGATTTATAAACAACCCGATCTTATTAAATACATAAAAATAAATAGAATGAATTTTATGGCCCACTTGATTCAAATGAGTGATAAAATACAATAAAAAAGATACTGCTTTTTAGACCCACTGGAACAAAGAAGCGGAGAAAGCCACAGTTGAGATGGGCTGTCTCTGTAGAGTCTGTTTTTCTTGCAATTAATGAAAAGAATTGAGGATCAAAGATAAATCGGAAGTTGTTATGGAGAAATCTTTAAAGGAAGGTATTGACCCACTTTGGGCTGTCTGGCTAACTATGATGATGATGATGAAACACGACATTGATTAAATTAACCCTAGAATTAAGATCCATTTGGACGTAACATTTAATTGCTTGAAACAGTAAGAAAAAAATTAAAATTATTAGAAATTAAACTTATTCCTTTTTCTTGTTGAGAGCGGCAGAAAAGATTGTAGAAAAATAGTAAAAAGCCCCTTTTATCATCATACTTAATATACTTACATTTAATCTTATAACTTGAGTAATTTAAGCAAAAAAAATATGAAAAATTACATACTATATATAATAAAACAAATAAATAAAAGGAAGGGTAAAATATAAACCTTATTGAAATACACCGAAGAGCCATTACATTATGACCACCCTGCTAATAACATATAGGACCACCTTTAGCCCTCAAAACTGCTAGCACCTGCCGTGGCATTGATTCCACAAGGTGCTTATAGGTAGTCTGAGGTATCTGGTACCAAGCGCTCACCAACTGGTCCTGCAATTCCCTCACATTGTGAGGGGGTAGCGTGACAGCACGAATTTGGTTTTCCAAGTAGGACCACAAATGCTCTAATGGATTAAAGTCAGTTGAATTTGGGGGCCAAGACATGACTTGAAAGTCACTGGAATGTTCCTCGAACCAATCCATGACGATTCGACCCTTATGACATGGTGCATTATCCTGTTGGTAAACACCATTCCTCGCAGGAAAAACTGTTGCCATGAATGGGTGAGCCTGGTCTACAACTATGTTCAAGTAGCTTACAGGCGTCAGGGATTGTTCTATGAGGATTATGGGTCCTAATGTGCCCCGTGAAAACATTGCCCTCACCATACTACCCCCGCCATCGTGTTATAGCCTATTGTTATAGATGGAGGGTGATCATAATGTAATGGCCTTGGCCAAAGAATAAGTGAGAAGGCCTTTCCGTTTCCCTTCTAACCTTCAGTAAGAGTTCGGCCCGAATAGGGACGAAAAATATAGCACCTCCAAAACCTGTTCCACTATCTCCCCTACATTTTTGGTGGGGGTGCGCATACTTCCTGGGGTGTTAAGTAATCTGAAACTAATCGACTAACCACTGTCACAGAAAAGGGGGAATTGCAACCTGCGGGGGTCAACTAGCTTTCAAAAGATATCAGAAGAGACTCACTCTACATTATGCTTTTTCTCCTAAGAAAATAATTTTTTTAAACTCTAAAACGGCTTTATTTATTTTCAAAATGGTTTTATCATTTTATTTAACATGCACTTTTTCTAATTATATCTTGAATTATTTATTATTTTGATTTGATTATTTAGAGAACTAATAATAACCAGAGTATTTAAATTTATAAAATTTTACTATGTAGTCATATGAAAGTAATTCATATAAAGTAACTACATTAAAAATATATTTATATTTTCTCTGTAAATCAAATAAAGTTTGTTAATTTTTTTAAAAATTAAATTGCTAATTTGTAAAACTTTTTATGTTAAAGTAAAACCTTGAGTTCAAGATTTTATATTTTTATTATTTTTTTAATTGGCTTCTTTCAATTACAATTCAAATACATATATTTTTCACAACTTTTTTTTTTTTTTTTAATTTTAATTAATTTTTTTCAATTTTTGTAAAGATTGTACCATCATTTCTGTCGTAAAAGTAAATTATAACTTGTTCGACTAATAAGCTGAAGTGGCAGTTTAAATTTATTTTTCTAATAGATCATTTCGGTCAGAGGGTCAGGGAAGAGGAATTAAAATAACACATTGATTACATACTTTGTTCTATCAATATAAAAGAGCGAAAAATTGTGAATAAAAATTACATTATACACTTTTAATATGAATTCAAAAAATTTCTTGTTATTAAATACATAAGATATTGCATAATTACTAGTTTTAATATATATTTTTAGAATATTGCTAAAAAAAGTTTTAAAAAGTGTATTAATTAGGAATTACAGATTAATGTTAAAGCAATAAAAAAAAAGACTAATAGTTTCAAAATCTAGTGAATCAACTAAGGAATCAGGTCTGAAAACACCAAAACCAGTTTGACTGTCTGAAGTAACAAAGAGAAGCTTAACTCTTAAGTATTACAACTTATTTTTATTTTTTAATTTATCGTGATGAAATTTTGTGGTGTTTATAATAATCACATTTATCTTTCTTTCTATTTCATCTGGCAATCAAACTGGTTTTAATATTTTGAGTGCTGTGTTCATAAGCAGCGGTTCATTATATTTTGATACCGTTTGTATTTTTCTCTCGTGAATATTAATTATGTCCACTAATGTTCTTTGACTTCCTTTTTTTTAAAAGAATTTTACAATACATGCGTATATTTTCATATTTTTCTTCATTTACTGATTTGAATAAAATTTTCATAATACTTAGTGTTCTTGTGTATGTACATTAAAGCCCTAAACACAGGGCTAAGTGCTTGTTCACGTTTGGCTGATGTGTGCTCTTGTGTACTAGCTATTTTTTTTCCTTACCGTGGAAAAACAAACTATCCCAGCTATTGGAGTAATTAAAACTATTTATGGAATAGAAAAATTGCAACCTTTTAAATTTTTATAATGTAAATGTTTTTTCAAACCTACAAATGAGTGTACGATATATATATATATATATATATATATATTAAAAAGGAAAACTGCAGTTTTGTGATGCTTTATAGTATATTGGAAGATCTTTACGTCATTGTCTCGATTTTAATTAATCTCACTTTATTCAGAAGCTAAATTTTTTAATTCTGAAACATCTTTAAAAAACAAGGGAAAAAGTTTTAAAAAAAAGGGAGAATAATTTATTTAAAAAATAAATTCCACTCTCAAAATGAATAAAAACAAGAAAAATTATTACTACTAAATAAATAAAATGCATGTAGAATGAACGAATTATCAGCGAATATAATTTCCATAATAAATTACAAGCTTATAAAAGCTCCCCATATCAGTTCTTCAAAAGGACAAAGAGAGAAAAAGATTTGAACAGAGTAAAAGCATTTGGGAGGGAGGGAACAAGACCACCTACGGTCTCTTGGAGAATGAACTTGGGGGTGGAAGTTGCCTTCCTCCCTTATTCAAAGGTAGAAAGTGACTTGAGTTTCAAAGGCAATATTACAAAAAGTAATAAAGATAAAAAAAATTGACCTACATTTTCGTGGATAGGAAAGATTGAAAAAATTATTAGTATTTTTTTTTTTAATTGATCACTCCGATTCTTAAACAAGAAAAATCAATTCAAAGTATGACAAGCCCGCCATAGACTTTACATGTTAAAAGCAGAATTGAGGAGTCTGCTTGGTTCAACACTTTTCTCCCGGCAACCACGATTGGGGACCCGACCTTCTGATCATATGAGCTCGCTCCGTGCTCTTTGTTCGCCAAGGAAATGGCTATCCTTAAGTATACACCACGACATATCTAGAATAGATTTTGGATCATGAATAAAAAATATATTTTCCAAAAATTTAAAATAGGGCAGAGACGGTAACTTGTTCGAAATGATAACTTTGTAACTACTTAACTTCGATTCCAGGGGAGAGGGGTCATTCCATTGTCTCATTCGACTTTTAAAAGTTCAATTGTAGACTGAATTGTTTAACATTCTGAATGAAATTCATAGTTTTTAAAATACAAATTATTTTAAATTTTTCATTAAAATTTTGAAGTTTCATGCAAAAATAGCACATTATAATTTAATTTATTATTTTTTTTAATTGAACAATTTTTTTTTCTATTGGGGTAAACTACACTTTCATAATTAGTTACACAATTCTCATTTTTCAAAACTACCACACCTCGAATTTCCACTGTTGAACACCAATCCAATCAATGAATATGGAGCTTTTTTTCATTTTCAACTTCTTGGCCTGGAATCTAGAAGACAAGAGAACACAAGGTCACTTTCACCTTCAAGAATTGTTTCGAGCAAAACTTACAGCATTAACTTAAACGTAGGTAAAAACCATGAAAAACTCTAATGGTAAGCTCGATACCAATGGAGCTCTGATATGTATCTACCAAAGCATAATTTGCAAGCATGTTAATCTTTGTTGGGAGGGAGCAAAATAAAGTAGAACTATCTATCTCTTTGATTCGTTCATATGTAGACTTGGTCTGTCTCCATTGATCCGTGCCGATTTGTACGAAAAGGCTGCCATAAGTTTTGTCAAACATATAAGTATGCTTTTCATTTCCAATTTAACACTTAAGCGTGCACACACATTTTAAAATATTGTTAATTGTTGATTCCTAATTCTTTACAATTCAAAAAAAGTTATCTGAAAAATAGGAAGTTTTAGGTTGATAGCTTGTATTGTTATTATGGTAATTGGTGCTATTTTTTAGCATGTACTATATGTACTAATATATGTATCACAATATTTACTTTTATGAGTATTGGGGAAGTAGCTTTTTTACAGCATACTGAATGGGATAAGTACTGGAGAAAATTTTTGCTTATTGTTATCGGGACTATCGGAAGTTGAACACGAGCAATAGAATTATGCTGAACATTGTTTATCTTCATTTTGAAAGGATGAAATTCTAAAATTATGTTTTGTTTAATTTAATATTGTAAAGCAATGAAGAAGAACGGTAAATAAATATTAAAAAGAGACTGGTATTCTTTTTAAAGCTTTTTAGTCAATTGTGTCCACATATCTCTTTCGATTTTGTGCATGATTTTGTGATGTTGATCATTACCGATTAATTGATAATAAAGTTTTATTTCAAAAAGTAAAACTAGTATTCAGCTAGTAATAGCAATAATAAACTGAAAAAGTTGCCTAGTCACAAAATATTTATTGCTGCCAACTTGTACGGCCATAGAGAAATAATTTTTTAGCGGTGACAACATTAGCATTTTAGTGTATCAAATCTTAAAGTTTCAAAACATGTTTTTAAACTATCACAAGGAATTTTAATTTGAAAAAATATGTAGTTAAGAACTAATTGTTTGTTAATTATGCTTATAAATGTCATAATAGTTTTGTTTTAAAAAATTCTTCCAAACTTATTTGTTGTTTTACTACCACTTTGTTAAATCTTTTTCAACAAACATATAATTTGGTTGGTCTGATTATTTATTTTCAACGCGACTATGCTTAGAAATTTCTTTTTTACCAACAGCGTGTCTGAAACACAAAGATATACGAACTAGAAACAAAAAATGAAAATAAAATAAGGCTATTTGAGAGCTATTATTCTTGTCTTTAGCTATTTTTTTTTTGTCAAATTCCTCCTTAATGAATGGAAGCTGCCATTTCAAGTTTTTCATTTTCACTGATTTTTTCTCCCTGCGCCTTAGTGTTCGATGCTAAGCAAGAAATTTTCTAGGGTTATTTATTGACTATTTGTCGCCAAGTCACTTAGTGAGTTCTTCCATTGAAAGAATACTCAAATAATGTCTCTTAGCCAGTTCTTCCACTGAGTATCTTAGGAACAAATAGATTTAGCAATATAAATGAATGTTTTATATTTAAATAAAGTTAAAATAAGAACTTTCCCTGAAAAATCTAAATTTTTTAAAAAAAATGTCCCTTTGCTGGTTCTTCCACTAAACTCTTCAATTATTAAAAAGACTCAATCTTGTGCTTATATATTTGATTGTATTTGAAGTCTCAATATTTTTTTAAAAAAAAAGAGGATTGTGGAGCTTATTGTTAAGATTTGTATTATATGTGGAAAAAAAGAATGTCATTTATTGTAAAATGTATAAAGTTTATTCCAATGCATTATTTATTTTATTATTATTTTTTTTTTGCTTCATTGTGCAATCTCATTTCTTCTGAACTAGACTGTGGTATGGTATTTTATGAAATTTTTTTTAAAGGGTTTGAAGTTTTTAATTTTGTGTCTATATATATATAGTATATATATATTACGACAATTTAATTTGATATTTGCTTATTTCTAGAATAAATTTCTATTCTATGTTTTATTTGTATATGTTTTATGTATATGTTTTGCATTTGCATATGTTATTATATACATGTTTTATTTGTATAAAATTGCACTATCAATATGTTTGATAAATTTAATTATATTTCTTTATTTTCTAGACCTGCATGTTTTATCCTTATTTGATCATGATGAATAATTTGGGAATAGTCATTAAGCCATATATGATGGTTTGGCGTATTACTAGGTTGAATAAAGCTTTTAAAAATATGGGACAGTGTATGCCTTCTCTATTAAAAAAATGGTTTAACACAGGTTTTTATTTATCCTTCATTTCTATGTTTGTGGCTTTTGGACTTCTTGTAATGCCTGTCATTCGACATATTTCGGGACAATTGGTTTCTACTGATGGTAAGGAGGCTGTTGTCTCTGTCGTAAGTATATGTATAAAGATTATGGTTGCAAAACTCACTCTTTTTCAGTTTTAACTAAATATTTATGTTTGCTTTTAAAGTAACAAAGAATTTAATTTTACATGTAAAAAACTTTCTATATTAATGATCAAGATCAGCATAACTTTCTATCATACCCCTAGATGAAATTTTTTTTTCCTCCCATATATATGCAATTTGTTTGTTTATATTTAGTTTTGTATTGTAAATTTGTTTTGTGTTAATTTTTAAACAAAAATTAATAAATTTCGCAAAATGAATAAATTTCACTAAATTTTACGAATTAAATTGAGCAATTTTTACTTGCTTTTACTTTACTTATCATTTTGATACTACTATGTGGTATTAATTATGGTATTTTACATTTGTATGCAAATTTTATTTTTTACTGAAAAAAGTACGAATTTAAAAAATATTTAATGAAATGTAGAGCTGGTTGAAAAATAAAAAAATTCTTTTATCCGTTTTAAAAAAATCAAAGTTAAGTTTTACCGCTTTTTCTCTGATACCCCTTTGCGTAGGTTCACATTATGTTAGGTCTAGTCCTAATTATGATATTTTATGCTATGAATAGGATAACACACATATCTAAATTTCTAACAGGTGAAGATTTGTAGCTGCCTGAAGCATTCAAAAGAAAGACCTTGATCTATTTTTTTTAAAGTGCCATTTTCGTATATAGAAAGTTGTTAGTACAAGAAAGAATAGAAGTGCTTAGTAAAAGTTTTCTTTATTTTTTTTTATCAGTTTTTAAAATATCAAATTTTTAATACTTGTAAGTATTTTTTTCAAGTCTAGGACCAGGACTGGTTTAAATAATGATTTTTTTTTATGTAGAAAAGGTTTTTTTATTTCTATTTTAATAATTTACCAATTGAAGATTTTATATAATATATTAATAAATTTAAATAGAAAAAGTTAAAAACCAATGTAAAAAATCCCAAATGTTTTTTACTTTAAATTACTTAATACAGAAAAATTTGTTGTCCTTAAATCCCTTTGACACAGAATATTTTTTAGACATACTTTTTCATTATTTTGTATTAATTTAGGTCAGCATAAATGAAAAATATTATATTTAGCATTTTAATACTTTATGGTTATGAAATACAACATGAAACACCAGTGTATTTATTTCATAACCATAAATTATTAAAAATTATGGTTATTGAATAAATTTTAAAATCTTTCAAACTCGCCTCACTTCCCAACAATAATTTCCCAAACTTGCTCTTATTTTCAGTTATTTTGTTGTAAGAGAAACAATTATTTATAATTTGAATTTCTTTAATTTACAAAATCAATAATTAATAAATTTTTGAATATGAGTGAAAAATTAATTTTTTAAACTACTCTTTTAGAATTTCATATTTCAAAAAGTTGTAATGTAATTTTGATTATCTAACAGATTTTTTATAGTAGCTTTTAGACTGTTTTTTATAGTTAAAACTTAAAAAATACCAAAATTTATTTTTACTTGTAATTAGAGCATTAGAAAAATATATATGTATATAAGGGACAAGGGTGGTCTCCTATCTGCATCAAAGGGTTAAAATATCAATGCTTAATATTTAATTACTACAATACTATAACTTAAATACTTCTAAAATGGTGCATAATATTATTCAATTATTTCATATAAGTTACTGTTCCCCCAATTTAGTTAATTATTTATTATAAATTTATTTTTAATCTCTAAAACAATACCTTTTAAACTTATAATTTATGTCACTTCGACATACAGTCGAACCCCGCTATAGTGAACCGTCTGCGGACTCAGTAATGTGTCCACTATAACCGACGGTTCACTATATCCAAATTTTTTGAAGAATATTTTTTGCATAAGACAGTTGAATGATTGAGAATTGGGTTTGCAATTTTAGATAAGTTATTTAAAAAATTATTAACTAATTAACAGATAATAAAGCAAAAATTAATGAAAAAAGTACTTACGTCCCTAAATATTAGTTTTAATTTCACTTTTTATGAAAAAAAAAATTGTGATTTTTGATTGAACACAATTTGATTTTAAATAGAGTTCATCAATTTTCTTATCCATTTTAACAAAGCTTCTTCTACGTTTTCTCTTTCAGCTCCACACAGTTTTTTCGATGAAACCATATTTTTGTCGTATGCGGCAAGAATTGCACTTTGATTTTTCCAAATGTTTGAAACTGTAAATTTAGAGAAGGAAAATTCCTGACACAGTTCCGATTGATTGGTTCCATCTTCAATACGCTTTACAATTCTAACTTTGCCCTCAATCGAAAACGCTTATATGAAGAGAGCAGCTGTAGAATTAGTTAAATTGTTCCCCTTCTTGATTGTCAAGGGGTGATTTGTAAAGAATATGGTTTGAACAGATAAGAAAATTCCAAAAATTCAGCAGGTGGCGAAGTTAACTAGTTGTAGAACTAGTTTGGAGAAAAGAGACGAAGCGAGGCTTGTCAGGGAGGGGGGAGTATAAGATTCTGTTTGACATTTATTACAGTATAGTTAAAAGTGATAAGCATAAAGGAGTGAAATATGACACATTTTATGGGAATGCATTAATTTTCAGTCCAAATACCTGCAAGTTTAGTTGGAGGACTGAAAAAGATATTTAAAGAAATGAAATTTGAGTCCACTATAACCGAGTTTCCAAGTTCTAAGCTGTTCACTATAAGCGTTAAAAATAACATTATTTAAATAGGAGTACGGACGGGACCGCTGAAAAAGTTCACTACATCCGAGTGTTCACTATATCCCAGGTTCACTATAGCGGGGTTCGACTGTATATCAAAAGAGGAGTAAATTAATTTGATTAAAAAATATAAAAAAAAGTAATTTTAAAACATTTTTGGCGACAGAAAAAAAAATCTTTCTTCATTATCTAGTTTTACTCACTACTTATTTGATAGAGTTTTAAAGGCACTTGTATTTTAATAAACTTAAAACTAAATGGGTATAGGTATATTATATATTTATTGTAGTAAAACAACAAATATATTTATTGTAGTCAAACAACAAAATTATTGTACATGCAACTAATGAAAAAATTATAAATTAAAAGTTATAAATCAGAAATACAGTAATCATTTCTTACAATTTTTAAATAATGAATTGAGGGATAGTTCACTAAAATTACTTGTAAAAAAATGTTAATGGCACATTCACTGTGTTTTCATTTTCAAGATTATTGAAACTTTACATTAAAATTATTTGATTAAAAAAATCCTTATTTTGATAACAAATTTTAATTAAATATTGATATGAGAAAATATTAAATTATTGATATAATTTGTAAAAAATTTTTTTCAATGCATTGATTTTAATCTATTACGCATTATTCAGTGCTGATTAAGTTTTACAGGAAACTGTTAACTTTCTATTCTAAACAAATTAATTTTCAAACTAAAAATAGTATTTTTTATTATTCTTCTGCGATGAAATATATATATTTTTTTAGTTTACTGTTCATGTTCTTTTACAAGTATTCTGGTGTGTGTATACTGTTCCAAAAATCCTGATTTTTTTTTTTTTCCTCTGAAAAATGTCTTGATCATTTTTATCCACCCATTATGGAGCTCACTTTCTGTAAAATAATTATTTTAATTTATAAAATCATTCAAAATATATGATGAGAAGTGTGACACAATGAAATAATATTACAGTAAATAAACAATATAGTGCTAAAAACTGTAAAAGTCAGCTTCTAATAACTTTGTCTTTACTACTATTTTGGAGGTGATGAAAATGAATTTCTCGAAAAAAGATATTTTTTAAGGGCAGTATATTTTTCTTACTACCTATTTGCTAAGCCCATCCATTTCCTATTTATTTTTTATTTTTGTTTATCCAAATTGAATAAAAAAATTTCTTATCAGCATATATTTTTATGTTACTTCATGTATGATGATGCTTAATTTATGAGCTCAAACTTCAATGAAAATAAAACAAAATTAATGGTTTTGACCAATAAACAGCTTAATAGTGCACCATTGGTGGTGAATGATCGCATGTTTAAGAAAGCCACCGACTGAATACCTAGGAACAACTGTCACTAACAAAAATTAAATAAATGTAGAAATTGATCACCGATTGATGTTGGCGAACAGAGGCTACTCCGGTATAAGGAACTAATCAATATCAAGACTAATTAGCGATAGAATAAAAATCAGAATGTGTAAAATACTAATATGACCAGTTGTTCTCTATTGCAGCATAAGTTGGACATAGTTAATATCCAAAACAGGCTACTAATTTTTGAAAGAAAAAAAGTATTATGCAAAATTTTGGTGCTATCCAAAAAATAATGTTTGGCGAACTCTACAATTATGAAATTTATAATCAAAATTTAGTGAAAGTTATCAAATCAAACCAAACAATGTTTCTTGGTTAATTATTTTGATCAGAAGGTAACATTTATTTGCAATTTTATTATACACTTGTTTTGATCAGAAAATGAGAGGAGAGAAAGAAAATCATTTTAGTGCAACAACTGCTACTAATTATTATTTCGGAAACATTAAAAAAGATAGTAATTCATGAAAAATAAATTTTTTCCTTTAATTAATAAGCATTTATTTCATATAAATTAATGAGTTCTTTAGTATACAAATTAGAAACCTAGATATTTGTGAGGTTATGGTGGTGATATGTAGTGATCATTTGCCCCATGGACTTAAAAGTGACATTAATTGAGTACACACTAGTATATTTTGAAAAATCTACTTTATAAATACCTGCATTTTTGTAATTTTCTAGAGCAATATTTAATTAAATTACAAAAGTAATATTGATAAATGATGCAAATGTATGACATTAAAAAGATGAACTCCATTGCATAAAAGTTACATTGTGCTTAGAGTACCACCAAGTTTCATTAAATTGGTGCTTGTATAGTGAATAAGAATCACTTTGAATAACTTCTGTTCTAATGACCAGATTTTTACTTACTAAATGACATTCTTAATGGCTTGAAAAATTGACTTCTGATGAGATAATTTATCTAACTGATGAAAATAGATTTGGGCAACCCTAAAAAATTTTTATAATGTAATTGCATTGATTTTTGAGAAACAAGGATGTTTCTCAAAAATCTAAAAGCAGGTAACTGTATACTATATGACTATTAGATTGTTAAAAAATTATGCAACTTTTTTGAAATGTTCAACGTTTATAAATTTTTATTTCATGTTTTTTTTTTTTTTTTTTTTTTGTAGATGTCCTTAGTTTAAAATTTAATCTATAAGTTCTAGATGACTTTGAATAAAACTGAACTTCAGATTTTGATTCATTATTGCTATGAATGAGATCTTTTAGCAAGGGTGTTGTATAACTTTTTTAACAACCTAATATCTATCAAGAACTGTTGAGTGCAGAATTGTATTAGCATAATTTTGTCAAAAAAAAAAATTATTAGAGATTCTAAAGTACCCCAGGCTTTATATCTTAAATTGTGATCAGGTAGCAATCTTGTTTTCAGTGGCGTAGTTTTGGTGAGGGTTTGAGGGACAAAGCTCCCTCCGAAATTATACATTATTTGATTAATGAACTATTGTAAGTGAGATGTAGATATAAAAAAGTTTTCATTATTAATTTTTTATAATTTAAACGTTTAGTATATATATATATATATATATATATATATATATATATATATATACATATATATATATATTTATTTACTATATTTATTTATATATAAAATAAAATTGAAAAACTTTTTAATGAGAAAATGTGAAGGTCTTCATCAGGACACATCCTTTATGATAAATGCAATATTTCTGAATAAAGAGAATAATTATCCTAAGATAAAAATTACTCTTAATAATGTGTGTATATTGCTAAAAAAAAAATAAAATAAACTTATATATTTATGT
Source organism: Parasteatoda lunata (assembly GCA_949128135.1). Classification (NCBI taxonomy): domain Eukaryota; kingdom Metazoa; phylum Arthropoda; class Arachnida; order Araneae; family Theridiidae; genus Parasteatoda; species Parasteatoda lunata. The sequence goes on along the minus strand of OX421981.1, from coordinate 7,649,009 downwards.
ATGTATGTATATACAGGGTGTTCCAAAATTCTCTTTACAACTTCAAAAATTCATAACTTTGAAAATAAACAAGATATTTATATTCTGTCTTTTGCATGTATTACTGCAACTAATAAAGTTTTGTTTAGTACACTTCAACATGCACACCATTGGTGGCCCTAAGCACTTCCAGTCTGTAATCAATTTCAAGCCAGGTATTGTAAAGATAATTTTGGAACACCCTGTATATATATATAAGTAAGAGGTAACCGACAACCCCTCTCGAATATACATTAAAATTATGTCACTGCTTGTCTTACATGTATCAAAAAATACTACCAAATAAAGTAATTATCCATCATATCATCAATTTATTTGTGAACTGAATAACATTTGTCAATTAGTTTCAAAGTTATAAAATTTCAGAAAAGCTTACCTTTTTAAATTTTTATTTCTCATGATTTGTTTCCTTCTATTTTGATGGTCATATCCAAATTTGTTGAAAAAGGAGCATTTCTTTTTCGAAGACCTTAATATATTTTTATGTTTTTCCCTCTGTTAATATTAATAGAAAATACGATTGCTAGAACAAAAGTACATGTTAGTAAAAAGTTATTAGTTATATTAAGCAAAAGTTATTCAGTTTGTCATTTTGTTTTGGTGCACTGTATCTGTTTTGTATTTTTGATGGAAAATATTATATAGTTTTAATAAAAGGTTATTAAATATATTCCTGGAATAATATATCCTGGTTTTTCCTCTTTAGATTCCTGGAATAACTACTCCATTTTATCACATTATTTACATAGTTCCTGCATTAATAGTTAGTGTTATTTTTCATGAATTTGGACATGCTCTTGCTGCAAGTAGGTAAGATAAAAAAAATTAAATTAACTGAATTGATTTTTTTGTGTGTGTGTGCCTAGATTTACGAGGGGAAAGGCTTTGTGTATGCATATTAGTGAACAATCGATGGAAGAGAAACTGTAAGAAAAATACATTGTTATGCTTTATTAAATATAAAGTTAAAAAAGTGAAATGAAGATAAAATTGCTTAATTGGAATACTTAAGCGGCTAAAATATGGTTGTTTTTTTAATTAATAAATAAGCAGGAATGTTGTTATTATCTTGTATTTAATCATATGAAAAAAATCTGAAGAACTTAGTAAATTATTGTAACTCAAAACTTAACTGACTCTGCTAGTGGGAAAAAATATAAAAACCATTAGGCATTTTATAAAATTAATTTACCAAAATAAAGCGAAATACACAATAATAAAAAGTAACTTAAAAAACGAGCAGTCGAAAATCACAATTTCTTAACTCAAAAAGAAACAAGTGTGACTCATTGAATTGCTTTAAGTATGAGATATTTTGCAAGAAGAATTAGTTTTGGAGTATTTTGCGAGACATATTTTCCCAATCAATTTTTGTTCCTCTTACTGTATTTGCAGGTGCATTGCAAGTTTGAGGGAAAGATAGAATTAAAAGGAGAAGGAATTTTGGAGAAATATAGTTTAATTTTTGGTTGGGAACACAGGGATTTTTGTTAGTCCAAGTTCATATTTCCGCAAAAGGGACTCTTGAAGTCATGTTTAAATCAATAGTAAAGCAAAAACTTGCCCTTTTCCCATAAATATTTCATGGGGAAGAAAGAATGTTATTCAATGATATTGGCCCTGGATCTTTTCAAACCTATTCAGATTTTCCTGTTTGCTGCCCCCTTTATTTTAACTGATGTCACATTTTCCCTTACCTCTTTTGTTTTCACAGTATTTCCTCTTTCTCCAGCAATCTAATAAAGAGGTTTGAACAAGTGCCTCTTTTCTACATAGCTGCTGCACTTGTATTGGACATGACTATTATCATGACAAGTTATTATTTTCCATGTTTTCTCTATAATTTTTAACTTATTTTATGAGTTCTATATACTTGCTGTTAATGCACCATAAATAAAACTTATTCATTTTCATAATTTTCTTCAGTTTTCTCTCTTTTCCTTATATAATTTTTGTCTCTATTGAGCTATATACACACACACTAAGATTCTTTTAATTTTATAACATTGTGATAGAGGATGTGGATCCTTGGTAGTTGGCTTTTGTATTTAGTGTCAAATATACATGTATCAGTACAGGATAGTGCCCACTGAACTTATATATTTTAATCAACTGTAAAGGAACAAAAAAACTTTAATAAACAAATTGTACTGTAAATAAAAAAAATCTTGGAATTAATTTAAAAAAATTACGAAAAATGGGATTTTATCTAAAAACTGGGGTGTATGCAACCTTCCTGTGTACCCTCTCTACTACATTTCTGTGTGTAATGATTTTAATTTTTTTTAATATTGTGTATTTAGTGCATGAAAATTCACCTAAGCTTTTGTTTTAAAATATCCAGTTTGAAAAAAAAAATAAAAATCTGATTCAAGCTATAGAAAAAATTGTTTTTTTCCAGCCCTGTCTTATAATAACTGGTAAAATCATGGCAAAAAATAGTATAACTATTATTTTTTTCTTCCAGAAATATTTTTTTGACTAACTACCCAATTTTTTAAGTTCTTTTCACTGTGCTACTCTTTAGAAAAAAAGTGTTTCTAAAGTTTTTTAAATTATATTATTGTGTTTTGCATGCTGATTTCTTTATATTCTGATAATGTGTTTTTTCTGATCCTTTTTCTCTTTTAAAGAAACCATTTACCAAGATAACCATTTTTCTCTTTTAAAGGAACTTGACCACTCAGATATTTTTAATGTGTTCTCATTGTACTGCCATTAAAGAACAATGTTACTAAGTTTCTTAAATAATATATTGTGTTTTACTAGCTTATCTTTTTAATTATGATAATATTTTTATATTTAGGGAGAAAGTGCCTGTGGAAAGTTGTGGTTTTGCTTTGGCTCTAATACTTCCTGTTGCATTTGTAAATTTAGATTATCGTAGAATGAGTATCTGCTCTTCCAAGCAGCAGTTACGTGTTTATTGTGCTGGAGTTTGGCATAATTTAGTTTTACTTCTCCTTAGTCTATTTTTTGTTAATTATGCACCATCTGTTTTATATCCACACTATCAAACTGATGTAGGAGTGACAGTTTTAAATGTTGAAAAGGTAAAATTAAAAATCTTGACTTTTTGAATTTGAAAATTTTTTTTCACCTAAAGGTTATTATTTTTGTTAAAATAGTTTGAGCATAATGCTAGTTTATGTAAACATAATGTTGTATATTTTTAGCAATCTAGTTTAGCTCATTATGGAGGTTTAACTAAAGGTGATGTTGTCTCTTCTATTAATAACTGTGAGGTAAGAAATATAGGATCTTGGTTCAATTGTCTTGTAGAAACTTCTCTTTCACCTCAGATGGGATTCTGTTCTTCAAAGAAATTTCTTAAAGATTGTAAGTTTTAAATATCTTAAAAAAAAAATTCAACTCTGTTGAAGTGAGGACATCATAGATTGTAGAGCTTAGAGCTTATATTTTTTTCTTTTTCAGATGGCAATACTTCCCATTCTTGCATTAATTCCAGTGATCACTTGTTCTTTAAAATTTTTACTGATGAAGTAAGTTGAATTTTAATAGTTTTATTTCTTTAATAAATATATATATATAGCATATTAAATAAATACAAGAAACATGAAGAAAATAAAGTAAAACAATAAGTTTTATTTATTGCGCATAAGCTGCAAGTAAATATAACTCATAAAATAAGTTCAAAATGTAGAGAGAACAAGGGAAAAATTACAGAACAATGAAAGAAGGGGGAAAAAATAACAAGAAACCGGAAGAAAAAAAAATCCGAAAAAAAGGACAAAAATTTTTTTAAAAAATCCGGAAAATAAAAGATATAATCTTTTCATCAGCTCACATGATTATATCCGCACAAAAAAGTGCTTTTAATATTGTATCAATATAGACAAAGCAAAATATATCAATACAATAGTGTGAGGAACACTCAAAAAATTACAACAAATAAAATAGAATGCAATAAGTATAAATATCACATAAAAACAGAATAAAACATGAAATGAAATAAAAAAAGCGAGTATCGAATTCAAAGGAACTTACATGTACGAGAAATTTTTCAAAAATGATTTAAAATATTTTTGTAACAATATTGCCAGATTGCAAAACAAATTGAGATAAAAGCGTAACAAGAGGATTTTTGCATTAAAGTGCGCTCTTACTGCATTACTGAAGAGCGTTTGATTTGTTAGTTACCAAGGATGGGCCCGAAATAGATGTGCCCAAGGTAATATTATACTAGATACTTAAAAGAAATTGACGCTTTTTTGATTTCATCTCATGTTTTATTCTGATTTTTCTTTATATTTTATTTTCTGTTTTTACATGATATTTTTACTTATTGTGTTCTATTTTATTTGTTGTAACTTTTTGAGTGTTCCTCACACTATTGTGTTGATATATTTTGCTTTGGCTATATTGATACAATATTAGAAAGCACTCTTTTTTGTGGATATAACTGTGTGAGCTGATGAAAAGATTATATCGTTTATTTTCTGGATTTTTTAAAAAAATTTTTGTCCTTTTTTTCGGATTGTTTTTTTTTTTCTTCCGGTTTCTTGTTATTTTTATTTTCATTATTATTTTTTTCCCTTGTTTTCTCTACATTTTGAACTTATATATATATATGCATATATATAATATATATATATATATATATAATGTATATATATATATGTATATATATATATATATACATATATATATATATCTTTTGCAATGTGAAAACAAAATATTAATTTTAGGTGAATAACAAAGTTATTTCCACATTTTGAATTTTGATTGTAGTTGTTATATAATTATACTTAAGAGACTCCTTTCCTTCTGACCAAAGTTAATTTTCATAGAGAAGTAAACAAGGGATGAAAAGAATTTTAAACATGCTTTAATTAATTTTTATCGTAATGAATTGATTTTCTGTCTCTACCCGGCAGTATCTTTTGAAACATGAAAAATTCCAAGTTTCAAAAGCTCATTGTACTGTACATGTTTCGTTTAAAATGTGTAAAATACAATAAAATCACTCAATTAGAGTACGAAAAATAAAACTTGCATTATTCTAAAATGGGAACACTTGTTTTTTTTTTTTTTTTTGACAGAAATAAAACATCCCGATTCTGCAATCGGCATTTTTTGAAAGGTAGTTAAGTTAGCATTTGCCCATTTTTAGAGTTTTGTTAAATATTTTTGTTTTTTCATAATTTATGTCATTAAAATTGGTTTTCATCATCAGCAGTAAAAGTAAATTTTAAAAAAAATAAAAAAACAGATAATAGGCATTATTAAAGTATCCAATTGGTTTCAACAGAAATTTTTTTTAAAAAAAGGCTCAATTAAAATTTTAATTTTATGTTTAGTAAGCATAAGTTCCTAAAATTATAAATTTAAAGTAAAGTTTAAAAATTTAGAAAATATTTTTCAATATAAGGTTAAATTTGCAAAACTACAAATTTTTCACGTCCCACTAACAACTTTACTACTAATTGTAATGTATAAATTTCAAAAATTTTTTTTTCTAAATCAATAGTTACCTGTATTTTGAACTAAAATCTTAAAAACAAACAATGTAATAGAAGTAAATACATTAATAATATTATAAATATTTTTACTCAACGCTTGATAAAAATAATATATTAAAGCTTAGACCTTTGCTTTTAATTCAAAACATCGCTATCATTATAAAAAATCCACATTGAAAATTTCAAAAAATTCTATAATAAACTTTTTTTATATCTGTTAGTGTTAAGAAATTTTCTCAAAATCATTGTTCTTCAGAAATACATTTAAAATTCAAGAAAATTAGAAATGTAAAAAAATTCTTTCATCAAAAAAATTAATTTATTTTAAAATTAATTTTATTTGTCTTAATGTATATTTTATTTAAAAAATTAAGCTTCAAATACTCGAAGGAAAACAAAAACCATTTTAGTTACGTTTTAGTGAGTTACTTCTGGTTTAGGTTTTGTCTGTCAGCATGCAAAAAAAAAAAAAAAAAAAAAAAAAACTGTAACTTCATTCCTAAGAATTGTTATTAAAAACTTTAAAGGGTTTTGGAAAGTTTCTGAACTAAAGTTTAAATATGGGTAATAAAAAAATTAGACGTTTTCGTCAATTTTCACCCAAGTAGATACCTTAAATTACACAAAAAATTAGCCCCAGAATTTTATTACATTTCATAATTGAGAAAAAATCTTGTAAAGTTCTGAATTCTATCAAGTGCTATTTCTCTTTATCTAATAAAGCGGCACCGTAATTTACTTATTTATTGTTTTCAAAATTGTAGTGCTTGCTGTCAAATCAAAATATCATACTAAATATAATTTTAAGAACAAAAATCTCACTGAGACAAAAATCAAAACTTATACTTAAAGTCCAAAATGGTGTGAAAAGACTCCTCTAAATGCTGTGTTTTTTCTTTCTTTCCGAAGCTCTTTCACCAAGCAGAGTAAAAAAGCCATAGTTTAATTGCCTTACACTTGAAGTAATGCAATGGTTTTGAACAATATATATAATCTTGCCGCGAAGAATTATCTGGGCTTTAGAGCAGACAAATAACTTAAATATTTTAAGAGTTATTAAACTTTTTTAAAAATCGCCAATTTGGCGACATTTTTTCACCTAGATAAATTATCAAAATCACTTCCTTATTCTCAGTTTTTGCAAATTATGAGCCCAGGTAATGCAGCATTGGAGTAAGTTTTTAAATATTAAAAAATTAGTCCACAAACTTTTCATTTTCACAAAACTGTGGCTTTTCTCCATATTGATGTTTTGGTCTGGGCTGTAGGAAGAGGCAGTCCAAAACTTTCCAATCAAAAGAGTTCAATTAAGCTGGGATCTGAGCTGCGAAAATAGTAATGGTCTTAGAGTAGCAAAATTACCTGTCAGTATGGCAGGGAATTTCGCTACTTCACAAATCGTAACTTCAGAAATCTGCCAGTGAATGCATGTAGCAGAAAGGGTTTTGCGAACTAAAAATGTATTATTGACAGTATCTCGTGTGTGACTGGCGATTTGTTAAATTGGAATATTTTAAAGACGCAGAACTGACAATACAGTTTACTTACCAAGCTGCAACTGAGCACAGTTTTTCCCGAAAATGCCGTTACATGACACAAGCACTTGTTGCGAGGCACATGTCACCCTTTTGTGCACACAACAAAACAGCCCTTACTTAAAAAACAAGCCTCACATCTGTAGTAGGCGCAATTGAACTGTCAAATCTATGATTAACTATTGTAATGTGTGAATGCTTAAAAACTTTTAACAATGACTTAAATGCGATGACAGGTAGGGAAAAATATGTTTAATAATAATCAGTTAAAATTGTGGCAGACAAGAGATGAAACATTTTGAAAAAGTTGACTAAGATACATTCTAATACAAAACTCATGCTTGCACAATGAGTGGCTATTGTTCAAAAATTGCTGTTATGAGGTTCCTCATGCAATGCCTATGTAAAACCTATGGAAGAGTTTCAATACCATAAACATGTATTCTTTCTTTGGAGGTCGCTGTTGTTTATAGCTGGTCCTTAAGGGAGGTTAAGGAGTTATAACTTGATTTATGTTCTACTAATCTTTGCTGCCTGGTAAATTAAAAGTTATAGCTGGTTAATAATTTTTTTATCAAAATTTAATTAACCTAAATATTTTTGGGGTGCTCAATCTTAGGAATTTTGAATTTTTACAGACCCACTTTTTGTCACGATTATGGAAATTTTTATGTTAATTTGTTATAACATTTCATTAAAAACTTATACTTTTTTCTTCAATTGAACCATGATATATCAATAAAATTTTCAGTTCTCATGATATTTTTCTGATAATAATTTTTATACATTTAAATCATCTTTGAAATGCAGTGAAGGAAATAGAATAAAGTCCTTGGAAAATACTTTTACAAAAAATAAATAAATTATCATGAATAATAAAATCTGTTCTATGTATCAGTTTCTCTTTAACCTTATTTACTTTAGAAGATTGTTTTGATACTTTTTTTTAATTTTATGAATCTATGAAGTTTGTTGTATTCAAAGCATTCTGCTAACATTTTGTAATAAATGATCACCTTTCTGGTTTGATAAATTCATTTCCTATCAATTTAAACTTAACATTTGCACAAGTTCTTTATATTCAGACTTTTAGTCTTTGTATCATCCACAGAAAAAAAAATTGAAAAGTAAATAATGGAGGCTATTTCTTACATTTTCGATTTTTAGTAAAAGTTAATGATTTGATCTCAGAAAAAATTATGTTTATACTAATTTTCTTGTGAAACTTGGAAGTTTGAAACATGTGGTTTTGGAATATACTTTTTGAGTTATTTTTGTCATTTGAAAATCATAAAGATTAATTGGCATAAATCATGTATGGGGTTAGATTTATGTTACCCCATACATGTATTTTTCAAAATATTTTCTTTTGAAATATAAAAAGCTAATAAAAATATATAAACATAAAAAACAAAAAAACAATTGTGCTTCACTAGAAAGTCTGCTAAAATGAACTAGAAAACTTATTATTGTTTGTCTAAGCATATGCTTATATTGAGACATTTATTCAAAAATGAGGAAAGTCAAACATGTTCATTACAACTCTGTTTATGATTCTGTTCATTAAAAAATTGTCTGTAGATAAGCAATAAAAATAAATAATGTGAAATCTCTCATATGTCTTGTCATCGATTACACAATTGTAGCAATTAACTGATGTTACTATGAAAACCAATGAATAGATTTTATACATATTGTTGCACTTGTGTCTGTGTGTATGTTCCTGATGAAATGTTTATAAAATGCAAAATCTGAATGTGATGGCGAAGAAACAATTAATTCACTCCTTTCTACATTTGAAGACATGAAGTTTGCCAAGAAATTGCAAATTGTAGGTGTTAGTTAGTCAATGATAATGTATTTTCTGCCATGCATGTCATATATTAAATAATCATACTATGAAATTTTCATAATTTCTGAAAATATTTTTGTAATTGGTAGCAACTTTAATACTCTAATAAATTGAATTTAAAGGAATATTGTCCACGACTATATAAAGAGAATTTCAACGTACATAAAAAGGGAAATAAACAAATGGTTCTTAAGCTCTGATAAAAGTTATTTAAAAATTCTATTTACTTTAAAAGTTTAGTATCACCGGAGAAATTATTTTTAAACACCTGAACTGTTAGAGTATAGGACTAAATGCCAAAGTTCAATCTCAAAGATTGAAAAAAGAAAGAAAAAAGAGCATAATCAAAAGTTGTTATATTCTGTGTAAATTAAAAATCGTAACATTTTAATCATTTATAAACTTTTCTAGCTACTTTTTTGCAGATAAATTTAGTGTTACAACAGTGTTAAGAAACCTCTTCATATGAATTTATAGAGTCAATCTGAAACACTATCTTCATAAATCTAAAGATTGTTAATGTAAAAATTAACAATCTTTAATCAAAAATCAAAATCAAAAATCAAAAAATAACAACTGTTACAACAATTAATTAATTGTTGTAACAGTTAAATCTAACATTCATGTAGCAAAATTTGAGAATATAAGGTCCTTAAAAATTATATGTGTGACATATTTTTTTAAGTTGAATTTTATACAGTGATGCTAAAAAAATGAAATAAATTCCTATAAAGTCAAGCCTGCAATCAAAAAACCGAAAAATGTTTTGTTCTTTCCAATGTTCTCTCAATTCAGTGTTTTAATTGTTTGTCTTTAGAAACAAGTTTAGAAATGTTATAAAGAAGAGTTTCAGCAATTTCCCCCCAGTTGTTTGTTTGATTTATAAAAACAAAACTTTGATGAAAAATAATATCTTCAGATGCACTGTAGTGCCCGCTGCCAAGCTGGAGGGGTTCTGCTATTAGGCCTCTATCATAATATATATGATTGATGTTTCTTTCGTTTTCTTAATTTCTTTTTAGTCTTGGAAAAGTTTTCAGCAATACCTCATATTCTTTACCTGAGTCACTTTTTTAAATCAGTATCCATTTCCTTGAGAATCCATTTCCTTTTTTCTGAGAATTGTCCTTACTTTTCTGAAATTTTATTTTAACTCAAGAGATTATACAAGGTGTTTAGGCTATGGTTAAAATAAAAGGACAAAGCAGGTTTTTGAAAAGAATAAAAACCCTTATCAGAACATGAGGTAGTTAACACTATTTAGAACCCCTAGTGCGGTTGCAAATTATATGCAATATACAAGGTCAATAAACAAAAATCATTTTACATCATTTTATTTTTGCTGTATTTCTGTGCATGCTATATATTTATGACCAAAGCTACTATGAAAGAGGATTAAAGTTTTGGTCAGACACCTGAAAGTATTTGTTACATCATGCAAATGTTGCACCTTGTCAAACATATCAGAAGTATCTCAAACACATCCAATTGCTGTAACAGGCTGGCCAAAACTTTGAGCATCTTTTAGTAGAATGGTTTTTGTTTATTGTAATTGTATATTATGGCTAATTAGAAACCCCTTCTGAAAGCTCGAATAGCATTTCCCTCTCCATGTTCCTATGTAACTTATTGGAACAACTAGTACAACTTTTTGATTCTTCTCAACTCTGTTGCTTTGATGGCAATATATAAATAAAGGAAAATAAACGTTCTCAAAATTTAGTCCATTGATTTGTTTTAAAAAATATATTAATGTAAAAAATGTACCATATATCCTGATAAGTTCTACTTTTAAAAAAGCCCTAAATTGTTTTCAAAAATCAGAGTGTCGACTTATATACAGTATTAAAGTCAAGCATTTGTTGATCCTGAAATAGTCATGCATTATGAACAATGAAATAAATATGACTAACTATGTCTCAATTTAACCCTTTCAAAAACTATTTTTTATCTATTATTAATTTTGCATTTTCTCTCATCATACTTTTTTTTATAAACAATACTTTAAATTACATTCTGAAACGAAATTAAGAGAAACCAAAGTTAAATTCAAGAGTATTTCAACATATTTAATTTCAGAAAATGTAGTACATTGAATAATTTTTTTCTGTTTAATTGTTAATTTTAGAAATTTTTATATTTGCTTTTTTCAGTTGTCGACTTATACACTCAATGTGCCAGAAATTTAATATCTTGTAATTAAAAATAATGACCGACTTATATCCTGACAGTTTAAAATTTTCTGACTCTTGTTTTGAATCTGGATCTAATTTGTCAGTTTTACTCATGAATAGTTTTTAGTACAGTTATTTATAAATGTTAATCCAGTTATATATTTTTATAGGTGAATAATTTTATATGCTTGCCTGCTCGCAAAGCTATTGATGAAGGGACATTTTGTCGAAATAATTCAGACTGCTTAGAGAAGCTTTGCTTAATGCCTGTTCTTTCAACAAATCAAGAAAAAGTTATCAAAGTTAAAAGAAATTTTCAGAAATCTGTATTATTCATTGGATCTGTAGATGAGTTTTTTTTAGGTATGCATTTTTGTGCTTGAAAACTTCTAAACAGAAAATTAATTTTTTGAACGCAAAATATCAACTTGTCTCAAAATCATGTCAGTCTAAAAAACTGACTTGTAATAACCATATTTTTCACTTTACTGTGGATTTCAATCAGAATTGGATTCCTACTAATACAGATTTTAGTTCTTAGTTAAAAAGTTGGCAAAACTTAATTCATCAGGACAAGAATTAAGCAGGATTACCTATTTTGGATAAAAATTTTATCAAATATTGAAAATAAAAAAATGGGCTCAATAAATGAAAGTTTATTTGGAAGATATATAAAATATTGCCAAAATCTAAATTATTTATTAAAAAAAACTCTTATTATTTGATCATTTAGAACAGTTGGTCATGTAGGTAAAAAAGCCTTCCTCCCAGCTTGCAAAGAATTCTGGCAAACTGCTTTCTGAAGGTTGTCCCAAAATTTATGCAAGATTTGAGTTAAATAGAAACAGTTATTTTTTAAATTATATTTAATTTTAATATAAATCACATAGAATAGGGTTATGTATGGTATAAATGTCTTGTGCCGTTATTGGACTATTTCATGGGGCTTTCAACAATGAAAAGGCATTGTTATTAGTTGGAGTGCTGAATTGTTACAAATTTAAACTATCAGCTATCTAAGTGTTTTCTTTTTTTTTGGTTGCCAACACTAAGTAATTGATTATACAATTTATACATTTAATTCAAATCTTGTGTCAATTTTGGAACACCCTTCATGAAGTTGTTTGTGCTCAGTACAATTAAAATGGTTATTTAGAGCTGTCATGTAGGTACAAAAAGCCTTGTTCCAAGCTTGTAAAGAATTCAAGTAAACAGTTTTCTATGAAGATGTTTGTGCTTTATACACAATTAAAATAGTTGTGGAAGAAAATACTTCACCAATAGAGAAATTAAATTTTTTTTATTCTCATTGCTAACTTTTAGAATTTTATTGCCATTTATATGTTTGTGTTATCATTAAAAAAATTAATTTAAACTTTGATTATTATTGATTGAGAGATTTTGCATCAAATTTAAAAATTAATACTATAGATGTATTGATTTTCATTTATATTTTAGTGTTGATATTAAAATTTAGAATTTCTTTGTAGTTTTCACTTAGAACATATAGATTAGTTTTAGTTTAAATTTAATATTATAAAATATAGTATTATAAATGAGGTATTTTGTATTAAATTAAAGAACTATTTTCTTTTATTTGATACAATACAGATATTATAACTGTTATGTATAGATATATTTATACAGATATATTTACATTTTAATTTATTTAATAGTTTTGGTATCAAAAATTGGAATTTCTTCAGAGATTTTTCTGAGAACACATGAATTAGTTTTAGCTTATTATTTAGTTACAAACATATTTTTAATAAATTTACTATTTGTTTATTTTATATTCATATAAAATATTTTTGGTTAAGGAAGAAATGTTTTTTAGTGTTATTGAGGTTTGGGAAAAAAAACGTTTTTTTTTTTGTTTTTTTTTGGTTTATTTAAAACAAAAGATTAAATAGTAATTTGCATTCTAAATTAAAATTATATTTAAGCTATTATAAGATATAATCATGACTTTACCTTTCAACTTAACTGGCAAATAAAATTTTAATATTTATGTAAAAGACTGAGTTTCCCTCTGTTAGTCAATATATTTATCAAATATCTCATATTTTAGATTTATTTAATGCCATTAATTAATTTTATTTAATTCACAACATTTATATAAATTTAATTAATAAGATGATCATGTTTTTCTCCAATTGAAATAATACAAGCTTTAAGAATAGTATGAAAAATTTAGGATAATATATTTTTCCATTCAAGAATATTTGAAAATATCAGAATAATGAAAAATACAAAAAATATCCAATTGGCTGCATACATAGGCATATATATATATAAAAGTAAAAGTATATTTTACTGTTAATAATAAATAAGAAATTGAATTTTTTTTTTTTTTTTTTTTTTTTTTTTTTGCAATTTTAAGCATATAAATAAGCTTAAATTGCAGTAATGAATTAAATAAGATACATTACTTAAATTTTAAATTATGCTTTTTTATATTATGAGAATATTAGAATCAATAACATCATAATATGTGCATACAATAATTTGTTTACGCCATTAACAAAAAAATTTAAAAATAAACTTAAAAGTAAAATATAAAATTTTTAAAAGTACCTAATTTTCATTTATACTTTTGACTGTAGTAAGCCTAATGTATTTATTATTGCTATTAACAAGATTAAAAAAATAGTATAACTTTTGATTTTAACTTGCTCTATAATTGCTTTTTTTGAATAATTTTAATAACCATCTGAATATAAAAATGATTATGGTCTGTATCATTTGTAGAATTTTTAGAGTGAATAAGACTTGACTCTAAATTTACTACATTAATTATTTTATAATTATACTTAAGCAGAAAAGCATTATTCATTTAAAGTAACAAAGACTCACATTAGCAATTAAACTCAAGATGAAAAAGATTTTTATGGGAAAATTTACTATTTTTCATTTGGTTATAATTAAACTATATCTATGTAAATAAAACTTAAATTATTTAAAAGATTTTTCATTTAAAAAAACCAACCTTGTTTTTTTTTAAAGAAAAAAACTTTTGTTTAAATCACAAGAGTGTAAACTAGCCAACCCTGGTTCCAATATTGTTGATATTCATAAAAATTGTTTAGTTTGGATGTAGCTATTATAATTTATGAAGAACAATGTATTTAGTATGTATAAACTACTTTTATGTACACATTTATATATGTTAATTAGCTATCAAACAATTAAAAAAAAAATTATGAATTCTTCAAAATTCATAAATTATATGATATTAAACATATACTAAGACTAACCAATCAGCTACCAATTTTTACAGCTTTCTGGGAAGATTTCATATTCATGTTTAAAGTGCTTTTATATTTTATTTTTGATTTATAAAATTTTAAATTATATTGACTTCAGCAAAAAATTAACAATTGGTTTTATATTTGTGTTGAAATATTAATATTTATTTTTCATCACATATCTAAAACTAATAGTTAATTTCAACATGTTTAAAACTAGTCATCTGCAGTATTAATTATTTTGTCTTGACAGATCCAATATTGATGCCAGCTTTTCACAAAACTTTTGATGATAGATGAACTGTTAAAAATGTTATTTGATAATAAGCAAATTAAAAAAAGTTAATTGTTAAATGACTTAAAAAAAATCATCCATATAGATATAATAGACTTTTTGTGTAAACATCCAGCTTGAACCTTAGTTTGAACTCAGTAGAATAACAGCATTTGATTTCTTTTCTGTTTAGCTTTTTTGATCAGATTAATATTATGATTAATATATGACGTAACAGATTAATATTATGATGTAGATTAATATTATGATGTAGATTAATATTATGTATTTGTAAACAATATATATTAATAAGTTTTGTCTTTTTATTTGTTTAATTCATTTTTTTAAATAAACCTCCTGGTGACAGCCTTTTAAATAATTAGGATTTTTCTTTTGTTTTGCAGACTCTTAAAAAAGATTAATTTATTACAGAATTGTAATGATACTTATCTATTTCAGTTAAAACTAGCTCATGGGTTTCTGATGTCAAATTTCCCAGCATTGAACTAATTACTCATTTGGAAAACTTTTTCAAGTATCCTTTTAAAACTAATTTTTCTGTTGTCACTTTTAACTCAAGATAGAGTTTATTGCCACCTGATTTTAAAGTATATGAAAATTCTGGTTTAATTTTTTTTATAAGAAATAGATGTAAATTATAGCTCTGAAATTTTGTAAGACATAGAATTTCTTGCTGTAGATTAAACTCAAGTAAATTTTTTGTCACCTTTTGAATTAACAAATTTTTTTAAAACTGTAAACCACTAATAATCAAATGAAAATTACAGTAACTCAAAAAATTTCTCTATAAGCCAATTAATTTTTTTTCCAAAAATACTTTTAACTAAGAAAACAAATGCATTATTTTGAGAAAATTATTTCAGCAGCAGCTGATTGTAACAGTTTCTTTTCTAATTTTCTTTCAGAATTAGGCATATCAAGATCAATGTTATTGTACTTAAATAATAGGTAAATTGTTCAACATTTCGCATACTTTTGATAGGAAATATAAATTCGTTACTACTTTATTTTAAACTGCAGTGTTAAAACTTTAGTTGAGGGGCTTAGTCTGATAACAAGGTAAGTTCAAAATTTGTTTTCCTCCTTTTTTTGTAATTAGTTGAAGAATGTAAAATAGTTTAAATAGTGTGGGAGGAAACTGTGTATACTTATTGACTTTTTAAATTTCATTTGGTTCTCGTCAGCAATTTGTGAATCTAGATTTACATGATTATTGTACCACACCCTTTAATTTAAATTAAAAATTTGTATTCCTTAATATGAATACAGATATCTTGCTGGTATTTGTGGTGGCCTTATAATTATGAATGTTATTCCTTGCTATTTTTTAGATGGTGGACACATTATTGAACACTTACTTGATTATACTTATAGATTTTTTAATCAAAATCTGTGTTTAAAAAGAAAAACTTATTTAGCTACAAGATTCAAAATTGTAGGTTTGGTATTGTTAGTTGTCAACATTCTTTTAGGTCTAAAGAATCTTAAAGTTATCAATTAGTAATTTTTTTAGTTTATAGAGAAGTTGTTCATAAATCATGCTATAATATTTTTGATACTATTTTTATGTGATATCTTGTTATTTTATTTTTAATAAATAATTCTTGAAGTACATTTCATTTCCTGAATTGCATTTTTATTACAAATTTTTAAATGGATGGAATATAAATCTTTTCTTGAAAGTAGTTAACTTAATCAAAAAACAACCACCTTTCAAAAATTCTGGGCAACAATAAAATCATTTCTTAGGTGAATAAATTTGACATGCAGAACAAGAGTTCAACATTAAAAAGAGTTGATTGAATCCCACTGCAGAGGTATTTACATTTGTGTTATAAAGGTTCTCTTATATAATGCAATTATCTTATTTGTATAATAAATCCCATCAAGTTCTTGCAAGGGAAAATCCTTTGAACCCATTGTAGCAAATATTAAAAAAGTCATTTTTTTGTGACGCCTAAAATTAAACAGTTTTTCAAGACCCCAAGTTTACAAAAAATTCTTTAAAGTTAAGGGGGAACAATATAGAAATATGTAAAAAAGAAAGATTTTTTAATTAATTTTGCAATAAATGTGCTAAACTTAAAATTTGTTTAAAAAAAATTTTATACTTATTTTAATTCTTATTTAATCACATTATGAAACAAAATTTTTTTTAAAAATTAGCACTTTTAAATTATAATGTTTATAACTTATTTTTTAAATTATCCATAACTTGCTTCATAATTTGAAAGATTCCAAATTTGATTCTGTTTGAGTTTTTTTAACTATTTGAATTTATGTTTGCACATAGGATTTTGAAAAAAAAAAAAAAAAAAAATTTTACAAAGGGGTGGTGTTTTGAAAAAATTGTTAAAAAATTATATAAATCAAGTTACATTTTCGCGGATTACTCAAAACAACCTAACTCAATTAAAAAATCCATTTGCACAAAGAAAACTACATTTATTGTGAACATTGTGTAAAAATTTAAAATAAATTGATTGAAAATAGTTTTGAGAAAATTAACATTAAGGAGTCCAAACTTTTGACCTTCTTCCATTTTTTATCACAAGTTGCCACAAAATGAACTCATTCGTAGTATTTTCATCGAAGTCATAAAATCTTTTTAAGGATATTATTTTCATCCCTATTTCCAGAATTATAGTGCTGAATAAATATTGCTTATAGTGCACAACAATGCATCCTGCTCTTGCAAAAGTTATCACAAAATTTGAATTTACTGTATAAGAGAATAAAAAAGTCTAATATTGATTTTGGTAGTGAAGAACTGATTTCTTTTATTAGAAAAAGAGATAGAATGTAGAAAAACATAACTTGTGTTATCAAATAATTCTAAAAAATTAAGTGGTTGTTTTAAAACAAAATTAAAAGAGTGATTAGTAAACCAAAATAAAAGTAATTATAATCGAAAGTATTGATCAGCCTCAGCATTAATTTCGAGGCAAATAATATATTTTGTTTATTTTGTAATTCTAAAACTCGTGCCGCAAAAAAATTGTCCTTTAACCGTTGATGAAAAGAAGCAAGCGCTTAAGGATTTCGCTGTTTTCAATGTTTTAAAAAGTATCATATATCAAAAAAATGTCTGAATAAGGCTATTAATAAATTAGAAAAAAAAAAAACAATTTTGATTCCATATCAACTTCATGTGTTTCAAAAAGGAAACAAAATGAAATAACTTATTTGCTAACTTCTTTAATTTATTTGATATTTGGAAATCAAAAGAAATTACTTGGAATGTTATTAAATTCTGGTAGTCATCTTAGCTTTATTGCCTGTGGCCTTTGTAACGATTTTAACTGTGAAACCATAAGAACTGACGAGGCACAAGTTTTTGGATTTGGAGGAAAAAGCTCAAAAGTGTGTTCTTACAATTTAGTTAAATAAATCTTCAAAATAAAAATTATGAAAAATTAAATGCTTTGATCGAAGAATTTGTCATAGAAAGTACAACTTGTGGAAATATAGCCCCACCCAATCAAAGAATCAAACAATTAGAGAGGAATAAATATGTTTTTCTTTTGGATTCGTGAAAAATTGCTGAGATTGAGATTTTAATTGGAGCTGATTTTCTGCATTTTGTTTTAAAGGAAATGTCCGGGAAAGGGGCACACTGCAAACAATAGTTTGCTTGGTTTTGTGATTCAAGGAAAATTTATTAATGAAAGTTAAAATGTGAGTAAAATTTTAAACAACGCTCTTATATCTGATGTTGATCATACTTTATTTTGGTATTTAGTAGATTTAGGTATAAGTACAAATAAAGTGCTGAAAACAAAAGTGAATTATTAAAGAAATTTTATTCTGATTTGCATTTTGATAATTATAGGTATAGTGTACAACTTCTCTGGAAACCAAACACAAAACATTTGATAAATTTATAACTTTGAATTGATTATGATATTGATATAATTGAATTATAATTCTGAATGGCTTCAGAAAGGTTTGAAAAAGATTTAAAAATCATAAGCCTTTGTTTGAGGAACATAAAAAAATATATAAATTTATGAAAATAAAGGGATAATTGTAAAAGTCTAATATAATGATCCCCATACTTATAAACAATGTTATCTCCCCCTTGCTGTTATTCATATCTACAAGTTAACTAGTAATGTACGAATAGGTTTTTGACAGTTCAGTCCATAAGAAAAGTGAATTGTCTCTGAATGATTGGTTATATTTTGGACCGAATTTATATCTTAATATATTTGAACTTATACTAGCTTTTCGAGAGGACAAGGTGGCTTTTATTGTTGATATAAAGCTGGCATTCTTACAAATAGGGATTAATGTTGAAGATCGGGAGGTAGCAAGATTCTCTGGTCAGATGACACGTATAATGATTCGTCTACAATTGTTTATAGATTTTACGGTGTATTATTTAGTATAAACTGTAGTCCTTTTTTATAGCTGCAACTATTAAAGAACACATTAAGAAATATGATGAATCGTAACTTCTTATTAAATGAAAGAGTCTATATTGATCATATTTAAAAATTTTTACTCAAAACATCTGAATTTTATTTTACTAATACATACTTCTTTTTCCTTGGGTATTATTTATTGCTCTGTTGTGTACTTACTCTGATAGAATAGAAATCATGCGTTTTATAAAAAATTAGTCAGATCAAAGTATGCTGCCATTTCCATCTAAAACAGTTATTTTTAAGTTTTCGAAATATGCTGCAGCTATTGCTGAAGATGCCACATCATAAGTAGAATGAAATGTTTCTTTTAAGATATTAGTCCATAAAACAAAATATTTAGCTAATTTTTGTAAGAGTTTAATTATTTCTAGTAAATAATAGGGATTGGGATTGTCTGTTTCATGGCTTTTTTAGTATACTTTTGATCCAGTTTGTAACTTAAGCAGCTTATGGATAAGTTTTTTTTTTATCACTTGAACTTAATTCATTTTCAATTGTTTCGATATCTGTATAACCACTCAGGCCTACTCCATCATTATTGAAGGAAACATGATTCAAACTTATTTAAAATGTTTTTATTCTATCAATTAACCAACCAAACCTTTCTTTTAAGATTATGGCTAAAATAAGGTGGTCAAAAAAACCTAAAAAGTTGTCATTAATGATCAAAAAGTGGTTAAATTAATGCAGTTTAAATTTTTGATTTTCCTCATTTTCAGGGATCAACTTGTGTTGCCCCAAACCTTATTTTTATGATTACAGTTAAAATTAAGGTGATCAATTAAATTCTATTGAAGCTTTAGATTTTCCTCATTTTCAAGGAGCTAATTTCACATTGCCTACAAATCTTATTTTTACATTCATGGTTAAAATAATAGTGGTAAAAAAAACTAAAAGGTGGTCAAACAAATACACTATAAAAATCAGACTTTTATTTATTTGGCCTAAAAATGAATTTAGCCCTCAAATTTAATTTTTTGGATTATGTCTGAAATAAGAGTAGTCTAAAAAAATAAAAAGATATTAATATATTTTCAAACAAATGCTGTTTGAACATCGTATTTAATTATGACTTAATTGATCGATGAATACCTTAAAATAAAAAATACACAGGAGAGTGACCAGTCTGATATGCAGATCTGAATTTCAGGAATATATCTGGGAAGCTTTTGGGAGAACAGTTGCGTTTCTCCATCCTCCTTCCAGAAACCTCTAAGAACTACTATATTGATGAAAGAGATAATATAAGATTGTCTTTGGATTTTCAAGTTGTTTACAGCCTAAAAAACCATTATGAGACCTGCATTGCAATAGGGGTTCTAAGTGAAACTCTACATTTAACCTCCAAGTGCTAATTTTAAACTATTTAACAGTGATGCCCATTTAGTTATGATTTTGAGTTCATGCTGTTATGTTTTTTTAATCATTATTTTTGACATACTTAGATGTATTTTAAAATTCAAAGTATTTTCTTTTTCGCAATCCAGATATCTTTAATTGAATGTTGTCACAAAGCTAGGTAAAAGTATTTTGTTTTTATTTTAAAATCATTAGTTCAAAAATTGGAGAGAAGGTCAGGAACTTTTGTATTAATTATTATGTAATTTAACTCAACCTCTCAAATCAATGAGATTTTATCTTTGTACAAGAAAATTACTCATTTGTTTAAATTTTATTTGGGGTTCTGTATTTATTATGCAAAAATATGTAATCAAGACAAATGCATTTCTGATCGCCTAAAATGTTTGGTATGTTTAATGATAAGATTAAAGTATATATATAATTTGTAAAAATTTTATTCATCTCATATCTAGATAAATTTATTTCTCACTAAGCCGAGTTTGATACATATCACCCATCAGAAATGTTTTTTTTTTTTTTTATATATAAAAAAAAATAATAATTTTCAAGCATTAAAAAAAGTCAGATGAATTTTTATGTACAGCAGTAGCTCATCTTTTCAACAAATATCACCAAAACATGAGGTTACAACAAATATTTTTATGCAGTTTTTTTAATTAAGTGATTTTGTTGCATTTTCACTTTTGATTTCTGCTTCTTCTGAACAGTCTTCAAATATTGGGGGGTACAATGTGTAGCGTGATTGTAATGAGCTACATATCCTATTGTTGTGTCTTTTCAAAGGCACAGTTGAATGTCCATTATGAATATATGAGGGTGAGGTTGGTGAACTTTGAGTAGAAAATGACTGTGTATAATGAGAACTGGATAAAGGTAAATCTTCCCTATCTGGGGATTTCGGAAATGGAAAAACTTTCAGCATTTCAACTGCAGATTTTCGTGGGCCAGAAGTCTGTGTACTGCTTCTAGCTTCTAAAAGCAACATCTTAAAATCATGCATGCTAGTTGGTTTTGTACGTCCAAGTCTATCACTTGCCAGAGATTTTCTTTCATTAGGTGAACTACTTGATGGTCTGAAGTCAGCCCAACTTCGTCGGTTTCTACAATCATTGAAATTGGATGAATTCCTTGGGGATAGATATCCGGTTTCTGCAAGAATACCTTTCGTTTGATTGGATTTAAAGATAGATGGTGAGGTTGAACGAGAAGAAGAACCTAAAGAAATATCAGAGTCTGTTTTTATGTTCATTCGCTTTTTACAATCGTGTATCACAGCAAATAAATCTTCAGTAGACATTGTACTTTTTTGAAGCTTGCTTAGGTTATTGTCCAAAGGATTAGATGTGCTTGTTTGAGGGGATATCAAAGATTTATATGAGTCTGCAATAGATTCTAAATGCATTTTATTTAATCTTTCTATATTTTCTAAATGCAAGTTTATGTTTTCTTCTGTTAGCATAGTTTTGATTTTTGGTAGTCCTGATATATTCGGATCAGCAATTACAATATGTGGACAATGTCTACCAACAGCTTCCTCATAAGATGGTGGTGTTGATTTAGAGAGAGTGCTCGAGTCAGAAGAATTAAAGCTTTTAATTTTTGACTCATTTGGAAGAATATGACTTTCTGTTTCACTATTGAAATAAATCTGCTGACCTGCACTTGAAATTTGTAATGGAATTCCAGGCAATCTTGAGTTATCATTACTTAGATGAATATTAGAGAAAGTACTGATATTGTTTATTTTACTAATATTTTTATCACAATAAGAAAGATTATCATTTGTCATTTTTTGGATAAAAGAGTTTTTTGGTGGATAACAGGTGTGAGGTTTAAAGTCACATTTAGTATTTTTAGACATATTAATAGAGGATTGGGAAGGTATAGATTTTTCATTCCTATTTCTTGTAAGATGTTCATTAGGATAACTATAAGAAAAACGGCGATCAAGAGAATTTGTACTGTATATAACTCTTCCTTCTGGATCAAGTACAACACGAGCTGCTGTTTTTGGCCCAGTTTGTAATGTTTTTGGTCGTTGAAGTTTTTGGGAGCTTGGTGCAAAATTTTCTATATTTCTACTTTTAGGTTGACTAAAATAGTGTGATTTTAATATAGTTTCATTTTCTTGCTTAGGTCCTTTTTCATAATTTGCAAATAGAGATTTTTTACTGTGATATTTATTATCTTCATCTTGCCTGGATATAGGTGTTACAACAACATGATGAGCATATTTCAGTGGTATATCTGTATCATTTTTTTGAGAAAAATTGTCCAAATGGTTGTTGGAAATGTTGGCTGTAGAAATTTCGGTTATTTCTCTATGAACATTGTCTATTACCTTATTTTTATTATCTATGCGGGTACCAGGTTTTGGATTATTGCATGGTAAAAATGATTGAAGGTAAGATTTAGGCTCTGTCCCTGCCAATGGTTGTAAGTTTTCTTTCACGAACTTTGATGACCAAGATATCTTTTGAGGAGAATTACTTCCATACATATCAAAACAAGGCAGAGTCATTGTTGATTTAGAATGTAAACTCATGCCTTTAGTTTGAGATTTCTTGTTAACCAAAGATGTAAAAATACTTTTGTTGCTTTCTATTGAGCTTTTTCTTTGTTGAAGTTTATCAGATTTTGATGATTTTTTGGGGGAAATTTCCTTCTTGCTTATTCTGGAAGACGTTTCATGGTTTGGTAATGGTTTTGAAGACAGATTCTTTGAAATTACATTAGTCGTTGAATAAATTGGAATTGTACTGCTAATTAACTCTTTCTTAGGAACTACAATAACAAAAGGAGGCGGAGGTGGTGTAGGAAACCTTTCCTGCCCGATACTAGTTAATGTCCCAGTGCTGGAAGCCATTTCAGTGCCAGTCTGTGATAGAAGACTGTTTAAGCTGCCATCACTTAGAGTACTTAGTGATGTTGATGAGCCATATTTCTGAATCATCAGTTCTGAAGAATCTTCATCGCTGCTCATTAGAAAATCATCTGATTCCCAGGAAGTTGCATTGGAAGATGCTGAGCTAAAAGTTTCTGTATCTTTGTTTTCAGTTGTAACCTTCGGATTTGAAACTTTGCAATTATTTTTTGACCTGAAATGAAGAAATAATTTATGTTATGGATAAATGACAAAAATATATATGCATTATTACTTCAGAAGACCAAATTGTTGTATTGTCTCCAATAAATTTATTTTTATGTGTATTAAATGACTAAATTCATAATGCACGAGTCCTAACTAAATGTTATATAGTTTTCTCCTTATTCTAAAGTCAGCTAAAAATCTATATACCATTGAATAACTTGTAATCAGATTTTTATGTATAAAGATATAATCTTAATGGTTTAAAAGACATACTTTGAATATCCTAATCAGTGTTTTCATTACTTGGTAATAAAAGTAATACTATCTGAAAAAGATCTTTTTTCTGACAAATACGATTTTTTGATTAGCAGAATATGAGGGATAACAGCAAACTGAAAGATACAGTCCCAATTGCTTGAAGAGGCAATATCTTACTTAAAATTATAATCTTGTGTATATACTATTGAATTGAGTTATAATGAAAACTGTCACATCGAAAATTTTAATGTTTTGAAGACTTTATTTAAACTTCTTTGCTTTGATGAAATATATTAAAAATTATGGTATTCAGGGTTGGAACAGATGTTGAAATTGCTCTTAGCTGCCCCAAAAACAAAATTTCTACTCCAGCCTGCTTTGAAATATTATTTTCCCCCATAATTGCACCTAGCTGAACTACAACTTAATAATTATTGAGAAAAAAGCTTAACTTTGGCGCAAAAACCAGTTTTGTTTCTACAAAACAGTAAGTAATTTTCACCTAAATGTTGATTAACATATTAAGTTAGGTGTATTTTTTCCTCCATCGAATATAACACGTCAAGAAGTTAATACTAAAATAACAATATTAGTGCATAGATGTATGTGAGCAAAATTATTACTAAACCTTAAATAAAAAATTAAGATCTTTTTCTTATGAATCGCTTTTCTAATCTTTAAAAAAAAAATTTCTATATTGTATCAAATTACATCATTGCTTTTACTTGATGCAAGCATTTGATTAGTCCTAATTAAAAGTCTTAATTGTCTAAAACTAACCTTGTTTTTAAATTATAGAGAGAAGAATTATGAATGTGCATTTTAATCGATGGATAAAAAGGTAGAGAATTCATATTTTAAATAAGGCTATGCTCTTTGTAAAAGAGATCCATAAATATGGGAATCCTGGGTCCTGAAACCCATAGTTTCCAAAGTATAGCAGAATCACTGTTGTCATAATATAACATTGCATTAAAAATTGAAAATGCCATGTCAAAAGAGGTTTACAAAAAATCTAGAAATAAGGAGTATTTTATGAAAATCTATATAATCAGCCTAAATAGAGCAAGTCCAAAAGTTATTTATACCTTCAAATTGGACATAATGTGTTGTAATAATATTGTGTTTAAAATTTTGAAATTAGAAAAGTTTAAGTGGCCGAAAAAAATATTGTAAAACTTAAAATTACTATGAAACCAGGGTGTCAAAAAGTGACTTGAATAAATAGGCCACAGATATTTGTTACTGAAATGCAAAGCTCGATGTAATAATAATATTGTGTGTCATATGTAATTAAAAATATCAAAAAATGAGAAACTACGTAAAAATCAATCAGAAAATTAAATGGCTTTACGATGGAATAGTAGTGAATCTAGCATTTAAAAAACTAACTTTTGAAATTCAAAATTTATGTATCGTAATAAAGGTATTGTAAACTACAAAACTATGCGGAAATGAGCGCACACAAAAAAATGAGTGCACCCCTGCAATTCTCCTTTAGAATTGACTCTGCATTAAGGATTTTATATATTGATGATCGTGGCAAATAAGTGTAATTTAAAATCTGTATTGACTTCCAAATGTTGGCATATTTCTCTTATCTAGATATTTAAAATGCATATTTGTAGAAAAATAATGTAAGGCTGTAGAAATTAATTGTAAAAAGTAATTCTTTGTTTATTTAAATATTCTTTTTTACGTTTCTATTATATATTTTTTATTATTTAACAATGCATTTTTTTCAAGCTCTGTTAAATATGATATAAAGTATTAATTTCTATGCTCAAAAATATTATTTTACAAGCACTATGCTTCTCTGAATCTAAAGAGTGTTGGCTCCAATCTGCTCCATAAAACAAATTTATTTGCTCCAAAGCACATAAAATGATTTTGCTGCTATTCTATCCCTGGCTATTACAAAAACATTAATCTATTCTGCACACACACACTTAGGCATCCAGCCTACTTAACCATGCTCCGGGGGCGATTTTCCACATTGTCGATTTCGGGGTTCCTCTTTGAAGCTCGCCAAGTCTGGTCTCGTATTTTCTTGCAAAAATCTTCAAACATTATTTCGCACATGTTACACTTGGATCATATGATTTAAAAAACGTATGAGGGAATCTGAGATGTGAATAAATTTGACTGTTTATAAATTTTTGTGTATTTATCAGTCTTTTTATATTCAGATTTTCTGAAACACTTTTATATTTCATAGCTTTTTATTTCCTTTTTAGTTTAAAACTTGTTATATAAATCTTTTTACGTTTCCAAAAAAAATTAGGTTGTTTTATATCTGCATCTTTTTCTCCTCTGTGAATAGGATATAACTTTTTAATTTTTTTTATATAAATTTATTTCAAATAATTCATGGTGTCTTTACCAAGTATGTGGCAACAATATTTAGTAATACAGCAGGCTTTTGTACCTTATTATTTAGTTTTTGAATCCTTTAATTTAAGTAATTACACAATTTATAAGTTTTAAATATTTTTTTATATGTCTGTAATGAAATGGAGATGCTCTTGGCTATAATACCTCAATTTATTCTTTTTTACACTGATATCTATGATTAAATTTAATTTAAAATTTCCTATTTGCAATTCTTGTGCCAGAAAACTGTTCGTCCTAACAATCATACTTATCATTAACACTTTTTACAATTCAAATGTGAATTTTTAAACAGTTTACTGTTTTTTAACATTGCTTCTTATTTTTTGTAGCTTACAATAGCACTTAAAAAACAGATTTAACCTAAAATCTGCTACCATTCACTAAATATATATATCTTAAAGTTAAAAATGTACTGAACTGAACTGAATCACACTAAATGTTGAGTCTTATTTTGAGTTATAATGCATTTGTTTTAAAGCAGTTTAGATCCCATCAATTTTTTTTATTAAAATCTTTAATTTATATTGCTGAATAAAATATTTTCATTCATGAATATAACAGTTAATTTAAAATAAACTTTTGTGTCACGTGATCTGATAAAAAAAAACATTGCTTTTTCCCCATCCTTATATATTTTTTAATAAATTTATTTTTTGATAAGAAGGGAAAAAAAATTTTTTTTTTTGAAAAATATCAGTTTGTTATTTTTTTAGTCTTGAATGAATTTTAATATTTAAAAAAGTTAATTTTATGCAATTATATTACTAAGTTGACTGATAAAAAGAATTATACCTAAAACTGATGTTTATATTAAAATTATCATAATTGTTGTTAACATGTCTAAATACTTGAGCATATGGTACATATGTAGTTCCTAAATACTTGAGCGTTCATTGCTCAACTTGCATCATTAAGTGGTCTTTCATTCAAAAAGTTTGTGCACTCCTATGTAATGAATTTTCATTATTAAAATGCGATTTCTCTAGTCCATTGAAATTAGTTACAGGATTTTATACTATTTTGTAAATACTTATTTTGGATTGAAATTATTCAAATTAAAATTTCGTTTGAAGTGATTTGATTTTGATTGAAAATTTCATTAAATGTTAGACATTTAGTGGTATACCTGTTTTTAAAATTATCAGAAAATCCAGAATCTTCTCCAGTGACAGCAGAATGTTCCTTTTCCTTATCACAATCTGAAGAGTTTTGATCACTGCTATAACTCTGATTACTACTGGAATCCTCTATTCCACTCAGCTGTCTCATCTCAACGGCAACATTCATTGCGGCAGATATGGTTGAGATTGGTAAATTACTTTTTGGTTTTCTTTTATTAATGACACTATCAGAATGATGGTTATTTTTTATTTCATATTTCATACTGCCATTTTTCAAGACTTTGTCTTGTTCTGGACAACAGTTTCTTTTCTCAGTACTATCTTTAATAAATGTAATATCTTTAGGAAAATTATTATTTGTTTCTTGAATAGTAACTTTCTTGATGTCATTTTTTACTGCTGGTTTAAATACGCTATTAGAAGTCAACTTTTTTGAAAAAGTATCATTTGGTACAATGTTATGTTCTTCATTGATGATATTTTGAAGTGCATTTTTCAGTTCTTTTGTGTCTCCTTCAGCAACAGTATTTCTTCGTTTGTCTTTTCTTTTCCGCCTTATAAAGAAATCCACCTAAAAAAGAAGTTCAATTCAGTTAATTGCTTATTATTAACAGACATTTATTATGACACACCAGTATTAAGAAAACATTTTTGACTTCACATGGTTTTTGATTTAATAAATTATATTGAAAAAAAAAATGTTTGAATTTAATCCGATTTTTTTTTAAATATATATACTTTATTTACATGTTTTACAATATACGTAGTCTAAATATCTTTAAAATGTGCATTTTATATATATCGAGGGCCAAAATTTCCACTCCCCAGCTTGTCATTGGGGATCAGATATTTAAATTTATGGCAGGTGATTAAATACACTTAGATTATAGTGCTTTAATCCAGACGCAGATGATAGTGTTTTAAAATCAAGCAATGCCATTTTCTTCTATTTAAAACAAAAAATGCTTTGTCACCTGCTTTTTGTTTGTTATTATTGTTTCTGGAAACATTGAAACCTTAATTAATTTATTATTATTGCATTTAAAATGCTTAATTTTTAAGTTTCTATATTCAATTTATGTTTATTCTTACATCAAAAAGTTCTTTAAATTACATTTGTTAACTTAAAAATTGTGTAGCATAGCAAGGAGAAAAAACTTTTAGTTCAGCTATGAAATTTCATGCCCTGATATATATATATATATATATATATATATATATATATATATATATATATATATATATATATATATATATATATATATATATATGCAAAGTAGAACAATATTAAAAATTGAGAAGAAAAGGAAATAAAATGCAAAGCACAATTCCAAGCCACAACAGTGTTAAGCTGCTAATGTATAACTTGAAAGAATATTTAAAGGAATATCAAACCAAAACAAATAACTGGACATAATTACCATCAACATTAAGAATGTAGGAACCATTTAATTAGTATTCAATGACAGTGCACAAAAGAAATTTTTTTTTAGAAAAAAAGTGAAAAGCATTGACAACATGGCAGCTTATGCTTTTTGGTCAGGGGCAATTTCTGCGATTGGTGGCTAAATATCACTAACAACTATACTCTTGACTGCCCTGAGTCAGTAATAAACACGAAACAAAAATTAGTCATATGTAGATAATATACTAAGATCTTAAAAAATGGAAGTAGAAGTTAGTATATTGATCTGAAGGGAAACTGGATTTTTTGGGTTAGAGTTAAATGTTTCAAGTTTGAATATTAAATTAGTTTATATGCAAAATTGGAAAACCAAAATACTATGAATTTAATTAAGTATCTACTTTTATATTACTAATGTATGTTTTTGATTAAAGAAATAACTTTTGATTTCTTATCAACAAATTAATTTAATTTACTGGAATTCTAATATTTCTTTAAGTATCTACAAAAATGCAATTTTACCTCAAATTAAATGTATCAAATTCATTTGTAATAATGAAATGCTTATTTTAAGCAATTGTAAATCTTTGTATAAACTTCTCTTGAATACTGGTGTCTTGATTGAGTAGAGGATTGCTTTCCGAGGCAAAGTAATGCTTTGCTTTATGCTATGTAAAGGCCACCCAAGCATCGAAGGTTCAGTTTGCTCAACATGAAACATAATTACTGCCTCCCAGTAAATGCATATGATTTGGCCAAGAGTTGGTTAGGTCAAGGCAGGTGTTAAGAACTTATACTCATGGGAAGCCTTTTTTGATTAAACTCTGCTCCCCTGTTGGGTTCACTGATATGACACCCAACAGAGCATATATTATTGACCCAAATATGGTTGACAACGATATTTTCAGTGACATTCAAAATGATTCTGGCCCACTCCTTTTTTGCCGTGTACATGACTCAGTGTGCCCAATCATATGATTTCTACTCACTCATCTCTAATTACTAACTGCATTAATTGATTAATGATGTATTTTTTATTTATTTCAACAACATATGTGACTGTATTTTGATGTTTATTGTAATTTGTGGAACGTTACCTCAAACTAACCTTTTGCAACAAGTAAAGTAAAAATATATCTTTCTTACTTCATACATAAAATTTCTTCCACAATCTCGCAATTATTAGTCATTAAATGCGTATGGTAAGATTTCAAGTCTTAAGAGTAAGATTCAAATATAGTAATATTTAAGTATTGGAGAATTATATTTTCTTAAATTAGCAGAATCTAGCATGAACGGAGGTATAATTTAATCTGCATTTTCTTTCAAATGTTAAATTTAAATAATTTTGTAGAAGATAAGTAAGTTAATCCAAGATGTAGATCTTATAGTATATTGAGAGTAGGGTAAAATGTAATATACTAATAAAAGAAAAATACAGGTTGTCCTAAATTAGACTGGCGATTTTCAAAAATGTATAACTGGAAAACTGTTAAAAGGCCATTCTGACTGGCTGCGATTTTCTTTTTTTAAGCATGTGAAAAAAAGTCTCATGCGAATGAGAACCTTATCAGAGAATTACCCATGGAAAACTCAATTAAGTTCTTGTTTTTTTATGCATGCTAACTTGATACTCGGGTGTATATTTTTCCTTAAAGAGTTATAAATTTTAGTGAGAAAATTTTTCGACAGATGGTGCTCAAGTTAGAAAACCTTCAAATCATAAAAAAGCAATTGAAAATAACATGATTTTTTGAAATCGTGATTGATTGAAAATAACATTTTATTTCAGAAACTTGAGATGGAAAACATGGTTTTTCTGTGTTTCAACCTTAAAAATATTTATAAACCGTCAGTCTAATTCAGGTTACTTTATATTCATCAGTGATGAGACATGTGGCTGAAGTTAGATTATTTACCAAGCATGCACATTTTCTACATCAATTAACTTACATGAATGAGAGACCTCCTGAAACTAGCCATTCTGCTGAAGGATTGTCCACTAACATCAATAGGTACTACACTTGATGGCATCTTCATTTTATCAAAATCCAAATAAGGTGAAAAGATTCATACATGAAAAATAAAAAGATCATAACATAAAAGATCAAGTAAACTTTAAAGTGATATTTATGTTTTACTATATTTAAATATAAAAAATTCTTGCTTTAGAAAAGTCAGTCATTTACCTTACACAATAAGTTACTAGGATCACAGTTCCTATAGAAATGATTGATACTATAGCTATCACAATGAAACTATACACATTGTGCTTGTGAAATAAGCACATGTGGAATGCATAAATGATGCTGGCTCAGACAAGAAGTATGCAGTGTCCATTTCTTTTGCCCCATTGAGAGTGTGGACATGAATGATGAAAGGTGTCTGTCATGGTATTTGTTGGATATCATGATTTGTATGGAACGAGATACAGAGTAGTGGAATCAATCATCACATTATGTCAGTTGCCAGGAATCAAGGTTGGCATTTTCCTTAAAGAAACCTATTTCTTCTAGGATACTGGAAAAATTCGGTGGAAAGTGGAAGAAACTATAGAGAACAAATTCGCGATCGCAACGCTTGAGTACGCCCTCTAGCGGGAGCCTGAAAGTATCGGGCATTTAGTTCTATCATAACCATTGGCAAAGTCTGACGCAATTTTCTTAGAAGCAAAATTTCCCTAAGGGTAAGGCACTTGAAAAAACGACCCAGTACATTGGTAAATCTTTCAGAAACAGAACGCGCCCAACATTTGAAGAAATTTCTCAATAATTTTTACCTTTCTATTATCAGCAAACTTGCAACCGATAACTTCCATACTGTTACAGATGTCTGTATAACGGTAAAATCCTTTTTTTTTCTGTCAATTCATTAAAATTAAATTCAATTCATTACAAATTAAAGTGAAGTTCAACATTGCTTACTTCATTCCAATGAACAAATGTAATTTCAGAACTGTAATAGTTATAGAATAGTATATATTTCTGAATCTATATAATTCGGAAAACAACAATAAAGAATCATCCGAATTGCTTGAAATAATATCATTTATGTTGATAATTAATAAATTTTTATCGTTTTCTTGGTAAGTATTTTTTAATTTTGAATGATAAATTTCAGCTATTCTGTTTTTAAGTTACATATTGAAATTCATATCGAGATCTTGCAATAATAAGATTTTATTGTGTGGTATGCCATCTTAAAGTAATGCAAGGATAATCTATGTATATATTATTTGAGAATAAAGTTTTCAATTGAAGAACATATCATTTTGGAATTCTCGGGATTTATAATGCAGGTAAGTGTTACAATTTTTATAATAAAAAATTTTACTTGTAAATAATTTTTTTCTTATTTGATGATAATTTTCTATAGAATGGTTTTCTACGTCCGATTAGGAATAAAAAAAAGCAAAAAGAAACATGAAAGTTTTTTATTTTAATGTGAGGAATTTTTAGAATCGTTTTTTTTTTTTGTTTTGTTTCGTAAGCATTCTTTATTTTACGTTTTTTAGTTTATGAATAATGATTTTTATTTAAACGTAACATTTTTTGACAAAAAATTTTGTCAAAAAACTTTTTTTTCAAAATTAAATCATAAAATTGTGAGCTTATGTATACTTTTTGCATATTTTAATGTTTGAAATAATATGATTCTTTAAACTATGGAATGTAAAGTTTAAAGAGGCATTTCATGTTATACCATTAAATTTAGTAAAATTATTTCTCAGGCATTAGGTTTTAAGTCTAATAAGAAGATACATATTTTTTTTCCTGTTTATTTACAAATATTTTTCCGATATGTTGTGGATGTTCCTTCTCTTAAAAAATAAAAAAAAAGAGAGAGAGAGAGATACCATCTTGTTTTCGCTAGCATAAGAAAAAATATTAAACATTTTTCTTTTTTAAATTTAATAAGCCATAATAAAGAAGGAACGTTACAATGTTACATTGAAGACATTTTCCAGAGCAACTGAATGACTGTTGTTATGGAAATCGCAGGAATTAGTCTCATACAACAACGCACCCTATAGTTCGTTGCGATTGCGAATACAATTGTTTAGCAATAATTATTATAAGAATTGATTAAATTTAATAAAATATCAGAGAAATAATTTTCAACAATTGAGAATTTTCACTTCAAGTCTTTTAAAAAATAGTTCTCTTGTTGTTCATTTTAGTTTTATACAGAATTTTAAAATCTGAGTAACGTATAATTTAAGAGTCGGTTTGAATTTTTATACTTGGTGTTTGATTATACAAATTAGTATTCTATTTGTAATTGTTATTTTAATATATGATTTTTAATAATGTATATCAGGGGTTTTCGACCCATGGACACTTGCAGCTAAAATTGTCCAATTTCAATCTAGGTATTGACTCTCTTGTGGAAGGCAAACAGTGTCCAAGATTCCACTAAGGGAACTTTGTGTGCTTGAGTGTTTATTTAGCATCATGGTTTTTACTTGTATATTTAGTTAGTAGTTAATGGGCCATTTAGATGTATTATTAATATTTGATTTAAATTTATGTCTATTCAATTCTTAATAAAGTTTTACTATACTTATTAATAAAGAACTACAGTTATTTGTGGAAAAAAACTTCCCCTTAAGGCATATCACCTAGCTATTGGTGGCTAGGTTCAGTTGTCAAGTTGAGACTGCTTGTTTAAAATAATTATTTAGTATGGACATTGTGAATCTTGGGACATAAGTAAAGTAACCCATAAGAGTCATCCAACAATTAATCTTGCACAAATTCTATATTAGAGTAAATTCATGCGTGCCTAGCAGGTTTAATAAATTGTGATTCGTTTGGCAATTCAAAAATATCTTTTAGTTCTAGTGGATGATTTTTCTGAGATGTACTTTTCTTATTAATTGAGGCATAAAAATGAAGTATTTGAAACGTTTTGTAAATTTAAAGAAATGTCTGAAAATGCAATTAATAAGAGAATCAAATAATTCAGAACAGATAACAGGTGAGAATTTGTTTATAACGAGATTGATAGTTTTCTTAAAAAATACGAGATCATGTATATATATATTGTGAAAAGTAATTACTCAAATTCAAAATTCGCGCATCGTAATATCGTATTAAAAAGAGTTTTTTTTTTTTTTTTCCTTCACAAAATGCATGCGAAATTTCGTAGCAATAACCATTGAAAAGGCAATCGAGAAACGAACTAGACTTACAATGGAATCTGTGCAAATTGAACGAATTAAAATTGATGACTCAAATTTTTAATTTAAAATTTTCAACAATTTTTAGTTTTTAAGAAGAAAAAAAATTATTGTGTTCAGAAGCTCCAGCGGGCCGCAGGTTTTCAACTAAATTTATGCTTTAAAAATGAATAAAAAAAAAACACCGCTAAGAGTACAGAAAAGTCTCCAAATAGTCTCCTTTTCCTGAAAATAGTTGCTTTTTTTTAGTCTTTTCAGGAAAAAAAAGTTGCCATAGTCGCCTCGCGCCGAAAATAATTGCATTTTAGTCACAAGTGGCAACCCTGCAACTCAGTGTCTTTAACCACTGAGTCATCAAGGCTCAAAATTTATTTAATAAAACTGTTGGTATTAAGTTGATCCGTTAAGAAAAGTATCTATATGAAAGTACAGGAAAGGAAAAATAGTTCGTTACTCTTAGTATTATTAAAATAAACTGTTCTAAAAATTGATAATAAAAAAAAGTAGACCAAAAAGAAAAGTATTAAAAGAACTAAAATGAATAATGGGTATAAAAATTAAGAAAAAACAATGTTACCTGTAAAGGCTTGTAATAGATGTGCGTAGTCTCTGAACTAGTGCCAGTAGGGTCACCATCTGTTTCAAGAACTACATTGCTGCAAGGGATATGTGCTGAGGGCGAGGGTCCGTTCGCTAGATGACGAAGATGTTCAACTTCCGAGGGACGTGGTAAAGAGCGAAAAATAGGGGAATGATCAATATCTTTTTCATCACAACTTTTGAAAAGATTTCTTACTTCATGATTTTCGCGTAAAGAGGAGGTAGCTGTAAAAATATATGTATATTAATGAACGTTTTTAATTGTTTAGTATACTAAAAAGCAGTGTTATATACAGTAAAATCCGTATTAAACGAGAACAGAAAAATGCTCTTTACACACGCAATACCCCTGAGTAATTCCTCAAAAGTGCCCCTCCACATCAATTGCTTCTTCAGAATCAAACCTAAAGTTTGTTTAACTTATTGAAATTTTTTTTCATTTAATTCAAATCTTAAATTCAAAAATTTTTTCAATATTTTGTTAATATTTTAGGATAAATATCGGTTTTATCTTCTGAATTCACCCCTTCTATTAAGAATCATTCCTTTCGAAATTTCATATTTTTCAGAAAATTTCTCATATTTCACCATACAATAGTTATTATTAGGGTTGATGATTTAAAAGTTCGTAAAAATTGAAAAAAAAAAAAAAAGCATTAAAAGCCATAAAAATTGACTTGAAAATGAAACATAACGACCTTTAAAACTTTCTTAAACTTGTTTTACATTAGATTTCCTTAAAAAAAATTATAAATTTTATTTCTGAATTTAGTTAAAAATGTGGTAATTAAAATGAACGGAGATGGGGAGGAAAATTCTAAATATGCTTTTAATCCATTTTATTTAATTTTTACAAATGAACTAATGACGGATGTTTACTCTAATTGGCTGTATCTTTTGAAATTGTGAAAAGTTCATTAAAATCTGTTTTGATCAATTAAAACTGTTATAAAATTAAATTCGGAAAACTAAAAACTGAGAAACGTGTTGTTTAAAAATACTTATTCAAAACCACAAAGCGCGTCATTATATTGCTTTAAAGTTTTGAGGAAAAAATTGATAGAAGTTCTAAAAATTATCAAGAGTTATTTCTCCTAATTTAATAAAGCGACCACATTATTTTCTGCCTTTTTTTGAAAGGTGTTGTGCTGTCTAATAATACTAAAACATAAAAAATTTGTTAAGTACCAAAAAAAAAAAAAAAAAACATCAGTGAAGCATAAATTAAAAATTTAACCTAAAATCCAAGATGGCGAGATTAAAGGCCTCTTAAGGTGAAGTTTTCATCTCAAAATATTAGAAGGGCAATTTTATTTACTTTCAGTAATGGTTGACATCAGCCTCGATTATTAAAAGTGGTGTTCGAGCTTATGAAGTTTTCATGGTGAAATAATTCCAGACTTAGAATAGCAATTTTTAAAACCTTTTTTCTTTTTTTTTAATCCTAATTTCTTTCTTTTTTTAAAGGATGATAGCTAGTTGATATTTTTGTTTCGTTAGGTTGAGACTTTTTTTTTCAACACCAAAAGAGAACTTAGAAAAAGTTTCTTACGACGCACAATCTATAGCTTGAGGCATAAAAAATTACCCATGCGATATACTATGCGAACGGGTTATTTTCCTCAAGGATTTCATTTCACTCTCTTTTCTGAAGGTCTAATTAGTAATCTATAAATTCTGCTTTTTTTTCTTTTTCCTTCCCTTTTTTTTTTGTTGTTGAGACCTCATAAATATCCTTTTTTTCCCCTGTGAAATTTCAAGTCTACACAAAAGTGAAAGGCTGATTAGGTGAACCAGGTAAGTGACTATAATCAAGATAAGAAAGAAAAAAAAAGTGGTATCCGAACTATTTTATTATAGATTTGTTAGAAGGCAGGGCTAATAATTTTTTACCTTATTTTATTTACCACTAGCTAATTGTAAATTAAGATCACGCAAGCATATTCAAATCCAATGTGCATTAGTTACGCTAAAATTAAAGTAAAAGCAAAAACAATTCAATTACATTAAACATACCCATATCGATGCAACCACGTTATGTTATTTTCCCTGATTAATGTCACCTTCTTCATTCATTAAACTTTTCAGTTGTCACTGCACTAGCATTATTTACCGTTTTTTTTTTTTTTTTTATAGTTAAATTGAAAAATATTTAGCTCTCTCAGAATGGGCCTAATATTTCTGGAGGAAGGGGGAGGGGGACATCGTGGACAGATACGTAAAGTTCAATCGAAAAAAAAAGCATGAATGTAAAATAACTTATATAAAAAAACATGGAAAAAAGAAAAATAATAATAAAAATCCGAAAAAAAAATGAAAAAAATTTAATAAAAATCCAGAAAATAAAATATCTAATCTTTTTATCAGCTCACACGATTATATCCGCAAAAAGGAGTGCTTACTAATATTGTATCAAAGCAAAATATATCAATACAATAGTATGAGGAGCACAGTATATATATATATATATATATATATATAGGGTGGTCCTAAAATATATGTCAAAAACGTAAAGGTAGGTAGAGGGGACATAAATAAGCCTGTTTCGGATAGGAATGTGTGTGCGGTAATGGCACATTAAAGCACTAGCTTGTAAAGCAGCAAGAATCAAAGGAAACTGAAAAGACAAGTAAAGACAAAAGAAAACAAAAATACTACCGTCTCAAGGCGGCATTATAGCACACACAATCCTATACGAAATATGCTTATTTAGATCCCCTCTACCTACCTTCACATTTTTGACATATATTTTAGAACCACCCTGTGTATGTATATATATATATATATATATATATATATATATATATATATATATATATATATATATATATATATATATATATATATATATATATATAAAAACACACTAAGTAACAGCTTAAACAATTATAAACAACAATACTTAAATTTTGTTTCATACGTTCAAATTCTAACAAATTAAAAAAAAAATCATTAAATGCTTTTTAATATACCACTTGCATAAAAGTAATCACCATATAATTATATCTCTAAATTATATACTAACTATCTAGAACTATCTGTTTGTTTTTCATTAAATAAAAATAGTTTTTTGGCTAAAGAAAAAGATTGGTAAAAAAATAAATTCGGATGCTTTGAAAAATTATTGAGAGGCACCTGCCCAGTGGATTATCATTAAATGCTTTTTTGATAATCCACTTTTTCTTAAATAACTACTTACATAAAAGCAATCATCATAGATTTATTTCGTTAAATTATGTACAAACTATCTAAAACTATTTGTTTTTCAATAAATAAAAATAGTTTTTGGTTTTAAGAAAAAAAGTGGTTTAAAAAAAAAATTGATGATTTGGAAAATTATTGGAGGTTACCTGCCCCTCAGCTGTAGTGGACAGGTTTTCACTCATTTTCGAGTAAGAAGAGCTGATTCAGTTGTTTGTGTGTTTGTTAGTGGAGATAAATAAACTAAAAGGGAATTCAAGCGAAGAAAAGATAACGGATACGAGGTAATGATTCATGACATTCGTACGCTCATTTTATCCAATAAATTGTTTTCATTTCAATCGTGAACATTATTTTATTTAACCTTATTATTATTTTTTTTCCAATTCACCAAAGCGTGAAAAATTTCCACTCACCAGCTTGCTAACAAATATTTTAGGAGTAAGAGTTGTCTTGTAAAATATTGTCTAATTGAACTATCAAATTTTCCGAAGAGTTTACTGTGAGCAAATATTAATTTTAAATTTTAAGGGGGATATTATTTAAACACGAGCAAAGACCACAAGAAGACTGAAATCTCTCTGTAGGTTTTTGACACGTCTCCTAAAGAAAAAGCTCTTGAATTTGGGATATTTACTGTAACTAAACCGTCTTCAATAAACAATGGATATTATGTTGGCAGAGCGGGAGAATTCATCACTTAATTGGACTATAATATTTTGTGCTGTTCAACTGTTTTAATTTTCTACATTCATTTATGACCAAAAGTTCTTTAATATACATCTTTTATAAAGAATTCGTGGTGAGCAAACATTTTAGTTTGGAATTTGGATAGAAGAGAAATTTCTTGCCCTTCAATAAAAAATATTTAAAAACTAAATATTTTAGCAAATGTCCTAAATACAGAAAGATGGCAGAGGGCTTTTACAAGATTTAGCTACAGACAGAGATGTTGGATGCAAATATTCGGCATTGTCGTTTCAACATTTAAACAGTTTTTTCCTTATATATAGCTGCATAAAAATTATTTTCTGCGCTATAAAATGCCATATAAATTTAGCTAACAATCTACATATTATTAAAATTTGTTTAATATTTGTCATCATTTTTTAAAATGTGTAAGCTCCGTAAAAACCAGGGCTAAAGAGAAGAGAGAAGGGCTAGTTCATTCCGCTCTCAGAAAAGAAGCTATGATTTCCCTCCTCATGACGTCACTGTGTACACAGATCTCGGAGATCGGTAGCAAAGATATTATGATAACTTTGCCTCATTCTCTCTGTAAAAATAAGTTAGATTTTTTTTCTGGTTATTAGTTTTCAAACTTTACACAATTAACACATTATTTCCGTTCATGAACATAGTTCTAAAAATTTTCTTGGCCATAATATTAAAATAAATACCATTTTAAACTTATAAAAATGTTTTACCAGTTGTAGTAAATGAAGCTATAAATACTTTATTTTAAAATTTTCAGTTTTAACTTTTACTGTTGCAAAGAAATAAAGCATATATCAATACTCTTTTTACTACATATTCCATAACAATAATTTGTAAAGTTATGTTAAATTTAGAACCCTGATTTTAAAATGAACTGTTAACTTGTTTATACTTAATCATTAGGAAACTACAACCTTAAACGCTAATTACTGAAATAAAATAATAATTTATTTTCATAATAACATTATAAATTTTACAATTGTTTATAGATGTTTAAATTTTGGAGAATATAATTTTTAAAAAATCATAAATATGTAGAATAACTACATTCAAAACTTATTTAACTGTTATGAAATTAGAAGAATTTTAACTATTAATAATTTATACTTTTCATTTAAGTTTTTATTTTCTTTGACTTTATCCATTTTTTTAATTTTTTCGCCTGCGTTTCTTTTTGAAGTAACGGTTCGGTTTCTGTTTAGATGGCGAATTCTTATAAAAGTTCTCAGACGACAAAATAAGCGACAAAATAAGAAATTCTCTCTTTCAGTATTTTAACTTCTGTTTCTAATTTAAAGCATTTATCACAATTTGTTTTACTTAAAAAATTTTCATTCCTTGTATTTAAATTGCTTTTCTTTGGGCTTAGAGTTTTTAATCTGTCCAATGCACGAACCAACACTTTGCGTTTATTCAATCTTTCTAGCCGAGAAGAAATTGTTTGTAAAGAAGAAATTGCTTGCAAAGAAGAAAATGGCAAATTTACTCTTGGGTATTGCAGAAGATTTTAAAATCATTCCAATCGTCAATCCAAGCAAACTATTTCTCATATCATCTTCATAATCTTCTTTCAAGAAATGCTTACTGCATATTCGTGCATATTTTATATTAACTGAGTCATTTCGTTTGCAACGTTGAAGTCATTCTTTACATAGTTGTACATTTACTTTAGGGAAAGCATGGAAAATTATATTTTTTCCTTTTGTATTTCTAACAGAATTTTTGCAAGTTGCAATCGCACAAACTGGCATTTCGTTAATAATTTTAAATTTTTATAATATATCAATAATAAAAACTGAAGAAAATCATTAAATAAAACAACGAATGTCTTGGAATCTGTCACAAAAAGGAATGCTTCAATTTTAGTTAAGATTTAGTTAGACCGAAAGCTCCGTTCTTGAAGTAAAAGTTCCAGCTTTGTGACGTGACGTCACAGAGGAAAATCGGAGGTATGGCGCGGCGAGAGTTTCTTCAAAGGAGTGAACCATACCTTCTATTCTCTTTAACCCTGGTTTTAACTAGATAAAATTTTGAAAAATTTCAATTAATATTAATTATTAAATATCAATTATTAACAAAAATTCTGTCTTTAATATAAAATTATTATGTCTACATTGTTTAAGGAACCGAAATGAACAAAAACAGAATGAATAAATAATTTTTTTAAAAAAAAGGTCAAACCATATAAATTATGTTTCAAAGCTTCTCAGTTTGCTATAAAAACAGCCATAGAATAATTATTCCAATTAATTTTGTTTTGGAAGATCGGACACAGACTGTCCCAGAGCCACAGTAACCTCTACCAAGTATTTAAAAATTTTATAACACCATTAGAATTTATTGAAATCGTGTTCGTTATGAGATTTTATAAAGCTGCAAACCGAAATACAAGCTTAAGGAAAAATTGTTTGAAAGTTAAAATAACTACACTTACATTTTATTTTTACTGAGTTTACATTTGATATTTCAATTAAATATGAGCTTTTTTATACAGAAAAGTTTTTAAATATTAGTTTCTTTTTAATTATTTTTTTATTCATTTATTTATTTTCTCGCTTGATTAGCAACATTTAAAGAAGCAAAATTCAATTCGATTTAAAAGTTATGATAACTTTCCTTGATGTTCATTTTAACATATCCTCTAAAGATAGATTTAATTTACAGAATGATTGAGTGAATGGAGATTGACTGAATTCATAAACAGTTTTCTTAATTCGCATAAGAATATAATCCACACAGAATAAAATTTGTTATTTATATGCTTTCAAAAGTTGAGAAAATTCTAGTTTTTCTGACAGTTTTTCATTTTTAAAACGAACAAAAAATTTAATGATTTTAATGATGGATGGTATAAATAAGTTTTCTAGTGATTTTGTTCTTGCAGATTTGATTTTAAGGAACGACTGATTTCATAATCCAGTGATTTTGATAGTGATGGTCACTATGGTAAAAAATTTATATTTTTTTAGGAGTTTTTCCTGACTCTTTGTGAAAAGACTCACAATTTTGGGAATCTAAAATTAACTGTTCGTCCGGTTCTTTTAGCTAGTTGTTTTGCAAATTTGTAAAAATAGCAACCCGTTTTTGTGATTTTTTAAAAGGATAAAAAGTAATTAATTAAGGAATCGCAGTTACCGAATTTTAAATAAAAAGAAGATATCTAACACTGCAAAAGTATAATACAAAAAAAAAGAAAAGAAAAAAGAATAATTTAATGTTTACAAAAATAATACTACAAACATAATACTAAAAATAATACTTCAAATCTATATTACTTAAAAATAACAGCTAGAAATGTGTATTTAAAAATATCTTTCTTCAATAACATAATTCAAAATCAATTAAAATCGCAACATAATATTTTTCAAGAAAAAAAAAAAGCGTCAATTTTTTAAAATTAAAAATTTTGTGAGGAAACCTTGGTTTAACAAGATAAATTTCTGAATTTTAAATAAAAAGATGATATCTAACACTACAAAAGTATAATAATAATAAATAGAAAAAAGAATCATTTAATATAATACTACATATAATAATACTGCAAATCTATATTACTTAAAAAGAACAGTTAGAAATGTGTATTTAAAAATACCTTTCTTCAATTACATAATTCAAAATCTATTAAAATCGCATTCAAGGAAAAAAAAAAAAAGCGTTAATTTTTTAAAGTGTGAAGAAACCTTGATTTAACAAGATAATTTCTGAATTTTAAATAAAAATAAGATATCTAACACTGCATTAATTTTTTAAAATTAAAAATTTTGTGACGAAACTATGATTTAACAAGATAAATTTCTGATTTTTGAATAAAAGAAGATAACTAGCACTGCAAAAGCATAATACAAAAAAAAAAAAAAAAAAAAAAAAAGAACAATTTATTGTTTACAAAAATAATGCTACAAACACAATACATACTAAAAATAATACTACATATAATAATGCTGCTAATCTTTATTACTTAAAAACAACAGCTAGAAATGTGTATTTAAAAAATACCTTTCCTCAATAACATAATTCAAGATCAATTAAAATCGCAACCTATTTTTTCAAGAAAAAAGCGTTCATTTTTTTAAATTAAAAATTTTGTGAGGAAACCTTGATTTAACAAGATAAATTTCGGAATTTTAAATAACGAGAAGATATCTAATACTGCAAAAGTGTAATACAAGAAAGAAAAAAAAAAAAAGAATCATTTAATGTTTACAAAAATAATACTAAAAATAATACTGCAAATCTATATTACTAAATAACAACAGCTAGAAATATGTATTTAAAAATACCTTTCTTCAATTACATAATTCAAGATCAATTGAAATCGCAACATATTTTTTTCAAGGAAAAATAGCGTTCATTTTTTAAAGTAAGAAATATTATGAGGAAACTTTTATTTTACAAGGTAATGAACTTACGTATCAAGTACGTTATGTTACGTACGTTACGTTGCAAGGTAATGAATTTACTTAAAGATGAACTTACTTCTAAAATTGCATAGAACATACCCGGATCGAGCGAATCCAAACAGAAGAAGTGAGATCAGAAATGGCACCGCCAAAAGAGACAAAAAGGGTTGGAATGTTGATTTCAAAGTGGACAGGTATTTCGTGACCACAAATCTACCAAGGTCGGAGATTACTCCAAGCAATTACTATTCTCTGCACTGATTGTTCACTTTCTACCCAATCCAATAAATGC
Source organism: Parasteatoda lunata (assembly GCA_949128135.1). Lineage (NCBI taxonomy): Eukaryota > Metazoa > Arthropoda > Arachnida > Araneae > Theridiidae > Parasteatoda > Parasteatoda lunata. The sequence goes on along the minus strand of OX421981.1, from coordinate 7,605,930 downwards.
TAATTATTTAATACTTTTTTTTTTAAAGAACCCTAAAAATCATCCTGCTTTCGAAAACACAGTCTAACTAAAATTTCTTCAAAAAAGATAAACAGTTAAAAAAATGACGAAAAGATAAAGAAAATTCGTTATGGGTAAACAAATACTTCGTTACATAAAGAATGTTTTGAATACTATTAAATATTAAAATAAATATTTCGAAATATTAAATATTTTGAATATTAAAAATTTCGAAAGGAATTTGCTATGCTATTGAGAAACTCTACATATTTAGTTAATTAATAAAGGAAATTATGTGCAATCATTATTTCCAACAATATTTCTACAACACTCTAGAAAAATATATTTACTCCTCCTAAAAAGAGTTCACTGGAAAAGATTTTACAATAAGCGTATGAAAACGCATTAGTTAAATAGCCGTACTACAACCGAATGGGTTCGTTATTGAATGTCGATTTATATTATGTATCAGTCGATGAAACCTGTTAGCAACACGATGGATATTTTTTCATATTATTGAACAATTTTACATCATTTATTAAGAAAACTTTCTTTTAATTTGTCATAGTTTTCAAAATTCAGTCGAGGAAATTTTAAATCCATTAAAGTAAAAAAAAAAAAAAAAAAAAAAAAAAATACAACTTGTATTTTCAATTTAAAGAGTCATCTTGGATTTTAGGATAAATTTTGAATTACGTTTTCTTGATTCTTTTCTTTCAATAATTTGACAGCACAGTACTTTTCAGAAAAGATTAAAAATAAAGGTCGTTTTACTAGATAAAGAGAAATAGTGCTTTTCTTTTTTCTTCTCAAAAATGTCAAACAATAAAATTATGGGATTTGTAGTTTTGCTTAAGTAATTTAAAACAACACATTTCTCCGATTTTAGAATTTTTTAAAATTTAATTTTGTTACAATTAAACTTAATGAAAACTGAATTGGATGATATTAAAAAAAATTGTTAAGTTAATTAAGTAAAAACAAAGATATTTTTCAAAAATATAAAAAAAAGACAAATATTGATCTGCCGATATATGATGAATTGTATTGGAAAAATTCGATCACAATAAATTTATCTGAAATACTACGCACTCTAATTTCGATTACATCTATGCTCCAAAATGTGATTTTGATCATCAGTTTATTTATGAAAATGTCATAAAAAGGAATAAAAGCATATTCGCCAGTTTAATTAATTTAAAAATTGACTAAATGCCAGGGATAACACTCTACCTGCCTTTTTTTTAAAATTGTAAATCTAAACAGTGCCTAATAAAAGAAAGGAAAAAAAAAAAAAAAAAACGCTCAGTAACTTTTGAATCACGTTACAGGACTCGAGGGGGTGACGTCAAATATGCTAATTAATTAGTACGCTCCGAAATCAGAACGCACTTTCTCTGAACTGACATACTTTTTTTGACCTGACCTTCAAAATAGAAGAGAGAAATAATACAGTCTCAATAGTTTGGACAGGTGTGTTGTTCCTTAATTTTACTTTTGGTGTTTTTAAGTGGTTTGAAAAATTTTCCTCCTCATTTTTCTATTAAGATTGAGTATGTGAAAATCGATTATTAGATCAAAAGTTAATTAGGGTGTTTCGTTTTTTTTTTTTTTTTTTCGCATTTTACATCGAAATTTGCATTTTCGTGTGATTTGCGAGCTAGCATAATTGTCTATGCATTAGCCATACTTGATTTATTTTTAGATAGTATTAAATTAAAAATAACAATCATCTTTATGTAAAAGCTACTTATTGTACAAGATCCTGTTTTAAACATCTACAGCTACAATTTTGTCCAAATGTAATAAATATCCCATAAAATTTTAAAATGAGAGCATTTGCGTTAAAAGGTCTAATGTTTTTGTTTTCTTTTTTTTCCCAATGCTCATCTGTGTTAACATTTCGTCAATTCAGGCATTTCACAGGGCAGATTTGTTGGCAAGTCTTTCAGGGGCACCATATTAGATGGGCCAACGTTGCTCCCACAGTAAGGACAGATAGCACAGAGAATGAAAGAACATCCATGCCTTCCCCTGGATTCGAACCCTGAAATTTTCGGATTCAAGGCCAGTTCCCTGACCCCTACACAGTCCGGTCGGCAAGTCCAATGTTTAACTGTCAATTCATCTTTTAAAGACTGAAAGGAGTTATGTGTGTTACACAGAGATGAAAAAATCCGAAAATCTCCCACAATCCAATCGAAATTGGGCTCTTACTTATGAATCGTTTACCACTGCAGATATTTTACGGCAGCGCTATATTTAGAGCATGGCGGGACATTATGAAAATTAAAAGAACTATTATCTTTTTATACACTAAAATTCGAACATAACAGCAAAAGTTATTTAAAATGTTCCGATAATTAATCTATGAATCATTAGAACAAAACATAACGAAATCCATCATTAGAACAAAAGATAAAGAAAACTTAAACTTTTGTTCTAATGATGGGACTTTCATAAACTAAGTACCAATCTTAATGGTTCAAAGAGGTGACTTCAAATATGGTTTATTATTATCAAAGTTAAAGAAACAGACGCAAAAACAATTTTTTTTCAAATAAACATACCTTTTTTCCAACAGATTGTTGATCATCAAAATATGGAGGGTAGCCACGATCTGGAAAGTAGTGTCTCGGCAAGAGAACTGTTTGGACCTAATTTCAAGTATTTAGCCTTATCTGGGGAGGTCTTAAAGCGAATCAAAATTTTTTTGCATCAATTATAAATTTAGTTTTCCTAAAGATAATTTAATGTTAAAAAATAGTTTCAATGTTTTTTTTTAACTAATAAGGGTCGAAAAATTTTGAATTGTTACATCATTTTAAACTATGTAATTTTAAATAACGAAAGACTAAATTTAAACAAAACTGTTCGAATAGTTCCTCAGAAAAGGAATTTTAAAAATATCGCTTTTTGGAAATTTTATAACTCAGAAACTATTCAACCGATTTTGCTAAACATTTGCATTCCATCATTTAAAATTTACATGGTTTAAAATGGTGTAAAAATTTGTATACCTAACAATTCAAAATTTTTTCGACATTTATTAAATAATTAAAAATATATAAAAAATATTTTTTTAACATTTTTGAAATTAGTTTTGGCTGAACAAACTTTATAATTGTATGCAGAATTTGTTTAATCACTTGAAAAATTCTTGAGATCTGGACTCAACAATAGGAAATAAACCACTCGCCTGAAATAATATTTTTATTGAGTCTCAATAAATATTTTTATTGAGACTATATTTTCCAGATTGCGTCCATATTTTGATAGTCAAAATTCCGAAAGAAAGTATTTACGTCTTTGTGTCTGCCAATTAATAGTTAGCACTAATAAATTAGTGTATTTAAGGTTTGGACTAAATTATAATCAGCAATAAATCCCATCATTAAACAAAAGTTATTAGATATTTTTATATTTTGGGCACACAATGTATCATGATAAACTGGCTACTAAAACAGTTTTTACTCAAATTAAAAAATATTTAGGTTTTCTGAGCTGAAAAAGCCAAGCATCATACTTTAATTCAAAAATTAAAGCAACAGTATTTTACAATCGAGTCTTTGGTTTTTATGTAGATTCTGGGTTACATTAAGTTTCTTATATGGATTCCGAGGTGCCTAACTGTTATAATTCGTCTTAAATGTTACTTTGTATTATAAGCTTTTCCTTCTTGAACCTAAAAATTTGCCGAAAAAAACCTTTAGACCCACCATTCCTGAAAAACTAAATATTTTTAAATTTCTTATAACGTAAATTGTACAAAAGTAAAGATGTTAATAAAAAATCTAAAAACAGATGAATGCGTAACAACCATTCAAAAATTTTGCAGGAAGAAAAGAACACACGCTTTATTTTAGTTTATTTGTGAAAATTAAATAAGCGTATTTAGAATTTCTTCGATAATTGAGTTCGGTCAGAAACAAAAGGGCTTTTATTGAACGGGGGTTTGATACGCAATGTTTCAGATCGATGACTTGTAACGAAATTTAGTGGACCTCCCCGTGGATTACGAATGCTTCCAAATTAAGCTATGATTTTTGATAATCAATGAATCTATTTTTATTAATCAATGAACCTAATTTTTAAGATAGAGCCAAGAAATTCTTTCGTTGTACAGTAGAGTCTCGATTCTCCGAATTTCTGCTTTAACCGAGCTATCAAATATTTCAACGATTTTTTTTTTCTTGTTCTAGTTTATTTTTTATAATTACCGCCGAAAAAAATTCAGAATTTTATCTTCTAAACTCTCAGGAAAACAAGTTGACGAACAACACGAGATTACCGATGAAATTATCGTTAATATCGTCAATAATGAAAATGAATCTAGCGAAGATGATGAAGACAGTGACGATGAAAATCAACATATAAAAATCTCTCATACAAATGAACTAAAAGCTATCGGAAGTGCTACTGAATATATAGAACAACAAGAGGCGGCACCAGCCTTCCTGTTAACCCTAAAAAATGGCAAAACATTGCTGCAGAAAAGCGCCAAAGTAATGTAAAAAAAAAAAAAAAACGACTAAGAACTTTTTCAGTAAGAACTCTTTATTTCTCGTCCAGTATGCTCTTTAATTGTTTTAATTATAATATGATAATTATAATAAGTGCAATTATATCTATATGTTACATAATCATAATTTATTAATTGTAATTATAATAATTCTTTTTAATTATAATATGAATTGAATGTGGTGTACTCGTATAAATTTTGTATTTGTTATATATTAATATATTACATTTATACCTACTCCTTTTCTTTCTTATAATCTTCGCTATAACAGAGTTTTTCGGCTATCCGAGTTAGTCGTGATCCACTTTAACTCGAATAATCAGGACCTAACTGTATTTTATTCTTAAAATTTGCGAATAGAATATTTTAAATGAATCTAATTCGATAAGCAAGTTTCTAGTTCAAAAGTTATTTGACCTTGAGAGAAACAAGAATGATTAACCACTTCCGGAACTAATTGTTCAGTATGAAACAATAAGTCGACATCTATTAAGCAAAAAATAGCTTATGAAATTATTCTTCAACACTTATTTTCAAGGTCTATGTTTAGCTGTATTTAAATCTGAGTTTGAAAAAAATAATAAATACTGTCGAACGCCGTTATATTGAGTTATCTGCGGATGTATTATTAATTCCACTTTGACGTTGGTTCACTATATTCAATTCTTTAAAAAATTATTTTATATAACATATGACAATAATATTGTTAGAAATAGTGATTACGATTGTACATAATTTGTTTATAAATCCTAATTCTTAAAATTATCATACTTTGTTTCGTCTAGACTAATAAAGCTTTATTAACCTTTTTTTTTTGCAAGGCTTCATGGAGATGTAAGATATTCTATCATCAAAAATTTTAAAAACATCGAGAAAATAAAAATTAAAAATTTTACTTGAAATTCAAGATGGCGGGGGAATTATTTTATTATTTTTCATAACTCTTCATTATATTTATTTTACTTCCCGATTGACTACAATTAGATTTTTAATAGAGATTACCAAATTATTTCAAATGGAATTATCTTTGGATAAACGAATTTTGTGTGTACAAGCAGGGATCTGTCCAAACATTTTGTGAAGGGTCCGTTTTTGTAAAATTGTGAAAAAAATTACCGTTAATTTGTGAATATAAAATAAACGTTAAGTCACATTCTTTCAACCAGGGTCCGCTTTAGTGAATTTGTGGAAATAGGGTCCGTTATTGCAAAAAAACTTTTTCAGGGAGTTTTTAAATTGTAAAGACATACAAGATTAGGCTCAACACCGTAAAATTATAATTTAAAAACTTAAATTTTAAAAAATAAACAGCAATTACAGCTACTAAATTAGCGATGCAACATACAAATATTTGGTATTTAGCCTATACTGCTGAACGCGGAATATTCATTTCGGATGAATAAAGGAAGAAGCGTCTGCCGAAGACAAAATTTAGTTCGTTTACATCTGTCTTTCTCCCCCCCCCCTCCCTTCCCTGGAAGGGTTTTTTGATTAACAAAACAATAATGAAGATAAACAAATTTGGGAAGGGTCCGATTAAAAGATTAATTATTTTGTGAAGGGTCCGTTTTTAAGTTAAAATATTTTATGAAGGGTCCGTTAACGGACCCAAATTTCTTCTAAACAGACCCCTGACAAGCATTATACAATTCGCTTAAAAAGTTCTCGAAATATGGTGTGATACACAAAAAGTAAAATTAAAATTGAGGGATCCAAAATTTGGACTGCTCAGCTGCCCATGCTATAAAGGACCATATTTTCCAGATTGCGGGCACCCCCTATATTTTGGGGGACAAAAATTCAAATCCGTCAGCAAAAATGAATAAATAAATAAAAAAAGTAGGTTTATTCAGAGAAAGTAGGTTTTTAGGTCTAATTTCGTAACTTAAAATATCGACGACACTCCCTTTGAAGCAGAATTTCTATTAGATGTATTTTTCAGTATTTTGTATTTATTTTGTATTAATAAGTGAAAAATATTATATCTGGCACTTTAATATTTTATGATTTATCGTTATAAGATACAGTTTGAAATAAATTGAAAATTAATCGAACAAATTTAATAAAACAAATTATAGAAAATAAAAAAACAAAGAGATTTTTTTATTTTTTAGAAAATACATTTATTTTGTTAAAGAAGACTAGTTGTAGAATAATATTTTATCGCAAGAGCTAAACAAACAAAAAATTTTAAAAATTATATCTTAAATTCAAGATGATATTAATTTTCAATAAATTTATTTTAATAATATTATTTATTTAATATTTCGGTTATTCTTATGAAATTGTTTAAATAAAATGCCAGTGAAAAAGGGAAAAGCAAAATTGAAAAAAATAATGTAGATTTTCCAATAACAATACATTAAATAAATCATAAAAAGGATATACATGTACAAACAATCGCATTAGTAATTTTCATAAAGCTTGAAAATTCAATATAAAATAGCCAAATTCAAAATTTCTTCTTCTCTAATAGTCAGCCATTCTCAAAGTTTAGAACAGTTCTTCAAAAACCATATTTCAGATTATTTTATGCAATTTCAACTTATGCATACGCCAAAAAATATGCGAAAAATAGAAGCCGCTCTAGACCACTGATCTTAACTGCCTGAAATAAAAGCTAATTTTAATATTGTTATAAGACAATGCAACAATTTCCTGACTGATATAAAATGTTTAACAGTTTTCCTTTTTTTTTTTTTTTTTTTTTTTTTTTGTAACCATATTCAAAGCTTTTAATAAACTTTTTATTTTAACGGTACGGTTGTTTAGAGTTCCATTCAAAAAAAAAAAATAAGTAAATAAAATAAAAAAAGGGAATAGCTGCGATAGAGCAATATAAAATAGATTCAGTTAAAAATAAAACTATATTTCTCTAATGAAACGTTTTTTATTACTTATTTTATTTACTTATTATTGTACTTTGGTTTCTATTTTGGAGGGATTTTCCAAAAAAAAAAAAAAAAAAAAAAAAAAAAACAGGAGCTTATTACTTACAAAAACATCTGTGTGACAGAATGAGCGAAATTGAATACTTATTTTAGGTTCGTAAAATCAAGAACAGAACACGACGTTAAAATTCTCAAAATCAGGACACATTCGCAAAAAACGTATGAGATTGGCAAAAATTATCTTTCTATAAAGTCAAATGAAAGAAAGAAGGAAATCCAATTAATAAGAAGAGAAAATATTGTTATAATTTACTCGAATAAAGTATGCAAGAGACAAGAAAGGAGATAGTTATAATAAAACAATGCACATCTAAAAATAGACATCCTTTTGTTGGATTCTGAAAATTGAATTTTAAGTAGGATGATTATTTGATAGCATTGAAATTGGTGTCATATACAACTTTCAAAATAGATATGCAACGTGACGGAACGTAACCTGCTGGGCCAATAACCTGTTCCTTTCTTCAAGGCTGTTTGTTGGAGACATTTATGAGCTAACTCCAGAAAAACGGACTTATTTGAAGAGGCGATAATAAATCTTAATTTTGCATGCGATATAGTAAACTAATTACAATATTGAGAATTTAAATTTAAAATCTATAATTAATTTAAAGATTAATTTTGATTATCTATATGTTTTTGAAAAATTAAAGCCTTGTTAAACTTCTCTTGGCTCACGTCACGACGGCTTGTTACGGGAATGGGAATATTATTTTATATATATATATATATATATATATATATATATATATATATATATATATATATATATATATATATATATATATATATATATATATATATATATATTTTTTTTTTTTTTTTTTGCTTGCAGCTATTTATTCTTACAACTTAGAATGAGCACGAGATCTCAATTTGCTCACAATATGTATTATTTTTAATAATTTAAATTATATTTATTATAATTGAGTTAAATAATTTATATTGTCGATATTACGGATTTTTCGATGCATAAGAAAAACTAATAGGGTGCGTAGCCAGATTTTTCAACAAAAAATAAGCACCTTTTAAGTACTTTTTAAGTCTTCAAAAATATTTTTTAACACTTTCCAAAAAAAAAAAAAAAAAAAAATCATAATTAGGACCTGTGCAGTAATATAAAAATTATTTTTTTTCTATCGTTTAAAGTTCTTACTTTATAAACATAAAATCAATAAAATTCAATAACATCTTCAAAAACTGTACATAATCATGATAAAATAATTAGCTTCTGATAAATATTGAAGAGAAAATTTAAGATAGAAAATTAAGCACTTTTAACAAAAGAATAAAAAAAGCTCCTTTAAGGGCTTTTAAAAAAAACGTAAATAAAAAATAAGCACCTTCAAGAGCTTTTTAAAAACGCTACGCACCCTATACGCAATAGTACGCTGCAATAACTGTGTAATATCTCTCTGAATTTGATGTTGAGCAATCCAAAAAATGGTGTGAAGGAACACTTTTAAGTTAACACCAAATCGAGCTTTCATATACAATATAAAGGGTGCATGAAAGCTCTAAATAACGAAAATGAAAAAAGCTTACACCACATATTAAATATTTTTGCTTTCGAAAACTTCATGTTGGCGCGTTTTGATATCGTCTGTAATTTTTTACAATCAATAAAGATTTTTACGAGTGTTTGTGATAGTCTTCAATGTTGCTTTTCATCCACAAAAACTAAAGTTCGCCTTAAAAAATATGTTTTTTTAATTGTGTAATGTTACGTCTTAAATTAAAAATTATAAATTCAGCTACGGTACAATTAAATTAATTTAACTTAATATTTATTTTATTTCTACAGCTTAATTGCACCCCCCCCTTTTTTTTTAAAACATAAAGCAGAGATTTAAAATTAAGTATATTTCTTGTCCTACCTAGCTGACAATTTGTGGTGACGATATTTATGCTTCTGGTCAAACTGTGAGAAAAGCCCCATTAAAGAGTTTAACATTAAACCTTTAACATTAACCACATTTAACCTTTGACCAGTGGGGCTAAATGTGGGTCGATCATTGTGCTCCCTTTTTTAATTTAGAATTTGTTTAAGATATTTTAGTTTTGATTGGATTTTTACACTTAACATAAGATGAGCCGTGGTGGCTCAGGGGATAGTGGGTTCGCCTTCCAATAGGTGAACCGAGTTTGAATCCCAGCGATGGCTAGTCGATACGAATTCCCCACCCGGTTCGCACCAACCACAGTGCTGACGTAAAATATCCACAGTGGTAGAGTTCCCTTGCCGTCAGGCAAACTGTGGTAGGTTTTTCGTGGTTTTCCTCTCAAAGTAACGCAAATGCGGGTGAGTTCCATCAAAAAGTCTTCTACCAAGGCAAATTTCTCCCAGTACTTAATCCAGGAGCTCCCTTGTATTCTGGATTGGGTTCAAAATTATAAGGCTACAAAGATGAACATTAGTAGTCATAAGCGCAAAATCGGGTTCAGCTGTTCAACGACGGTTATAACTATAACAATCTTAACCTAAGATAATTGGATTTTAACTTTTAAGGGGGGGGGGAGGGTTGTAAGACAGTAAAAAGAAAAGTAGAAGAGAATTGATAGGAAATGAAAAAAGAGTTAAATGAGAAAAGAATTAAATTGAAATTGAAGATAGGCAAGTGCGTGAAATGTGAGAGCAAAAAAAAGTGGATAAAAGTGATGCATAAGGTTTTTTTTTTTAAAAAAGGAAAAGAATTCTAATAATTGTTTTTAAAGATATGTTAACTAAACATTTTCAATTTCTACGGAAGTTATTTTTTAAAAAATATAATTTTGTGATTGATTTCAAACAAATTTTTTATTGATTATTTTAAAACTTAAATAAAAGGTACGTTAAATTATAATTTTGTGTCGTTTAATCACGCGTTTTTTTTTATATATTTTATTTTACTACTTTTTAGGCAGTAATCAGGCTATTTATAATGTCCATCCTCTCCTGCTCTGTTATGCCTAGTTCGAATATTCTCTTTGTGCTACACGTATGTTTGGTTTAACTTAAGAATTAGTGCATGTACTTTATATTGTCTCGTAAAAATATTATTACTGATTCTTATGTGTTTCTGAATAACAAACATGGTGACAAGTAATGTAAAAGAACCTATAGTTTTGGTGCAATGGAACACCATTCTGGTGTAAAGCCACCATGTATGTATGGTCTTCTTTTTTACAGTGTAATAAAATTGCAGTTTCTTGCAATCGTGTGCTCTTATGATTGAAGATACGAACACTTTTGACCAATTTTGTATTTGTTTTGGAATTATTAAATTGTAAAAGTTGGGGTATTTGTTTTATCCAAAATATTAAAAAAAAAAAAAAAACTATTTTTTTTAACGATTGATAAAAAATACGTTAGCGAACAACATCACCTTCTACACTAGAAAACATCCATACGGTATTTTACAAGTAGTCTGAGCAGACTATTTTAAAAGTAAACTAGTAGTGCGCATGAACCCAAATTCTATTTTAAAAGTAACTTGAGAAAAATTTATCATACACATTTAAGAATTGAATCTGTAGTGGCAGACAAGTAAATAAGACAAACCCATAATATTCATAAATTAAACAAATATTTAAACATATATTTGCTACCACTTTCTTATTTTTACTAGATCCTCTATTAAATGGCGGTTAAGCCTCACGCGGTTTCTTATAGGTATCTAGATCCTCTAGATACCTATAAGAAACCGCGTGGAGGCTTTCAGTTATAGAAAGCGTTGACAACACCGAGCAGGGGCGGAGCCCTCTAGTAGTTTAAAAAATGGGAAATAGTTTGAATTCTTTAATTATTCAATTCATTAAAATTTATTAAACAGAGAATTAATTCAACTATTTTGAAATTATCCATCTTTTTTCTCTATTTGTGTAACGTTACTCCCAGATGGAGACCTTTCATCGTACTAACAGTCAATTTAATTTAGTACCCCTATTAATCTTTCTATTTTTACCATAGTTTTGCTTTCTCTTTATTGCTTGTCACATAAATTAACTTAAAAATTTGCAATTTCTTTAATGGATATTTAGGCATATTTTCACCACAAGTTTACTTACTCTCAAAATGGAGCTCTTCTTAAAATAACTTTTTTAGAAAATGCTTCTTTTAACGTTGTTTATCTTTTTACTTATTTGCTTTTTTATCTATTTTAAGATATGACAGGGATGAACTCATCAGAGCTCTGGAGATTTTTTTGAGAGCCCATCTTATATATGTTGCATTACTTGAAAATTTTCAGATTAACAATTGAAAATTAGCGATTTTTTCATTCTAGCTTTATTTTCAAGATCTCACATCTAAGTATCTATTTTAAATATATTATTTATTGCAGAGTTTCGAAGTCTTTTATCTTCTTTCAAAGAGGACACGCGGGACTTTTTGTCAAAAACTGTCTCCGATTGTTCAAAACCTATGATTCTCAAAATAGTTAAAACACTTATAACTCCAGATGTTATTATCGCGTTTGCAAATGCATTTATTGTATATTACAAATGAATAAACATGCTGATATTTAGTTTTGAATATTTATTCAATATCCATTGAACTTCTATAATTTATTGTATTTTTTAAATTAGGTAAATTAGTTTTAAAATTTATTGCTATATCAATGAAAAATATATTACATAACCTGAAAAAATACCTATAGAGCTTTGTATTACAGTTCATAATAGTTTTGAATAAATGAAAGAAATACTTTTTTTTTTTAAATATATTTAAAGACAACATTTTGAGTTTCTCTTAAAAAGTACAAAAACTACTTAGAAAATTGCTTGAAACTTTTTAAATTTTTAAGATATTAAAATCAGTTTTTATTTTCATTTGTTGCCAAATACGATTCATTACAAAATTCTGAAAAAAATTTTAATTTTTTTCTGCGCATGTGCAGTATAAGAGAACTTTTTTAATTACTTATATATTGCACAATTTTCAACGAATTTTTTTCAAATTTTAAACCAATAATTTTATAATTAATTTTAAATAGCTCTAAAAATTTGGTTTATTAAGTATTTTTAAAGTTACAGCAAAAGAAAAACGTAGGCCAAAAAAATTCCTTTTTTTATAAAACTGTCGATATACCCATAAATATTTAAGCTAGTTTTACGAAATTTTGTGCAATAGTTTTGTTATATATTAAAATGACCAAAATAATTGTTACAAGTTACAAACTTATTGCTATATTTTTAGCATAGGGTGTTCAAAAACATAATTTTCGGTTTGTAATTTATGGACGGTTCCTCAAACCTCTAAAAGTATTGTACTTATTGATAAAAGCAGGTACTTATTGATAAATATGAGAAATCGCATATACTAAAGACTAAGGTGAAGCGAAATTTTAATTTTTTTTTTTTTCAATAGTCGAAAAGCACTACCTCAAAAAAGTTGTATTAGTATCTCACTAGTGAATTTTTTCCGAATGTTTATGCACCATCTTCATTTCACGAAAAAGTTTTAAAATTTTGAATTTTTTCAAAAAATAGCACATTTTTGAATTTTTTTTTATATAAAAACAAATTACCGTTCAAAAAGTGTATATTAAACTGAATATTACTTGTGAATTTTTCCAAAATCTTTCAGCAATATTTTCACACCTTGCAACAGCTGTAAAAATTATAAAATTTTATAAAAAGAGCAAAATTAAAAAATAAATAAATTGAAAAGTGTTCAGAGGAGAATAAAACACATTACAAAAATTTGGTTTCTACTGAAATATTATTCATGAGTTGTTATGAAATGTTTGTTTCATTTTTCTCTTTCCTCATTAACGGACACTGAAGGTTTATTTTTAAAAACTTTTTTCATATTAATAATACTATTGTTAGGCTGGTAAAACTACAACTAAAAGCAAACAAGAGTGAGAAAACTAAGGAGTATACCATAACTTCACACAAGTAGCATTGATGACTGATTTACATTTTGTATAAAATCAAATTGCAGCATATACTTGCATATCAAAAGAAGCTCATTCCATTAAAATGGTCGGTGGATCTAAGTTTCTTATGCAAACTCAAAGTTTCGTTTAGCGTAGTCAACTTTCGAATCAACTAGTGTAGTCAACTAGTGTAGAAACTTTTGAATACTATCTGACATTCGAAAGTTTCCCAGAGTCTAATGACACCCAATTTGGTGGTTATTTGCCAGGAGAAACTGCTTGGCTTATATTTATTAAATATTTTTGATCTGTATTGAGATCCGAAATGTCATCTGACCAATCTCTTTTGAATTCATTGAAACTTATTATTGAATGGTGTTCGCAACTGAACAAACTCTTGTTCAATGATCGGAATAATCTTTTGTGGGGAATGAAGACGGTGCATAAAAATACTGAAAACATTCAAGAGTTATGTTCTAATCCATATGCAACTTTTGGGAGGTAGTGCTTTCCGAATTTCGAAAACTCTTTTTTTTTTTTTTTTTTTTTTTTTGCTCTACCCTACTAAGGACTTCTAAATTTATAAATGATTCTCTAAGTGTTCATGTTTAAGAAACATGTTTCTTGAGAAATATAAAAAAGAGTATTAGTATAGAAATGATTCCATTATTTTATTATTTGCTTTAGTTTGTTCATTATATATATATATATATATATATATATATATATATATATATATATATATATATATATATATATATATATATATATATATATATATATATATATATATATAATGATAACAATAATATCAGGGAATCAGGTATGGCATTTCGTTCGGAAGAAAAATTAAATTAAAATTGATCAATACAATTGTCTAACGCTAACGAATGAATGGTTTAAGTTTAAAACAAATAAAATTTAATTATAATACAAAGAAGTAAACATTTTAAACTTGTAATTATTATAAAAGAATAGCAATTTTCACCTTATTTATCTTAATTTTATACAATATTTTAAAATATATATAACTTAAAATAATTCATAAGCAATTTTGATTTACGTTATCATTATTTCCTTAACACTAGATTGTCCAAGGAAGTCATTTTGACTGCTTTTTAATTTCAATTAGAAAAACAATGCTGTATAATGACACAATTTCTTAGAATTTTGTGACTTTTTGTACTACATAATTTTTTTTTTTCATTGTTAATATTTACTTGTTGTATAACTGTAAATAATATTAAAAAAATATTAAAAATTATTTCAAACAAATTTCATAACACATTAGTTATTCTTTCACAATCCAGTCATTTTGACTGCTTTTGGGCAATATAGCTATATACTAAGTTTCAGTCTTTCTAGTGTTGTCAAATAAATGTGAATACTTCTATCTAGATAAATTTTACTTTTATTTAAATGCATTATGAGTACTAATATTATTTTACGTTTATTGAATATTCATTTTATAGATATCTAAAAAATACAAAGAATATTATTTGTAAAGTATTAATTAAAAAATTATTACCTTATTAAAATATTTTCCAAGAGGTATAATTTTATTTTCAATTCTTTTTCAGGTAAATGTATTTTCAGTTATTTTAGACATTAATTTTAATTGTTGTTGTTGTTATCTTGTCTATATCAGTGCTAAATATATCCAAAATTGTTTTTAATTAATATTCGTTTTTAAAAAAGATTCACTTAACCATAAATTTACTAGCCTTTCTCCCTAAATTTATAACATGCAATCAAATCTATCTGTAAAGCTATTAAAACGAGAGGAAAAAACCTTAAATATAACATTTTTAACACTTAATAGTTTACTTTTTTTTTTAAATAAAACTTAGGTCTTGAGAGTTCAAATATTAAAAAACGTTAAAATTGTTTACCATATAATTAAATATTTTAAAAATCACTAATATGAAAATGAAAATTTTGTAATTTGTGAAAAAAAATTTCTTAAGTTTATTTTGTAAGTAACTGATAATTAGGTATATAATTATTTATTTCAAATATTTATTGATATATATATATATATATATATATATATATAAATATACCATACAATGTGGGAATTGTTTACAGTATTCATCCTTAACATCATGAAAAGAAGTATGTTACTAGTGACATTTGAAATATAATAAAACTTGGTTACGATATTTTTTTTTTTTTATAATTATAAATAAAGTTTTCAATAGTGTAAAATTACAGTTGTTTTAATTTCTTTAAAAAAAAATTTCTTCAATTTCTGTTTTTTTATTTTCACTTATTTAAAAATAATTTATTAAATGCAATTAAAAACTGTTCAAAATTTTAATTTAAGACTCTTGATCTACTAAACTGTTAGTTCGTAAAACTTTTATTACAAAAATATTTTAATTTGAAAGATTAATTATTTAGCAAACTAACTTGCCCCAGAGGGCTGCAAATTTCTCGTGATAAACGAATGTTAAGAACAACATATTAATATGACACTGAATTATAACATTGAAATATTTTTATGGTAGTATCATAACACTTAATTTATGTAAAATGTATTTAAATAAATTAAGTGTTAATTTACATAAATTAACAGCAAGTGAAATCTTTCAAAAAACTAAAATTTTGAAATAAATTCATTTATCACGAATTAACAGAAATTTAAACTTCAGTTTGTAGAATCATTAGTCCATATGTATAAAGTCTAATGTATAAAATGTATAAAATGTGTTAATGATTTTCAATAAATGCATCATCATTTAAACACAAATAATGATCAAACAGATTTCTTTCGAAAAACTTTTCATTCGTTATATGTAGACTGAAAAACTATTAAGCTACCTTAACAAATTTATCAGTTTAAGTTATCTCCTTTCTTAATCTTTTCTGCAAAAACTCTATAGAATGATTTCAATAATGAGATTGCTATATAATTTTAATTAAAAAAAAATCTTAGTGAGATTTTTTTAATGTGAAAATCAGTTGAGTTAAATCTAAAAAAGAAAAGATAGCAACATAAAATCTTTATATAAGGACGCATCCTTTTATGATGTTAAGATTCTTAATATATGAGCCATATGAAGCGAAAATAATTTTATAAAACAATTTAAAAGTTACAAAAGTATTCCATTTAAGTAAAACTTTCAATAGCTTTCACTTTAGAATTTTCTTTTCAGTTTTTGCTCTATATGCGATAACAGTAAAATAATTATTGAATAAAAACACTAATTAACAAAGTAGACTAAATATAGTAATAAACAAATAAAAATCAACGCTTAAAATTAACATAATATTAACTTACTTTTAGTGGAGGTTTTTAAATCCAGATTTGCAGTTTACACACGTGATCAAATCAAACAAATAATAAATTGTTTCTATAAAACAATTTTCTATTTATTATTTTTAGAAATATTAACAAAAACAGTAACTGAGACTTGCGTGTTGAAACTAGACCATTCGCGAAACACATTTTGTCGCTTTCACGGCATGCAAGCATGAAAAGGAGTTGCTACAGTTCTGCGCATGCTCCATTTCCCCCCCTCTTCCTATTCTTATTATCCTTAAAGTTAGTTTTATTAGGACACTTCTAATTCCGCGTGTTTTGGAGAGCATTTTGCGTTGCTGTAGTTACCAACACTGTAAAGGGATCTTTTACAAATTGTAGGTGAAATTTTTTAATATAGAAATGCATAAAAGACACTCGCCCAAACCATATTTCGAATTATTTCAATGCATTTCTCTGCCAACCATTAAAGACGGATCATCTTTCGAAACATGCAAAAAAATAATGCTCATTAGAAAGTTATTTCCTGACCAGTTCATCAAATCTTGAAAGACCCTTTTTAGAAAATAATATATTTTTGAGAGAATTTTTATTTTTACCCAGATCAGTTTTTTAATCAAATTTTATAAATTTAAAAACTTCAAAGTATACAGTATTAAATTAACAATTTAAAATTATTAGCTGCATAAATCTGCTGCTTTCAAGTTTTGAGAGAAACACGTGGAAGCTTTGAAAGTTCTTATTTCTACAACTTATTTCTACTCTATTCATTTTTTTCACTTATTTTTGAAGTATTTAGTGTCATCGAATTGTACTTTATCACCAAAAATGTGCTAAAAATAAATAAATAAAAACCCAAGAAGATGTAAATCAAAATTCAATTTTAAATACAATATGGCGAGAGAAGAGAACGAATCATTTTAACTATTATGTATGCAACATAAAAAGCTTTAACAAACCTTTTTATGTTATTTCTTCATCTAAATTCTCCTTCTCAATTTATTATTCAAAATTAAACGCATTTTCACACTTTATTATTCACATATTGCTTTTTTATTCTATATTTATATTCAAGTATGTAACATTTAAAGTTTTTCCCTTTATTAAGAATGAGAACCATATTATTCCCACGAAATGTTTTATAGACCAATTGTAATTCCTTTTTGCGTGGGATTTACAAGTTGGTCGGTACTAGTTAGCAAGATTTTCCCTAGTTTCTGAGACATTTCGATTTTGGATTCTTTGATTTTCTTGCTCAATGATTACTTCTTTATTTTTCCTGCTCGGCCACCTTGCTAATGAGCAAGATTTAAATTGCAGAATAAAAATGTGAATAATTATAGATTAACAAATTAACCCTCCATCTGAACAAAAACGAGACTGATTCAAAAGCGACAAAGTTCTGCTGGTTGTTGAAAGACAGTTTGAGGGACCCTTGAGCCCAAAAGAGAAGAGTAATTTCCCCAAAGGAAATGAAACTCCAAACACGAAGAGAGGAAATCTGAATTCCTATGTACACTACAGAAAGATGGACGCCATTCGTAAAAGTTTTGATCTGATGATGTGCTCCAAGCTACCGAAAGATGAACACCATTTTTAAAAGTTTCGATTTCTTTCTATTATCGTTTTAAACGACTTGTGAATAATCTACGAAAGAGGATGTAATTGCCGAAAAAGCAGGTTTCCTTTTCTTAAATGCTTCATGGAATGTGTGTATATATATATATATATATATATATATATATATATATATATATATATATATATATATATATATATATATATATATATATATATATATTCCGCGTTGCTGTTGATTTATACGATAAAGAAATTATTTTTAATTTAATATGAATAAACTAGTAACATGCGATTCTAATGTTTCTAAAAGCATTTATTTAAATACCATTTTCTATCAAATGAATAGAATTAAAAGAATTTATGGTAATGTTTATTTATCGAAAAAACAAATAGACGAACTCTTCCAAAATTTGTTTTAAAAAAAAAATGGATATTCAAATAATGTGAATAAATTCTATATAAAATCAATGAGATACTTATATGTTATCAATTAATTTATTAAAAATCTCTTTGTCAACTAAATTTATATTTTTACCATGTACGTAACCAATTCAGGCGAATCAGAATTTTGTAATATCTCTAAAATCATCAATATTAAAGTTCAACCTTATTAATTAAACTTTGAATTATCTAGCATGATATTATGATCTTCCGCACATCCAGTTCTCGGTCCAATCCAAGATAACTAAATAACAAATCAAACGAACTTCTACACTTCAGTAAGAACGTTCCATAAAAATGATCCCATCCTGTATTTACGTTTCCATTTTCATACTGTGTAATCTAGCTAACTTGTCACGAAAATATTTTAAATCATTCTTTAAAGTTGCCAGTAAGTGGAATTACATATGAATTTGTTGCTCGCTTTATATATTACACATTGTGTTTTATTCTGTGGCTTCTTGAATTTTGATCATTTATGAAATATAGATTTGTTTTAATTTTGCATTTTTTGCTTAATTTGTTCTATTTTCTTTATTTTTATTTATTTTTTTTTTTTTTGGCTGATCATCTCACTATTCTATTGATATATTTTGCTTTAGCTATATTAATAATATATTAGAAAGCACTCTTTTTTACGTTTATAATCGTGTGAGCTGATGACGTTAATTGACGTAAAAAGACGGATTTTCAATTTAGCGTAGAACATATAGTATTGTGCATTTGGATGTTGTATCACTTACAAATACGGATATTAAATGCATGCGATTTATTCCCAATTTTTTAAAAATAATCTTAAAAGTAGGCTTATCGTTAAAAAAAATTTAGAATTAGGACACAGTTTTTCTCTCTTATTTTCTATATGCAATAAATCATGCATTTTATACCGGTATTAAAGTTTAGAATCAACTTAATAATCTAATAAAATAAGTTAAAATAAATTCTATTCAAATTTATTTTTGAATGAATAATTTCATTCAAATAAATCTATGAATAAATAATTCATAATTTCGTTGCATTTTTTTTTCTGTTCAAATATATCAAAAAGTCATACGCTACGTAAAAATAATATAAAAATTTAATTTGCTTCACTTAAAACTTATAGCAACAATTGGTCAAATATTCGAGGAATGCTATTTAATTACGTTTTTAAATATTCTATTAAATTTTCCCTAGAAATTTCGAATCAATCAGAAAACTAATTTTGAATTCAAAACATACAGTAAGCTCCAAGCATGATTTGAACACAATGAAAGAAAAAAAATTAATACCATATATATATAAAACTTTTAGTGAGAAGAAAAAATTTCATGACTGTAATAATAAAAAAAAAGTTTATATTTTTTTATCAATACCCTGAACAGCTACTGACTATCATCATAATAAAGTTTTATATATTCTGTTTCATTTATATGTTGCATGAAAAAAGATATTTAATGATTTTTTTCAATATCAATTACATGATATTATTTTTCCGAAATATAAATAAATCCTTGTCGTTTCTTTACTAATAATTTTTTTTAATTTTGTTGAATTACATATAAATAAGCCTAATTTTTCAAATAGGCAAAAAAAAAAAAGAAAAAAAAAAGAAATGACATTAAAAATATCAGAAAAAATCTGAAAGGACATGGACTTGTGTAACGTCCCCTTTTAATCTCTACCCCCTTTGACCTTACATCCATGATCTGAATTTTTAATGAAAAAAATAATAATTATCTTAATTCAAATTTTGGTTACAAACGTACACTGGTCATTTGAAGAAGTTAAAAATCCATTAAGAAAACGGGTTTAGAAAGAGATATTTGCAGTACATATGTAGAGCAATTATAAATTTTTTGGGAAATGTACTTAAAGACAGAAGCTCCGTGTTTCTGAAATCATTCTGATCACGGCATCTGATGTGCTTTTAAAATCAATATAATTTCAGTCTTAACATGATAGAAATAAAATTATTATTTCTTTTAGTCATACAAATTTTAATTGTTAAACAAATTTATAATGTCATTTAAAATAAAAAGATTGTGATTTTGTTTTTGCAATACATACGAAAGTGATAAGTGGCGAATACTCAGAAAAAGAAGAGCAATTGGAGAGCTGAGAAAAACGGGGGATGCTCTTATGTAGCTTTCACCAATGAATTCCAACAATCACTTAAAGGCTTTAGTAAACGTAAGAAATTGCTAGATATGATTCAATATTAATTTTCTAATTACACTTGCCCGGTATTCCCTACACTGATTTTTTAAGGTTAAATGCCAATACCGAGCGTTTTACATAATCTGACCTAGTCAGATATATACCAATGTATTAATATGACATAACAAATACTTAGTGCATTCACCAATCGACTGTTGACCCATCGTCGATTCACAGTAACAGATATAAAAAACCTATGTAAAGATTTATAAAGAAAAGTTGCAAGTGTAAAAAATAACTACACAAACAAAATACAAATTTTTTCGTTTATTTCAGAAAAAAATTTCTGCAATCTTATAAATATATGATTGTTTCGTTAAAAAATTTTCTTTTTATTGCTGATTAAAATTTCTTCTTTAACTGATATTATTTAATGTATTAGAAATTTTTCTTCGTCATTTTTATCTTCATCTTTAATGTTTATAGTACCAGATAAAAGCAAATGTTTCATGTTAGATAATATTTCTAGGATCTTTATTTATGTAAGTGATTCATTAAAAAGAAATCTGCATGAAAGAGAATTCATATGAAATAAAATTAAGAGAGAAGCAAATAATTCTATTTATTTTTTTAAAGTACGCTTTTTGAAATTTCAATCAGTGTTTAGATATGTTTAATTCCATCAATTCAGAGCGATCATCTCGGCAGAAAACAAGTAAATTCATTGTACAGTAATCAAAACAAGACTACCTTAAATATTTTTATTAAGAAGTCTGTCAAATAATAGTTTGATTTTAAGCTACTCATTTATGCTACAATAAATAACACAATCTTGATTATTTATTAATCAAACTTTGTTATTATTTGCATTATTGTTTGATTAAATGTGACATTTTTGCACTGTAACAAAATTATTTTTTGATAAACACTTTCAAAAATTTAAATTCTAACTTTGTATATATATAATCTATAAACAAAAATCAGAAAAATTAAATCTTTTTTTACCAAAAAATTTTAAAAATCTAAATATTACACATATATGAATGAATAGATTGATTTAAGCCGATCGGCCTGTGAAGGGGGCAGGGAACTGTCCTTGCATCAGAAAGGTTCTGGGTTCGAATCCCGGGCAAGGCATGGATGTTTCTTTCTCTCTATCTGTGATGTCCTTTCCCCTTTGTGTGTGAATGTGACCCGCCTTATAAAGCGGTTGTGGTAGTGTGACGTGGGCGACGCTGCTCCACCGCCGTGGCTTCGCCACAGGTGCCCACTGGGTAACGAAAAAGAGAGTTAGCAGTTCTGGCACTTTCTGTGGCCAATGGACAATAGTTCCCTGTGCCCGCCATTAAAAAAAAATAATAAAAAAATAAAAAGATTGATTTAATACAAATATATTTCTACCTCTAAAGAAATTAATTTATTTTGAAGTATTCTTAATATTTGATAAAGAATAAGATTTAATGAACGATAAACGATTAATAAAAGCTATTGCAAAAAAATTAAGATGAGTATTTTTAGCAAAAACTTAATAATCTAATAAAAACAATATTTTTAACAGCTTTTGCACAATTAAAATTCTGAACTACAAATACTAAATGTTATATTAAAAAAACAATAATAATAAAATAAAATAATAATAAGAAGAAGAAAGGGTTTTTATAATGAGAAACACAGAGGAAAATTCTAAACAGAATGACCAGACCGAAAAAAAAAAAAAAATTTCAACTCAGCCTAACGTTTCCTATAAGGTTAATATTTGGAATCTTAGAAATTGGAGGTAATTCTCTGTTTGTGGCAATTTATAACTGTAAAACGGCAAAGAATTGATTCTGTGGTCTGCTAATAATTTAAAATGTGACAGACAAAGGAACACAAAAAAATTCCGAGGCAATTAAAAGAAGCAAGCTAAGAACATTTTTTCATGAGTAAAGTGAGGCGAGTGATTCCGTAGGTAAAAGCGTACAGTAACAGAACCGTGATGGCTCAGAGGATAGAGCTTTCCAATGAGGTGAACCGGGTTCGAATCCCAGCAATGGCTGGTCGGTGCGAATTCCGCATCCGACTTGCACCGACCACAGTGCTGACGTAAAATATCCTCAGTGGTAGACGGATCATGGGTTAGAGTCCTCTTGCCGTCAGGCAAACCAGGGAAGGTTTCGTGGTTTTCTTTTTCATGTGACTCAAATGTGGGTGAGTTCCATCGAAAAGTATTCCACGAGGTCGAATTTCTCCCAATACATAATCCAGGAGTTTCCTTGTCTTCTGGATTGGGTTCAAAATTACAAGGCTAGGGAGTTGAACATTAGTAGTCATAAACCCAAAAAATTGAGTCGGCTGTTCAACAACGGTTATAAAATAATGAAGAATAACAGAAAGGCAGTGGCAATCATTTTATTTTTGTTAAAAGGATAACGAGAGGCTTACTCGTTATATGTTTGTGTAGTTTGTCGACGTGAAGAACTCTCCTAGCCATTCGTCTGGTGTAGAACATTAAAAAAAAAAAAAAAAAAAAAAAAAAACGTTGAATTGAGAAAAGGAATTGTTTGTGAGAAAAATCAAAAATCTTCAATAATATCCACGAAATTATCAGGTTTCTTTGTCATAAAAGGACATCATTTGCTAATTTATTGAAACATTATTTTCTTAACAAAGCTTTGCAAAAATTATATTATTAACTAACTATTCAAGATTCTTTTCCAATAAGCTTTAAAAATTTCAATTTCAAAAATCAAATACGAATAAATGAAACTAGCTAGAATTCTTTTATAAAAATAAATATGTAGTTTAAAAAGAAATTGGGGGGAGCTGGGCCCACTTAGTCCCCTCCCCCACTTTCGGAACTCGGGTCACCTCATTGGGGGGCGATCACCTGAGCAAACTTGGAAAAAGACTGATTTGTGAAAATTCGATCATCAGAACATGTTTTTTATTTATTTATTTATTTTGCCCACTACACTGCTACTTTGTCCATGTAGGTATTTTTCACATACAGACCAATTTTTGTGACTGGGTTAAAGAATACCTGGAATGGAAATTCTTTTTTAAAAATCTATTTTAGACACGCATTTTGTATAATAAATATTTTCCGAAAATGCTCTCACCTCAAAAAAAAAAAAAAAAAAAAAAAAAAAAAAAAAAACCTTTTAACATTAACATATATGATTTTACTAATAATGCACAGATATTTTTTAAGAATTCTCGAACTATGAAAATCCAAATGAACTGATTTAATTTTCTTTCTCAGAATAATTTGATCTAAGGAATTCAAAGAAATATTTCTGCCTGAATGAATTATAAACTATGGATGAATGGATTTTTTTTTCTCTATAACTAGAAGAGAGGCATTATATTAACTGACCCCACCTAGATGTCTTAATTTTAGATCACGCGATTGTAGAAAAACTGGCGTGAATCCGCAAAAATAACTATAGGGTCACTATTATCTTACCTTCATCAAATTTTCAACAACGGCTGATAAGTGCACGCTATTTCTAATAGAGGAACAGAAAAAAATTTGATCAATTGGTTCTTTTTATTATATTAATATCTAAACTATCTACTTTTTTCTAAATTATTCTTTTCGACAACTCTCGCGCCTTACCTAAATCGTATAGAAGAAAGGCGTGATGAAAGGCAATTTGGAAAGTGTCCAAAAAAGAGGAAAAAAGGGGAGGAAAAAAGCCAGGATATAAACGGACTCTTTCTAGAAAAAAAATCTTTTTATCTCCAATCATTTATGAATTTTTTCCTATCTGGCATAGGCAATTCAGACTACTTCAGAAAATTAAATTTTTTTTCATACTTAATACCTTTATTTTATTAACTGAATGAATTCGCAAAAGGTGCGATGAAAAATTCAATTAAAAAGTTGAATTATCTTTAAATATCAAAAAATTTTAAAACTGGGTAAATGGATTAGTATTTAATAATTCGTCAGGGCATTTTAAAATCGGGGGAACGGAAAACGATTTAACACGTTCACGCCGACTGTTCACACCCAGGCCTGAAAGCGGGACGGAAAAGAGAAAATACTGATAGAAGAACTATTTCATTATTAGATAATATTCGGGAGGAGTTAATCTATTCTCAACAATAACAATTCACTATAAAGAAATTTTTCACGGCGAAGAAGCATATCAATATAAAAATTGCATCCGTTAAAAACAATAGGTAGTTATGGATTTTTATTATTCCCGGAAAAAAACTAAAAAATGAAATTTATTTGTTACCAGTTTTTACTCCGGTGCGCCACCGGTGGTACGCGCCGGCCGATGAGACAATCTAGCTCGGGCCACCGGTGGCCGCCATGAACGTGTTAATAATCTGCGACACTTTTAAATGGGGTTAACGGAAAATGTATTTAACAATCGGTTTAAACATCTGGACATATTAAAATGAGGATGAATGGAGAATGTCTTTAATAGACAGTATGAATAGTTTCGTTTAAGGTAAGGGCAGAAAAATTATTGCAACGTCTTGTGATTCCTCTTCAACAAATCCATGACCACATTACGTGATTGTCCTTTCACGGCCTACAGTATCACACACTATTTGGCCAGAAATATCCGGACATCAGGTTGTTATGGTGCTAGAAGCATAATGCTCTGGAGGTGTTTCTCGTGCTTTTGCCTGGTACCATTAATTCCAGTGGTTAGAAACATGAATTCAGATGTGGGCAATACTGCACTCCCAACTCTATGGCAATATTTCGGCCCATTTCACTTCCAGCAGGATAACTGCTCCATTCACACATCGAGGCTTGCACAGTTTGACGAAAAGGGTGTTGCTTTCTCAAATCCCCGATCTAAATTCCCATAGAACACCTTTGGGACGAGCGCAGATTACGTAGTCAGCCAAATCGACCCTCTTCACTGCACTTCAGGATGGAAGTCCGAAAGTCACTTATCAAAAAACTGATGTCTTCCCAAGACAGGCTGTCATCGATGCAAAAGGGGGATCATTATTAATATGTGCCTCAGAACACTGTACCACTGATCGTCCGGATACTTTTGTCCAGATAATGTATCATCAAAGCTTAACCCCGTCCCGCCCCCGTCAGGATAATGTATAAAAAAAAAGAGCTTTTCTGCTCTTAAAAGATTAGCTCCTCTAAAAGATTAGCTCCTCGAACCCTTAAGATTCAGCCCTAGTTCCTCATCAAATCAAAAGTTATTCAAAGTGTTCCATTTCTTTGTGTATTTGTGTACTGTACAAAAGATGTTTATTGTCTTCATAAATATATTAGAATCCTTATTTAAAATAAGTCTTAAAAAGAACCATATATTTATAATTATCAATAAAAACTAATGATGGTTAAAAATCATCATAAATCAGTGTATTCGATTGATGGAACTTTTGAACAAATTGGATTTCATATCGTATAAGAGTAATAAATAGATTTTCAAAAAATATAATGGATTTTTGTACTTTATTCATATTGCACAAGAGTTGCTAGTGACGATGGTCCAGAAAAAATCTTGAGGATGATCCGAAGACAAAGTTTTCTTCACAGGGGAATGCTCCCCGTTTTCTTAGCCCGAAACTGAGCACTTTACGATAGAACAGTTTAACGAAAACCGATACTGCACACCCTCAATCCTTTCACAGACTGATGAAAGTGGTCACCGATGCTAGATAACTTAGTAGCCACTTTTTCTTCAAACCAAATGAGTCTGTGACTCTGTGATAGATACCGTGAGGTCCTTTTAATTTAAAAGCCTTTTTTGCAAACTTTTCTTTGCTCGGATTAAATTATATTTGAAAAAAAAAATTTCATATTATAAATAATCTACCGCTATAAAAAGTTAATTAATCAATAAAAATAATATGAATATATGACAAAATTTAGTTAAACATACTGACTTTAAAGATATTTGGGAATGAAATATATATTTAATGTATGCATTACAACTTTGATATAACTGAATTGTTAAAGAACTTTCCTTCTACATTAATTTTTCCATCGCAAATTGATGGATTCTGAGGTGTCAAAATTTTTAATGGAGACATAAAAATTTTAAAATCAAAATTCTGTTTTCTAGAGTTTTTCTGCACTCGAGTCTTAATGCACTTTTATCATTCAACGATTTTCAGACAAAAAAACGAAGGAAATAATGACTGGTTGTATAACTTAATTTAAGTCACAACTTTTTAAAAAAAAATTTTTTTTTCCTACATAGATTCGCTGCTATGTGGAGAGTAGTTATTTTCAGGTTTAACCAACCCGCTCACTGACGTCAACCACTGATGCTTAACGTCGATGATCTACTAAGAACGATGTTTTATGATCAGTCCTTTCTGGGGCTTAGAGAGAGAGAGAGAGAGAGAGTAAACGGAAAATAAATAAATGTCATTTAAAAAACATAAAATCTAAACTGAAACCATCAATGCAAACTTTACCTATAAATTTTAATACGCAATCTGTGACAATAGAATAACTCATAAATCGATAGAGCAACGAGCAATCAAGCAAATAATTCCCTTTTCGAAACATAAGGAAGTAAATCAGTTTTCGAGTACAGCCATTGATGAAATAATTTGAATTACTACAATATCAAACCTATTTTCAGACTTAAAAACTCGAATTGTTGATCAAAATTATCTTTGCTATCCTAGTTAGATTTTGAACCGATTTAACCATGAATACATATGGAATTCGATCTACAGTTATTGCTATAGATTTTTTATTTTTAGGACTTTTGAACTCTTATTTTTCTCCCACACCATTATTACAAAACACAAAATCGGAAATTTGAGGAATACGCGAAAGTGCAAAGGTAAAGAAAAATATGTCCCCCCCCCCCCGATGAATTTCAAAAACACGGGCATGAACGGAAAAAAAATATCATTCGAACTAAATTCTCAGACTGATTTTTTAAAAATACAAGTAATCAAATAAAAGTAAATGTTAGATGGTGATTGAAAAATTAAAAACATAGTTGCCACCCTAAATTTATAAGTCGCTATTGGCGACCGTATTTCACGAGCCCCTGATGGCCATAAAAGCAAACAAAAGTATCGAAAAGAGATAAATATGGGGTGGGTGGGGAGATTTAACCAGAAAATGGTGAGTAATGGGTATAAAATCGGTCTCCTATTCAGCTTCAGGGGGTCGTTTTACATAAAAATCAGCTGAAATTGTGATAGGCATTTTTTTCATGCAGAACAAACAGTATTGAATCCCTGGTTGGAAGAAAAAAAAATTTTGCTTAGGTTGATAGAACTACTTAGAACACCCATTCTGTTAAAATTTGCTTCTAAAGCAAGCAACAAAAAAGCTACAAATCCTACAATAATCAGCAAAGTCATAGAAAATAATAAATTGCTAATATTTTTTTAACTGTTAACGTTGTTCTAAAGCCATTAGAGTCTGTTTTATGTCACGTCTTTGACAATTGTGATTAGAAAAGCTTAAAAAAAAAAAAAAAAAAAAATGGTTTTATTCTATAACTATTAATTCCAGAATAAATTTAATAAATCTTATTTAAAAAAAAAGAATAAAGAAAATCCAATTTGAAACATTTTACATATAAATCCAGTCGGATCCGTGTAACATCTTTTGACCTACTACAAACGATATCCAAAATATTTGAAATAATATTATAGTAGTTGGGGATTGCATTTGTACATAATTTGCTTATTTGCTTTATAATTATTAACCAATTTAAAAGCCTGTCTACAACGAAGATTAGTTACAGCGAATTACTTCAAATAACGAAACTTTTACTGGGAATGTTAAATAACGTTTAAAAGTTCATTGACTCGATGCAAAAAATTGGTTCTCCCGTGTGCCTGTTTTTAAAACCATTCCTCTTATTCAAGCCAGCGATATGACTCATTTTAAACAATCCGTATTAATGTGTATTTTTAATTGTGATGTGCATTGTTAATTAATGAAAGTAATGTGCATTTTTAATTCATGAAAGTAATTTGCATTTTTAATTAAAAGTCATAAACTTTTGAACCTATCACATAGTCTAAAAATTATTAATTTAAATAAGAGTAAAATAGAAATTTGAGTCCACTGTAAATGAACCGCTCAACTGTTCACTATAAGCGTATGAAACAGCATTAGTTAAATAGCAGTTCGGAACACTTAAAATGTTCTCCACAACCGAATGTTCGGAACACTATTATTTTGCAATCACATTAGAGAATACAGGATCTTTTTCCCACCATGTTGCGTTTTAAAGCAAATCATTGCATGGACTTAAAAAAAAAAAATAAATAAATAAATAATAAAAAAAAAAATGGAGTACATAGACTTTATTAAACTGAGAATGCCGACAATTGTGGAAAATATTTGCAGTAAACCCCTTCAGAAACGGGATAAAACCTTTATGTTTTTCAATAACACATACCATTAAAATTCTATTAATTCTTAACTGTATGAGGTCAACTACTTTAAATAAAAAATAGACCGGTTCATATTGCCGCAATTCTTACGATTAATCTTGATTAAAATTTTTGGTAATTTTTCTGTTCCACATTGAAGTAATGGTTGAAATAACTATACACAGAATCACGCTGTAGAAATAGTCTTCCGATGAATTTTATTCATTCAATGAAACATATCGCTGGTTCAAAACTAAAACGACACATCTCCAATTGAGTTAACATTGCAGATGTGTCGTTTTAGTTTTGAACCAGCGATATGTTAGATCTATTACACTAAACAAAGTTTTGATCCCTAAACGCTTACCATCTGTTGCAAAAATCTTCACCCCCCGACCCCAGTTAGAACAGAATACCGTGCAACCGATTTTGTGCGTACCGATTTTGTTTCTATAAAATTATCACGCAACATTAAGATTGGGTATTTAAATACCATCGTTTGATTTTCGTGCCTCAGTTGTCGATGCATATTTTGTCCTGTAGCTATCTTACAATCTTTACGTTAACTCTACAAAATTCTAATTCAAAAATAGAATAATTAGCTCCATGTATTCAGAGATAAATCTAAAAGGATTATATATATATATATTGAAAGCATTGAAGCGCTTTTGAAAGCATTTACGTTGCAAATTCGTAATGTGGCTGGTGCTTATTGAAAAAATACAGGAACATGGAGAAATAATAGAATTTCATTAAAGTAAGGGCCGGAGTCCCAAAAGTAAGAACATTACATGCTAGTGGGTAGATAGAGAAGAGACAATTGACCTTGGAAAGAGGGTTTTTATATCTGTCGGACAATATATTTAAATATTAATAGGTCTTAGTAACGTGGTACTGATCAATTTCCCAAGCTACTAAAGACACATCATCACATTTTCTGAGATAATTAGATCAATATTATTACTTTCTTTGTGGGAAAGGATTTAGATGATTACGCGTTAGATACAAGTTCTATTTATGGGTTACATTTAATATATAATTCTTTTAACACACACATATATATATTTTAAT
Source organism: Parasteatoda lunata (assembly GCA_949128135.1). Taxonomy (NCBI): domain Eukaryota; kingdom Metazoa; phylum Arthropoda; class Arachnida; order Araneae; family Theridiidae; genus Parasteatoda; species Parasteatoda lunata. The sequence continues at coordinate 7,575,765 of OX421981.1, read as the reverse complement.
ATTCACATTGCCTTTCTTATTCTATTTTTGGATTCAAATATGTATGAATTAACAATTAAGTTTTCCCTTAAACAGAGTCATGAGAACAGAAGAATCTTATTTAATGAACCAATAGTAATTACCTAAGTTTCTCTTTTTGCATGTGATTTATAAGTTTAGTGGGATTTGTCTGCGAGATTTTTCCTAGCTTTTGAGAGAGAAGTACTGACAAAATGAATTTTAAACTCCGAGAAAAGTTACAAAAGAAAGAAAAAGAAAAAAAGGCTAAAAATTAATTCAGTATTTTTTAGAAAACATCTAAATTTTTTTATTCATTTAAAAAGTTCCCTATATATATATATATATATATATATATATATATATATATATATATATATATATATATATATATATATATATATATATATATTGCAAGTATATAGAACTCATAAAATAAGTTAAAAATATAGAGAAAACATGGAAAATAATAAAGATTAATGAAATGAGAGGAGGAAGAAAAATTATTAGAATAAAATACTTTTAAAAAATATTTAAAAAAAAATAAAAAATTCAGTCCTCGCAGCTGTGAAACTTGATCTAGTTTATCCAAAAGTAGATAAACAGTCATTATTCAGCCACCAACTTGTCACATGCATAATGGCGGAAGTCAATATCATTCGATATACTGACTATCCTATTAGATGTAATTGTAACGCCATATTAACGTTTCGTTACTAACTTAGTAAATCTGTACACAGTTCGAAACGTGCGTTTTCAGAAAGACACACAGCTTAAAATGCGGATTTAAGAAAATGAACATAGCGTTTGATTCTGTTTTCAAAATTCTTTTACCTGTATTGTTCTTTTATTTAAAGAATAAACTAATGAAACGGAATAAATTAGTATTGTAACAAGTTTTGCTTCCTTATTTTTATATGCGCTACGCGGTTACTGAACTACATTGTCCTTCATCCGCATGAATTTAACGCTCCTTGGCTTAAAAAGCCTCTACCCTCGCCATTTTGGATTCTTAAATTTTTTATTTATGCTTTATCGATATATTTTTGTACCTAAACTTTTGATGATATAGTATTATTAGACAGCACAATAACTTCAAAAAAAAAAAAAAAGGTAGAAAGTAATGGGGTCACTTTTTTATATTAGAAGAAATAGCTCTTGATAATTTTTAGAACTGCTATGAATTCTTTCCTCTAAACTTTAAAACAATATAATGACGCGATTTGTGGTTTTAAGTAAATTATTTAACTCTAGATTGCCCAAGGAAGTCATTTTGACTGCTTTTTAATTTCAATAAGAAAAACAATGATGACACAATTTCTTAGAATTTTGTGACTTTTTGTACAATATAATTTTTTTTTGTTGTTAATATTTACTAATAACTTGTTATATAACTGTAAATAATATAAAAAATATTAAAAATTAATTTTAGACAAATTTCTTTACACATTAGTTATTCTTTCACAATTCAGTCAATTTGACTGCTTTTGGGCAATGTAGGTATATACTAAGTTTCAGTCTTTCTAGTGTTAAAACTAAACGTTTCTCAATTTTTAGAATTTTTTTTTTAAATTTAATTTTATGACAGTTTTTATTAATAAAAATTTATTTGGATTACCCTAAGCGATGCTTTTGACGCTTTGTGCATAAAAACAAAGATGTTTATTAAAAACAGGCAACTGTATACTATTGAATTACCAATCAAAAACTGTTGATTGCAGAATTGTCAAATAGAGTCCATCATCAATTTGTGAAAGTTAAATAAAAATAATTAGAATAACATATAGACATTTTTCCTACCACCCCTTCGACTGTTGAGTTGTATCGGAAGGGTCTCTAAAAGTCGATCTGACTCTTAGCGGTATTTTGGTGCAGTAGAGCAAATCTGTGACCATTTAGTTCGCCTACACAAACTTACCGCTTCACGGTTCCACATAGTCGTCCCCATGCATTTCGCGGTTCAATAGTACAATCGTTGGGCTATGCTGCTTCAAACACCTGGTAGTAATTGGAGATAACGGGCTATTTAGTATTACTACTTATTGGGCGAAGAACTGAGATGACAACTACAGAAATAAAGCTTTTTAAATTTATCTTGTAATTTGATATGGTTCAATTTTGAAGCTTCTAATTTGACTGGAAAGTGTTATTTCACATTACTGTAAATTACCCCAATAATTACAAAATGTCAGGATGTAACCTTTTTAGTTTCTCCCTTTTTCTGGAACACATCGCTCATGGGCTGCAATAGGGCACAACTCAAAAAATCATGTTTTGAGATAAATGGATTTAAAGTTTTCATTGCTAAGAAAAATGCTTTAGTTTGCTTAAACGAAGATTACCTTCAAGTTGAATTATGAGTTGTGCTAGTATTGCTGCTGAAAGGAATGTGTATTTTCGTATTTACACCTGTTCTTAGTCCAAAACACCGGTTTTTTGAGTTGTGCCACTATTGCAGCCCATGAGTGACATGATCCAAATTTGCTATCTTTGTGGTAAACTTTTATTTTGCAATGGGTGTAATTACCTCGATAAATACAAAATATCGAAATTTTCAGTTTTTCTATTAATGGTAGGAAAATACATGTTCTAAAAATTCTATTCAGCATTATTGTAAATTGGGCTAATTACCCCCATAATAACAAAATATCGAAACTTTTTTAGTTTTTATGTGATAAAGAACACGTAGTAGAAATTTATCTCAGTAGCAAATTTTTATTAACATAACTTTCTATTGAGGTTTTACCCATTCATTAGAAAATATAGAAATGAATATTTTTAACTTTTATATTTATCTAATGAAGAATACGTAGTACAAATTTGAGACTTCTGTTTTCGAGGCATTACTGCCAATTAGGCTAATGGCTAATTACCCCAATATTTAGAAAATAACGAAAGGAAAAATTTTTAGTGTTTCCTTTTATCAGATAATGAACAGATGGTCGAAATTTGAGATTTCTATCTTTGTGACAAGCTTTATTTAACATAACTTTCAATTGAGGCAATTATTCCGATGACTACGAAATATCGAAATCAAAAGGTCTTAGTTTTTCTATTTACCTTATATTGAACAAATGTTCCACAATTTAGCATTCTAACTTCATGGGAAATTGGAGAATTCTTGACGTGTGAGTGAGGAATTTGCCTTTTATTAGACTAATTGCCCCTTAATTAACCCGATAATTGCAAATTATCGAAATGAAACTTTCTTAGTTACTCCCTTTATCTGCTCATGAATACGTAGTCTTCTTGAGTCTTCTGTCTTAAAAAACATGTTTTTTTAGCACTAATCCTATAATTACAAAATATCGAATTTAAACTTTTTTAGTTTTTATATTTAACTCATAAAGAACACATGCTTCAAATGTTAACTTTCTATCTTAAGTGGGAGAATTAGTGGTCAGTGGAGAATTTACCTTTTATATATACAGATCACATATTTAATAACTTTTATAAGCAGTTGCAATTAAACAAAAATAGAACCTCGTGGATGTAATTGATATTAGATGAAATAGATATTTATTAAACAGCAAATTACTTTTATACAGCTAAAAAAATTATATAATTTATAAGTTTCATGTTCATAATATATATTTAGTCTCTTCCCCCCCCCGCTCTTTTGAAATCAATAACACTCATATATCCCCCCCCCCTCTCTTTTCCTGGATAAAACTTTGTATGCATATTTTGTTAAAAGATAATTAGATATTAAATCTAATCTATATATAGGGCCAGGATAGCCTGGTTAGTAGGGCGCTGGACTTCACGTTCGTGAGATCGAAGTTCGAATGCAGCCGGTCGAAGACTCCCAGTGTAGTAAATGGTGACTGGTGCACGTTAAATCTGACTGGTCACAAAGTCCTCCATGTTCCCATAACAAATTATACTTCCGGGGTTACAGAATTGGAAATTGATTTTTCTTTGGTTCAAGTCAAAATTACGATCTGTGGATGAATGAATGTATAAATGGGTCCGTCCTATAATGGGATGTGACGTATGGGTGTGGCAGAAGTCAAATTCTTGGCATAGATGGTGCTACTGGATAACAAGAACACCCCAGTGCCTTAATGGTCAACGACATCAATTCATAAATAGAGCTAATGTCTAATGCTCAATCAATTAAAATTTTCCCCACAAAGAAAGTAAAAGTATTGATTTATTTGTTTGAAAAAAATAAGATGATGAGTGTTAATGAAAATTGATCATCAGTTCCACGTTAAGATTTATTAACATTTAAATATATTCTCCACAAAGATATAAAAATCATCTTTCTTCTCTCTATGTACACCACTAACTTGGTAGAGAACTATCAAACATTTGCTTAAACAATGTACAATGTTGCATAACATTTATTCTAAGTACATTATATAAATAAGAATATTTGTAGTTGTACAGTTTAAAAATATTTTCAACGTGTATCAAAAATTAAAAAATGATTTAAGAGGAAAATAATTTTATGATGCCAACCCTGATCAGATTATTAGTAACTGTTTTCAAAATAATTTTAAAACAAGTAATTATTATTTTATTAATAATTTTAAAGATTAATTTTTATGTACGACGCCAATTTTGAAATATTTCGAGAAAATAATATGAATAAATATCTTCACTTCAAATAACATCTTAAATAGAAATTAGAGTTTAAAGTATAAATTTGCATTTTCAATTAAAAAGAACACGAAATCTGCATACAAGATCTACATTACAAATATTCAGAATCTAGCTCATTTTTCTAAGATGACATTTTTATAATTAATTAAACGGTGGTATAACTTTGCTCTCTGAATAAATATAATAAAACTTTTTTATGTATGTAAATATTCATTATAGGAGGTCAATCAAATAATTGAAGTTAACAATTAATAGAGCATTTTTTTCAATCATAAAACCCTTTAATATCTATGATAGATATTAATTTTTTTTTCAATAACATAAAATATTTTACACAAATATATATATATATATATATAAATTTATGTTTGCAAATCATTTATTAGTTAATTCAATCGGGCATGATAAAAAATACCTTAAGAATTCTTGGTGTCCAATTTGTCATATTTTGATAACATAGCTGTTTAATCAATTGTTCTCTTTACCAAATGTTTGCATTTCACATGTCAATCCCACCGAAAATATCGTCTGCAACTCAAAAAACTGATGTGATAAATGAGGAATATCTATCATCATTTGTTTAATAGCAAGCAAATAGATAACTAAATTTTTGTGTCAACTCGGAATTTCAACTTTATATTTAAAGCCATCATTATTTATCAAAAGGCATTGTTGCAAAAAATCTATCTAGAAGTAACTAATTATAGTTAAATTCACGAGTTGAGTTAGCAATTACTAGAGAGAAAGAAAACGATTTAAATTTAAGTTGAAAATTATTTTAATTTGAAAATTTTTTAATCTCAATAGCAAAAAATATTTTTCACATAATGTAAAATACTTTACACAAAAATTTGAAAAAGTATATATTCACAGATAATCTATTAGTTAATCAGTTCAGTCGAGCAAAATAGAAAAAATAGTGACTTACGGATTTTAACAGTTTTGGCATCCAGTTTGTCAATAATGTTTTGGCAGCTTTGTATTTTAGTTGTCAAATTAGTAGTTCTCTTGATCAAATGTCTGCATTCTACATTGATTCCACTAAAAATATTGTCCGCTACTCTAGCAAGTTGTAATATATGGCGAATGGCATTAACCATTCGCTTATTAGCAGACAAATAAACATCTATATTTTCTTTTTTTGTGCGTAATTCAGATTTCTCATCTTCTTGTTTGGAGCCATTATTTATTACACATTTATAAAAAGGCATTGTTGAGAAAAAAACATCGCTAAAGCTTTAATTTCAAAATCTTAAGGTCCAAACAGCTCAGAAGACAAAGCCAAGAATTGTTTTAAGAACAAAATCATTTCACGTATTATAATTATAACAAAGCAAAAAAAAATTTTTCAGGTTTTCACTAGTCAAACTTAAATTATACTTATCATATTTAAAACAATCTTCATCATGAAATCTCAGAATGCATTCTTAATCTTTCCAGTCTAAATGAATTTGATGTTGTTAGTCAAGCTTGCTCAGTCAACGTGATCTAAACTTTCAATAACACGTGTTTCTAAGTTTGTTTTTCTATGATTTCTTCAAACTTGTGAAATCGTTATCCTAGTGATTACGTTAAAATATCTTTGAGGAAAACTAAAGTAATGCACAATCTATTTTTTTGTTGCAAATTAACACTTTTAAAGAGACATTTTCCAATCAATTCAAAGTTCCCACTTTTCGCGTGTTTACATTCTAAACATCTGCTACGCGCACCACCTGCCTTTCATCTACCAGACACGTTGAAAAAGTCCCAAAAAGTGATCTGAGCAAGTTCGCCTTCCACTTCCTGTTACCTCTCAGGTAATAACAATGAAAGCAGATTTCCATGTTGGAAGGGCAAAGTTCATTTTGAATCGGAGACTGGAATGTCCTTTCTCTTCGGAACTTTTTTTTCTCTTAGTAATGTGTTCGTGTTTGATTCGAATTTTAGAAACGCTTACTCATCAAGTTTATTGTTAATGTTCTAAAGCTTCGTTTAATGTTATTTTGACTAGAATACTCTTACGGTTTCGCTTACTAGAAACTATCACATTTCTGTTCAATAGATTATATATTGCTGGAATATATTGTTCTATTTTATTATATACTGTTAGCGGTACCGTCTTCACGCATGGACACACCCGGGCAGTGTCCGGGGGCCTCAAGCACTCAGGGGGCCCTTCAGAATCTTACTTTTTATAAATTGTAATAAAAAAATAAGAATAAACAACATTGCATTATATAATTTTTAAAATAAATGTATTCTTGTGTAAAAAGTGTGCAATTTTATTCCCCCCCCCCAACAAATAGTGGTTGATTATGATGCAAATATAGTTCGTTCACCAGGAGTTGTCACTTTGCTCCGCCTTCATCACGTGGTATCCGACGATACTAATTTGCTATTTTTGGGAGAAGGATATGAACAATCCTGAACAAGTTTGCTATTTGGTGATCTTATGACTAAAATATTTATTTCCCAATTTTGATGTGCATTTTTTTAACATTAAATATTTCATAAATTTGAAAATATTTCTTTCTTTTGAGTGAATAGTTTGTCCTTTTTGAGACATTTTGTTGCAATATATTTAATTAGCTAAAGTAACGAAAGGTATAATAGCAGATGATAAAGTGCAGTAAGTGACTGAAAAAGAATTCACTGCATTAAGGGTTGTCTCATTTTCAAGCGCGGAGATGTTTCTCCTCTAACTCCCGAGCGGAAATGAACTCTTCGTCCGAGGAGGTAGAGCCAAGTGCCAACTCCTGGTGAACGAACTATACCAATAATTTGAACAATTTATCACCAGGAAAACCTTAAAAGTCAACCGAAATCTATTTTTCTACGTTAAAATGAAGTTTTTCGGTACTCTCTGAGTTATAATGTCTCTAAATATGCTTGATCACCTCTCTGTTTAGTATTTATAATTAGTTAAATAAAGTAATAATTGAAAGAGTTTAGAATGACATAGCGTTAAGGGACAAAAATTTTTAAACTGGCTATGTCTGATGTGGATTGAAAGATGTTTTAATAATTGAATTTCATAATTTGACGAAATAATTAATACCCTTTGAATTTTTTTATTTGTTATTCCCCTTATGTTTTTTTTTTTTAAATTTAATTATTTTAATAAGCCTTTAGGTTTAGAAAATTATTTTCGGAATCAATCATCAAGCACCTACGTTGTTTTATCAATTGCACGGCAGAGTAGGTCAATATTTAAGACAGATTTTGGCTCAGGTCAGCGAGATTCAGTAGAGAGAAGCTTCCCCCTGTTGGAAATGTGCTATTTCTCGCACCAGACGACCATAAACTTTGTGGCGAGGGGAGTTCTTTCTACAGACAAACTATACCATATTGACGAGTTGTTGCTTAATTCACGGTGCCTGTGTAGATACAGTCTATCTATGGAAAGAACACCCTTCGCCATTCGTCAGGAGCATTGGCGATTTCTTTGGATGCCACGTTTAACTATTTTAAGTTGGGGTCAATATTTAAGACTAGTTTGGGCTAGGATCAGAGAGAAGAAAAGAATGAAGGGATTTCTAGTCTTCAGTTAAAGATTTACGACAAAGGCTTCAAAATTGTCGAAACAATGGGAAAGATAGTGGAATGGTTACCATACTTGACGATGTTCCGTTTTGGGAACTTTTACCTTGCTTATTGGTAAATTTATTGGTAATTTCCTTTTTTTTTTTTTAATTTAAAAAAAAAGTGATGTTTAAGATTTGGCTCAGGGCTTTATAAAAAAGAATGAAAAGCAAAAATGATCTAAATAGATGAATACGAGGGTTGCTATTTATATTTCTGGCCTAATAATGAAAAAACAAATATGTAGGATCGAAATTGGTTTTATTGTTTTCCAAAATATTCTCCATGATGATCAATACACTTTTGCATGCGTTTGAACCAATTTTCAAAGCACTTTTTCCAGTCCGATTGAGGTAACTCCAAAACATGCGTTTTAAATGCATCAACCGCTTCTTCGGGGGTCGAAAATTGTTGTCCACGTAATTTATTTTTGATATGTGGGAATAAGAAGAAGTCATTGGGTGCCAAAACAGGGCTGTACGGCGGATGACCCATCAGTTCGATCTTTCGCTCCGTCAGAAATGCCTTTGTTTGAGTCGATGTGTGAGAGCTCGCATTGTCATGATGAAGAATGATTCGCCTGTTCTTCTGCTTTTTTCGAATTTCTCCGATGACTTCTGGCAAACAAATGGTCGTGTACCATTCAGAATTGACCGTCCTGCGTTGCTCTAACGCCACTGTTGCCACATGACCGTTAATGCCGAAGAAACAGGCAATCATTTGTTTCGATGTGCTTCTTCCTCGAACAACTTTTGTTGGTTTTGCCTCGTCTTGGAAGCATACAGTTGATTGCTGTTTTGTTTCCGGCTCATATGCATAGATCCATGATTCGTCACCTGTGTAGATGTTATACACAGCCTTTGATGTACCTTGAACGTATTTTTCCAACATTTCCTTGCACCAATCGACACAAGCCTTTTTTTGAGCGTTTGTCAGATTATGCGGGATCCAACGCGAACAAATTTTTTTTACGCTCAAATGTTCATGCAATATTTTATTGATGCTAGTCATACTAATACTCAAAGGCGCCTCTATCTCACGGTATGTCACATGACGATCTTGCTTTATCAGTTCACGCACAGCATCGATCTTTTCTGGCACAACAACGGATTTTGGACGACCTGCACGGGATTCGTCCTGGATCGAACATCGACCACGATTAAATTCGTTATACCAATTTTTTACAGTGCTGTAGGATGGCGCTTTATCGCTGAATAAAGAATTAAGTTCATCGAAGCACTCTTGTCTTGACAATCCACGTCGAAAGTTATGAAAAATAATGGCACGAAAATGTTCACGATTCAATTCCATTTTTTGAAAGAGAAGAACTTTTCAATTTACTGTCAACAACACAAATGAAGCTATAATGGTAAATCGTCTGCTGAATTTATGTTTAAAAATATCAAACTTTCGATTAAAATCGTCTGCGATCGCCTAGCAACACTTACTGTTGCCAAAGGCCAGAAATATAAATAGCAACCCTCGTAGCATTTTAAATTAAAAGAGTGAGTAATTGATAACCTTACAAAAAATTAGATTGGTAAAAATGTTTTTACTTTTTGCTACTGAAAATAAATATTTGAATATAAATAACCTTTTATTGTATAAAATTTTTGTTAACTCAATAAAGTTTTGATGTATTTACATTGAAATCCCGATAAATGAATGTCGAGGGAAACTTGCAGACAAAATTACTTTCCGACTAGCTAGAGCACTCAAAACAAGCCTCGGGTCTGATATCAATGCAAGGTTCAATAATTTCCTTCCCACTACCAGCAGAACACTCAAAAATAATTTTTCGTCAATCTAAATTTCCGATCCCTTCAAGATTGGCTTTAAAATTTTAACTGAAGCTCTATTCTGGATTACAATACTATTTATAATCATTTCCCGACCACTACAAGCAGAATTTATCAAGTAATTATTGCCAAAGGAAACTTATCGTCTGACCAATTTCTGATCCCTTTCTGATTAACTAGAGTGCTATCATAAGAAGAGTCCCTCTTCGCTTAACGACAATGCAAGTGTCAATCCTTTCCAAAGCAATCAGAATTTTTTTTTCTATATTATTGTACAGATTCCTGGTAAAAATTTCGTCCACTTTCTGAAAAACTAGAGTATTTAAATTTCATCCAGAGATCCGAGCCTGATGACAAAGTAAACAATAATTATTTCTTGGTAATTATGCCACAAGCATAACTAATCAGCATACTATTACTACAGAAAATTTATAGTCAATCAAAATTTTAACAACTGTTCGATTAGCTAGAGTGCTTACATTTTTAATGAAACTTGATGACATATAGTTTTAATCGTTTCTTGATGCAAACACGAAAAAGAATTTGCCTTCAAACCGGCTACTTTTCATCTACTTAAAGTGTTCTTAAATTAACATTGTTTGATGGAAATGCTCTTTTCAATTATTTCTTGACCTATATAAGCATAATAGATCGTCAAATAAAATTTATCATCAATAAAATTTGAACACATTTTGGTTAGTTACAGTGCTCAAACTTCAACATGAGCTCCGTGTCTTATGACAAAAAGAATCATTTTCTAAATAGTTCAAGGTAAATTCATAGCCAAACGAAATTCATCCCGACTTTATCTAGCAAGCACAAAGCTAAAAAGTAGAAAAACGTTTTTCTAGTGGAGGAAAAAATAAGAAAATAATTCGATTTTTGTGGGACGAAAAATACTAAGAGCATCATTTTTGTAATTAACTTCTATCACTACCAAAAATCTGCTTTACATCTTTTGAAAGATTTTAGTTTCTGGTTTCTTTTTTCTCATTTTTTCATCCCCGTTTTATTTTATTATGTATAACTATAATCATTTGATTTTAAACTACGAGATGTTCTTATTGAATTTTTTGAATGATAGAATAAAGTCATTTAACTCGGAAAATAAAATTTAAATAATAAAGAGTAACAACATTTTTGGCAATGGTAAAAAGTAACGGAAAAAAAAGCACTCAATAAAAATCAGTGTTTTTATTTTACACTTTATAGTATAGTAACAATTAAGGCTATTTTGAGGGAATAACCGGCAATTCTTTCACTCAAATTTATCAATGAATTTGGCCTGTTGAAATTTAATTTTTTGTTTTCAATGACATCTAAATATCCCGATCTCATAATTGCTTGTAATACATTTAGTAATTTATAATACTTTTAAACTAATACATATTAGTATGTAATAAATTTAAAGTAATACATATACTGGGCAATACAAATAAGTTAAAAGTTGATTCTACAACAGGTGGAATTGATCGAATTACGCTATATAAATTTTCAAGACTGTCTTGATTTAAAATGAATGATTTTTCTAGAAGTAAATAATTCTGTAAATGCAAAATCTAATTAGTTGTATTCGATTAGTAATATAATTAGTATAGTAATGAATAGAGCATCAGCCTATATTGATTTCGATACATGAAAACATTCGTAGGATTTCTTTAATATGACATCATAATACTTCTTACCATGAGGTAAAATGATCCCAAAACTTTCATTATATATAGCTCACTTTTCAGCCAATTTTTTTCAAGTTTCAAAGCAAAAATTTATTTTAAATCGCTCTAAAAATTTTGTTTCATTTTATTGAATATATTTAAAGTTACAGCAAAAAAAAAAAAAATTCTTTTATAAAAATGTTTATATCTTCATAAATATTTAAGCTAAGCTTACGAAATTTTGTGCAATTATTACATATAAAAACCCAAACAATTGTTACAAGTTCATTGCTACATTTTTTGTCATAGGGTGTACAAAAAGACTAATTTCCGTTTGTAATTTATTGTAGATCCCTCAAACCTCTAAAAGTTTTAAACTTTATCAATATATTTTGGAAATCGAATGATCTAAACATTTCTGAAGTTATAAAATGATTCTTTACGTATTTCTTGAGAAATATGAAAGTAGTGTTAAGAATGTTTTCCATTATTTTGTCACCCACTGTATAAAAGGAAAAAAGAAAGGAGAGAATAACCAAGAAAATTAAGAAGTTTTATTTACTGTGTATAAGCCGCAAGTATAAAGACTCATAAAATAAGTTCAAAATATGGAGAAAAAATGGAAAGAAAACTATAATGAAGATTTATGAAGAGAGAAAAAAAAAATTATAAAAACAAAATATTTTAAAAAATATCCAAGAATTTTATTTAAAAAAAAATTAAAAAGTCAAAAAACAAAATGATGAAAAGACATAATCTCGCCATCAGCTCACACGATTATATCCGCAAAAAAGAGTACTTTCTTATGTTGTATTAATATAGCCAAAACAAAATATATCAGTGAGAGGAGCACCCAAAAAATTGCGTAAAAAATACAAAATAAAACATCTCAAGCAAAACATTGAAAATAAAAAGCAAAAGAAAAAAAATACAGAATAAAATACAAAGTGTAATACATAAAGCGAGTCGTGAATTCAAATAAACTGAGACATAGCGGAACCTTTCAAAAATGATTTAAAATATTTTCGTACCTTTTTTGCCAGATTACAAAATATGAAAATAGAATTGTAGATAGAGGATAGAGAGACTTTTTATGACGCGTTCTTACTGAAGTACTAAAGCGTGTTTTATTATTTAGTTACCTTTGATTAGCAGGAACAGGATACTGTGATCAAGAAAATTATATTATACAGCATAATTCAAAGTTGATCATTAATTAGAGTGATTTTTAATGATTTTAAAGAAATTATTAACATTTATAAAAAAAAAATTGAAAACTTTTAGCCATGAATTTGCCCGAATAAGATTTACTGATTTACCATCCGCAAATTTAGTTAGCAAAGAAATTTTTAATAAATTTATTAATAATAATAACTTACAATTAACTCAATGATTTTATAGGTATATAATTACATCAAATATAATTACATTAGTTGGGTGTCCATTGTTTGTTTTTTTTTTCAAATTTTGCAAGAGTTTATTTATTTATATTTTTGGATGAATAAAAGAAGTTTCTGTCTTGATTTTCAAATGGATTAAAAACTTCTAAGTTGGTAAACTATATGGAAATGAAAACTGCATAGAGCATAGTTCGAAAAAAAAAAAAAAAGCATCGAGGGAATTTTAACAAATTTTTTGGACAGATAAATACGAAAAATATTAAGAATTGGGGAAATTACGCTAGTACATTTCTATACAACTGAGAAGAGGAAGGGGTAGAGTCTGACATGGAACCGGTCTTCTCCCCAGATGGCGTGTTGCGATCGCAAATTATACTTTTGTTTATTAATTTGATATATATACCTTCCATAAGTCTCTAAAATGAATTAATTTGAAAGAATAACTGTATTCTAATAGACATGCTAATGATTGGTGTTAATAACTAAATAATAGCAGTGTATCTGACACGCCCACCATTACACTTCATCAAGAATTAGTGTAGTGCTGCCATCTTTAGGAAAATTTCATAATGACTAATAATTTCTTTTAATTTCAAAACCATAACTAACTTAGCGTTATTTCACAACCATTACTTTTTGTTTAGTTCTGTTTAAAACTCTTCTTCGTTATTTAGATTATTTCCCTTTTAATAGAAAAAACAGTTCTTCTCGGAATTAACCTCTTTTCTCTGATTCAAATTTTTAAAATGTTTCCTGTTTTTTCGTAAAATAAAAAGAAATTCAGGTCTTTTTTTAATTTCAACACAAAGCTAAATACATACATATGTATTTCAGCATAGATAACTGTCGAAACATGCACTTAAAATGTTGACTTTTTTTACTAAGTTCCAGAACGCATATATATTTAAAAAATATTTCTACTTTAATTATTCTTATAATTATAACAAACAGAAAAAAAAATTTATCTTACTTCTTGAAAATATATAATATGTTGGAAAGTTTTTTTAAAAAATAAAAATCTAAACAAAGAGTTTCTTTTATATATTCAAACTTAATGAAAAAAGTAACATACTTTAAAGTTGTTAACTTTTTTAAATATTCAGAGTAAAAAATAATACAATTATATTGATTACTTCTAACAACTCACCAATAGATAATTATAAAATTACATACATATTTAATGAAATTTCTAATTTAAATATTCTTAAAAAAAAAAAAAAAGACTCCGAATTTTTTTTAATTAAAATTAAAAAGTAGACCAAAAACAGGTTGTCTCTAATAAAAATAGTAAGCTAGACTAAAATAAAAAGAATTTTTTTTTAAAATTTGTTAATATCATAAAATATTCGCTGTGTAAAACTAAGAGCATTTCTCTATTTTTTTAAAAAAGATAAAGCTACGAAAAAAGCTTTCATTTTAACTCTAATTATATTTTAAAATCGTACGAAACATGACAGAGTTCATGAATAAAAAAATTACATATATTTTATAATATATATTGTAATCAAAATATATTTAGTATAACCAAAATCCTTAAGATAACAGCATTGCACTAATTTTTGATGATGTCAATGAAATGTAGTGGTGAGTTATTAATTTTGCAAAAATTTGAGTGCCGCCATTTATCCATTAGTAAAATAACTATAAAGTTAAGTAAGATTGTTCACGTATTGGGATGATATACCGAGTAATCATCTACACAGCATTATTATTTTTATTTCTTTCATTTTATGAAGTTAACTGTAAGGACAAACCTACAATATTTCTTGCAAAATTAAAAGTATTTATAAGTACTATAATTTTACAATTATTATAATTATGAAAAATTTTCAATTAAAAAAAATTTCATCATTTTTTCTTAAAAATTGTAAATATTTATTCAAGCATTTAAATAAATTTGAATTATATAAATAATATAACATAAATATTTAATCTATGAATTATAAGTTTAAAATATGTTCTAGATGAAGTGTTGACACGGTTGGGATGGAACTGCTGACCTTTAGGTCAGGAATATAGTTAACCGTCTTTTGATTTGTGAAAAAAATAAATCCCTATTTTCAGTAGTTTGAGAAAAGGCTACCTATTACTAAAATATATAGAACTGTATTCATCTGCAAAATAATTTATTTATTTGCAAATACAAAATCTGTGAGTTCAATCTTCCAAGGTCTCTGAAGAAAAAATACTTTTAATCCTTAGTTTTCCTAAATAAATTGATGATGTATATTTACCTGCATTTTTCGAAGCATTTGAAATACAAGATCATTGCCCAAATATAGTGGAATAAATATGAGTAGCATTATTCTTGAATTTTACGTGATTCTTTTTTGTAGAAAATTACAAAAATACATTTCTGCAAGCAACATCTTTTGAAAGATATAAGTTGTGTTGAGCATTTTTAGATTTTTGAGAAATATTTTAGTATTTGTTTATTTTACGATAAAAAAAAATTATATTCAAATCGTTAATCATCAGTTTCAAAAACAAATTATAAGAATGTAGACAAATTTATAGTTTTAAATTATGCACAGAACATCACTAACAGCATAATTTTATTGCTTAACATTCTTGAGAAAAAAAATCTATTGTATTTGCTAAGTCATTTTCAAATACAAATCAAGTGACTTATCGAATTTGATAAGTCAAATTTCCCACTTTTTTTGAAAAATATCAAACTATTGAAAGATATCCTGTAATCAGATATTTATTAAAAAAGGAAATAAATAAAAAATTTAACCTAAAATTCAAGAAGGGAAGGTGAGGTACATACGTTACTAGCGGTCAACAATTTTGACATAGACTATTTTGGCATAAACGATGTTGGATTTTTGGTGTGAGCTCGTTATTATATTGGGTAAAAGTTTTTATTTAAAACATGCTAATTTTATAAAAATAAATGTGTCTGCGTCCGTGACAGGACTCGAACCTGCAATCTTCTGATTCGAAGTCAGACGCCTTATCCATTAGGCCACACGGACATGATAGAAAGGAAACTAATCTAAATGAGTATATACAAATAGTGGCGTCATCTGTAAAATTAAAGTGGAACTTAATATTGCAGAAATCTTATGTAACAGTAGTAAAGTTGTCCAAAATACACATAAATAATAAGCAAAATTTTATGTAGTTTTTATCACCACAAGTAAATACCGTTTGGAAAAGACGATGAAATGGTTGAATTAGGATTATTATAGTGGTGATGCTATCAATAAATAACAGCTATACATACAAAATTAATATTTTACTATAATTTATTGTTGTCTATAATTATAGTCCGTTATAAATTATTTTGAGTACAAAAAGCGTATTATTTCTCTTTATATTAAAATATTTCAGTAAAACAAATTTTGTCATATCAGTAATTGAGTCTAGAAATTGTTATCCTAAATATTAATAGTGGCGCCATCTAATAATTTAATCCATGTTTAAAATCTTTCTTTTCTGAATAATATTTGATTCGAAAACTAAAGTTCTCGATAAGAAGTTAAATATTTAAAAAATACTTTAAAATACACCGTTTTCGTATATAATATATTTAATATATAAAAAAGTAATAAATAATTCACTTTAAATAGTTAATCTAAGGATTTTTATTGCATGGTTTTGCAGTTTTAATAATTTCACGAATAAATTCCATAAACTTGAACTTATATGTTTCGGGTGAACTTATATATTTTTATGTTAAAAAAGGAAAATCGGAAAAGAATTTCATAGTTTTTTAGAAAAAAAAGTGTATAACAAAATACAATTATATTATTGATGTGTTGTGTTATATTTAAGCAAAGATAATTTCAAAATCTAGAATTATTAACGCTGTTTAGTTTAAATTGATTGTCACACGAGAGTTAGATTAATAAGCTGTAATAAAAGATAAGTTATAAAGTAACGCAAGATATACAAATAAAAATCATTATATAGTTAATTTGTACGCATTTGCTTCGTTCGATGGATTGAACGAAGTATAGTTCGTTCTATTGAATTTTTCCTCAATATTTTAAACAAATTGATGTGTAGAATTTCAGTAATATATAAGGATAAATTATAAATTAGTAATAAGTCTAATTAGTCTATATAATAATAATAATAAGTCTTTTTTTTTTTTTTTTTTTTTTGTTCCTAGATTTTTCAAAATATACCATAGTGACTACTTCTATAATTAGCAATTTCAAAATTTCATAAAAACGTGTTTTATTTTATTTTATTGTCATATGAGGTAAAAAGTGCAAATCTTTCGCAAATTTAGATATTACATAAAAGTATAATAAAAAATAATTATATGTTATTTATATAAATATAAATATGATAAAAATTCAGAAAAATCGGTATTTTTACACAATTAATAAATTGGGGAATAATTTAAGAAATGGTTCGAATAAAGATATAATCTTTCGACGTATAATAACTTTTAGACGGTAACTATTTTTCTACTACGAAATAATGTATAAAAGTTTTTATACATAGTTTTTAATACTTATTAGATATTAATTATGAAATTAGTTATAGTGCTTTGACATTTCTTTGTCTCTTGAGTTACTGATCTGCATATGAAATTAAAATGTACTTTATATTTAAGGGCTCCAAGAGATTTGTTTAATCTATTTTAACCTTTTTCAATCAAATCAGTACTTTTGCACGAAAAATAAAGCGTTCAAAAAAGTATTTATTTGAGACAATCACTGCCTTTATTTCAACTTAAAAATATTGTTAAGAGAATGTTGCATCAAAAAACTGCCGAATTATTTAGTTGTAATTCTAAAGTTAATAAAAGCGCGTCCTATTAAAATGAAGTTAATTTTGGTGATAAACATTATTTCCGACATAAATACCAAGAATTTTTAGTAACCTTGTAATTTTGAAACCAACCTAGAAGGCAAAGAAACTTCTGGATCAAGCATCGTGACAAAGTAGTCTTCGTGGAGGACTTCTTTGATGAGACTAGTCCGCATTTGCGTTACACGGAGAGGTAAACCACGAAAACCTCCAACGGCTGCTAGACCAACGTCAATGGGATTGTTACCCCTGATCCGTCTACCACTGATGATATTTTACGACAGCACAGTGGTCGTAGCGTAACAGGAGCAGAATTCGAATCAACCAGTCACAGCTGAGATTCGAACATGGTGAAGCGAATGTTCTTTCCCTTGATTAGACGTTATTATATTTTGTTTTATAACAGTCGACACAATTTTGAGTTTACGACTACCAATCTTCAACTCCGTAGCCTTGTCATTTTGAATCTAATCCAGAGGACAAGGGAACCCCTCAATCAAGTATTAGGAGAAATTTGCCTTCGTGGTGAACATTTTAATGAAACTAATTCGCATCTGCGTTACATGGAGAGGAAAACCATGAAAGCCTCTATCACGGTTAACCTGACGTCAAGGGGACTCTTCTGTTCCTTCAGACGGGGGCACGTACCTGGAAATGATCCTTAACCGTCCAGCCCACGTCTGGCCACCAGTAAGACTTGCCACATCCCTTGAAAGCAGGAACGAACCCGGAGTCAGTAGGTATTTATTTAAAATCAGGTAAGTTATTCAATAGATTAGTGAAAAGCGGATGAATGATATTGCTAAATATGTTACCAATCTTACAAATCTTTACAGTGATAAGATTTTATGTGTAACATTGTTTTTTGTGATTCACTTTAAGTTATATGTAGTTTTCATTTCATTTTTTTAAATTTAAGAGAGGTTGAGAATTGTAAATGTGTTACAGATGATAGGTTAATTGGAAGAAATGTAAACACTACTTGATCATAAACATAAAATCACATTATGACCTTTTTTAGAACTACACTAGTTAAAAATTGTGTGACTTAGTTATTTCCCGTATGAAGATATCATGGCATGATCTCATTATAGAAATAATGGAGTAATCTCATCTCATTAAAAAAAAAAAATTATTAAATTTTCCCGAAAACAAAAAATAAATAAATTAAGCACAACCATTATTATAACGAATTATAAACGACGAAATTTCTTTTAATGCAAATTATGCAAATTGTTTTTTATGTTATAGATGAGACACAGCTGAAAATGGGTCAAAGCTTCTCTAAATGAAAATTGCTCTTTTATTAAAGAATGAGCAAATAAATTCGTGCCTAAATCACCTTTTTAAAGTTAATCTTTCTTGGAAAGACATTTTCAAAGTTGTCACGGGTCTTTTAAATTTATAACGGTGGTATTAAATTTTATTTTATAACCATCTTTGAACAGTTGACCCAATTTTTTGGGTTTACGACTACTAATGCTTACTCCGTAGCCTTGTAATTTTGAACCCAACCCAGAACATAGGGGAAATGCTACTGGATCAAGTATTGGGAGAAATTTTCCTTCGTTCATGACTTTTTGACAGAACTACATGGAGAGAAAAACCACAAAAATCATCCACGAACCCTTCTGGGTAGACAGCACTGTGATCGTGTGCGGAATAGACCAGCCTTTGCTGGGATACGAATCCGGTTCACCTACGGCTCAGTGGTATTAAATTGATGTTACACGAATTTATAAAAACCACTTTATCGTATTCAGATATCACCTCAAAACTTCGGAACACCTGTAATCATTGTTTCCAGGTTTAGCTGGTAAATTTGGGTAAAAAAGAAGCATGCATTTTGAGCTGCATTAATTTCTTTATAAAGGAAAATCATATTTCTCTCCTGTTTAAATTCGGTTGTTTGCAAAAATGTTTTCACAAAGAAAGTGACGCGATATTTTCTTTAAAACGCATAAAATACAAAGCAAATCAAGATTCATTGGATTTTCTAATAATAAAATATTATATCACTACAATTTTACAATCAGAAAGAGAAGGTAAGTAGCATTATACACTTGTTAGTTTTTAGATTTTTGAAAATATCTCTGCTTTTGTATAATTAACTTTACAAGAGTTTCCTCCAAATTGCTTTTCGTACATTTAAACAAAAATAAAAGTCAATTTTTGACTCACTGACAAATGTGAGTATAAAAGTAAGTCCTCAAAAGAAAAAGATATCACCCTGAATAACTTTCGTTCTAATGATCGGATTTTCACGTACTAAGTACCAATCTTAATCGTTTCGGGGGGTGACCTCAAATATGCTAATTGTTTAGTGCCAACTATTAATTAAGTTACAAAATCAGACACAAAAACGTACTTTCTCTGAATAAACATATATATATATATATATATATATATATATATATATATATATATATATATATATATATATATATTTACATATTTGGCTTTTTAATCTTCAAAATATAGGGGGTAGCCGCAATATGGGAAATGTGATCCCCATAGTTTGGTCAGGAGAGCGATTCAAACTTTGGGACCCCTTAATGTTAATTTCACTTTTTGCGTTTTAAGTAATATTTTAAAAACTAATTAAGCAATTCAAAAAAAAAAAAAATTTCACCCACTCATAAAACTCATTTACCTAAAGATAATTTCATGAAAAAAATAATTTTTAATAATTATTTATTATTTTTTATTATTTTATTAAATTGAGGATGAAAAAATGTTGAATTATAAGGTATGAATTTTATTTTATACCATATTAATCTACATATTTTTCAATTGAAAAATCTAAAGTTTCAACTGTTTTTATTTTTTAGAAGCTGAGAAAAATTAAAATTAATTATTTTTAAAAAAATAATTTGGCGACAGGAAAGAAATAATTAAATGGGGCGATTAATATTAAAATGTGATAAACTTACAAGGAACTTGACTTCGCGCGCTTAGCGTAAAATTTCATTCATATTTTTTTTCGCTAATAACCGATTGCTAATCTATTTATTTTTATTTCTTTTAAACTATATACAATACGATGTTCATTTTTTCGTCGTTTAATAATTTATTTGCAATTTAGTAAAGAAAATTGAATAAAACATTTTGAATAAAAAATTTTTTATTCAACGAATGTCGAGTTTTATAAAAGCATGCTTCTGATAGAATATGATTATACACCAGATTGTGTTTATTTAATGTGAGTATTTTTTATTTTTTTGTTTTCTTTCTCAATAACTGATACAATTTCAATAATATACATACGTATGCATAGATTTGGAATAATATATTTATCAATTTTTTGAATATATATTTTATACATATTAATAAGAATACGTGGTTAACAATTTTAAGCATCCCTCACATCATCGCAGAATTCTCAACATCTTATATATCGTCCTAATCTGAAAAGAAATTTTTAATCACCTGTCCGGGAGTGTTTTGCAGAACTATTTTACAAACTACTTAATTAAATTTTAACGTTTTTAAAAATCTTATTCTTTACCCTACTGCGTCTATTATTTCTTCATTAATATACTAATAAATTTTTTTAGTACTTTAATTTAGGTTTTCTTTAAAGTAAAGTTCCTTTTGAAATTATTGTCAAGTTTCTTTATGAACGCATTATTGCCTGCTAGCTATGAATAAAGCCTTGTTAAGAAATTAAAAACATTCTGTTTAAAATTATTTAATGCAAAATAGTTGATTATTTACTAAGCATACTCTTTTTTTTTTTTCTATTTTTTGAAAAAGGAATAAAATTTATTGATTTTCTTTTTCTTCTTCTTCTTTTGTTTGTTTTTATAAATTTTTTTGTTTTGTTTCTTGTGACTTCAACATAGATTACTTAAAATAGTGTTGATGTTTTATAAGTCACTACAAAGAGTATAAAGATACCGAACATAAAACGTTGTCGAATACGTAGCCAAAATTTTTAAGCGTCTTAAAATATCTCAGTATCTTAAATGCCGTCCTAACATTTTAGTTGTGAAATTAAATAATTAATTATCTGACCACGTGTGATTCAGAGAACAATCCAACTAATTATTTCATTATATCTTTTACTCTTTTTTTTTATGATACCATGTAGATTTTTTTTCCGGATAATATACTAAACTATTATGTTTAATTTTTAACTTTAGCACGATTCCCAAAATATTATTGCAGTATAATTGGTTATCAGAAAAATGCCTTTTTTTGTTAAGCAGGAAATACTAAAAATTGAAATTGGTACGAAGATTTCGAAGCCGTGCCAATTTTAGAATAATCTGATTTAAAAAAAAATGTAATACAAAATACGCAATTTCCGAACTTATTTTGATAAAGAAATAATAAAAAAAATACAAAAAACGCGGCAGAAGGCTAACATACTTTTGACAGAAACGGTGAAAACCAATTTTCCCCATATTTCGTCATAAGAGGATAAGAATGCTCCAAGGAACCTACTCAATAATTTCGTTATTTCCAGAATGAAATCTGATCGAAACATATTATTCCTTGAAAATTAAAACGAGAAAAAAAATTAACTTTTATTATTCATCTAAGCTTATTCCATTTATTTAATGATAGCGATATTAAGGTTAAGGATATACTATAATTGCATTAAATCATATAGCTTGAATAATTTATTTTAAGCAAATTTTTTAATAATTTTAAGCAAATGAGGGTGTAAAAATAGACTCGATCGAAATACTCCGAAAGTATACCCTAAAATATATGTAGAATAAACTTTGGAATCGATATATAAAAAATACCTATTCAAAAAACTTCGAGTAGGCCGGAAACGCTAATTTGTTTGAAATAGCTGTACTTGTAACTATTTAATTTCGATTCCTGGTGCTAGGAGACATTCTATTTTCACATTCAACTTTTGAAATTTCAATTGTAAACGGAATTTTTTTATGTCCTTAAAAATGTTAAAACTTGCAGCAAGAAAAGAAAAAAAAAAAAAAAGAAAAAATAATAATAAATAAATAAATAAATAAATAAAAATAATAAAATGTACTGCATAGATTTTTTTGCAAATTAGTGAATTACTATTTTTTTCAATCTAAGAACCTGTGTTTATAACTTATGTAAAACTTATTTTAATATTGAGTGAAATAATTTAATATGTTGTACTAAATGGATTATCCCAAGAAACTGAATCAAAGATATAAAAACATCATTGATTTAAGAAATAATAGATGATAATAAAAATAGACATGTTTTGAGCGTCCAATAATTAGAGTTACACGCTATTCAAGCCTGACAAGTCTTGAGAATGGGTACTTATATTTGAATGTTCGAAGTATGTCGACTTTTACTTCCCTATTCATATTTTTTGAAGCCTGTTGAGTATTTATCATCAATTATACTGTTTTACATTTGGGTCTTGATCATTATTTTGAAAGTAAACATATGCATTTTAATATTTTAACAGGATTCATGTGTTGTTTAAAAACGTAAGAGCATCAATATTGTAGAAGTTATCTTTAACTTTAAAATTAAAATTTTAAGACCAGATATTTTAAGTTAATGAAATTAAATATTTTATTTTTTAAGTTTTCGTGCCCCCATTTAAGTGTCTTAAGGACCTTGCGAGTTCTGCTGAAAAAGAGAGTATCGTAACAGATATATATAAGAAAACAAAAATAATCATAGTAGCAATATTTGGTGGTAAATGTAGCTTATCGTAATTGCAGAACATGCTGTGTGACATTTTATGGTGAATTTGCGAACGTAAGTTTCAGAATATATCGAAACATGAGGATGCTATTTGCAAATCATCTTTATCCAAAGAAAACCATGCAATCTAAATATCTAGTAGAATGAAGCGATTTTTTAAACAACGAATCATACAATATGCAACATATTTCAATATCTTATTCTTAAACATAACATATTTCAATGTTTTTAAAATGCCACTAAACATTCAGCACTTCCTTGAGTTATAGAAAAAAGAAATATCGTAAATGATAGAAAATCTTATGAATGTGCATTAGAATTGCTATGCAACTGTAAAAATGTGTATCCCTAAAATTTTGCATATAGCTATAATAAGTTACGTTAATTTGATTTTAGTATGAATTCCTCGAATAAATATAGCAAAAACAGCATAATTTAAATAATGTCAGTTAAAAAGTTAATGCATTTAAGTTCTAAAAGCTTAGAAAATCATAAATAATTTATAAATCGATTCAAATTTTCTTTTCAAAGGAGATTAAAATAAAAAAAAATTTGCTTTTTGGACAGAATATTGTTAAAATTTGTCTCTCCGAGCAATCACAGAACATTATTATTTTTATTTTTTATTTTTTATTTTTTTTTATTTATTTATATTTTTTTTTTACAGTCAGAGCTAACCAAGCTAGCAACCGAGTAAAATTAAGTATTCCTCTTTTGAATGGGTTATCTTAAAATATTCATTTGTGGAAGCGACTTTTCTTGGCTGTTTCCTGGACTATCGCCAAATATATAAACCTTTATTGAGACCCAATTTACGACCCAAATTTTTGAAAATTTTGTCTATCCTATTTCCTACCCCCTAATACCCCTATTTCAAGGGTCAGGATTCCAAATATGTAAAAAAAAAAAAAAAAAAAAATATATGTTTATTCAAAGAAAGCACGTTTTTGTGTTTGATGTCGTAACTTAATAAATAGTTAGCACTAATTAATAACTGAGGTCACCCCCAGGAACCATTAAGATTGACACTTAGTTCGTGAAAATCCGATCATTAGAACGAACGTTATTCAGGGTGATATCCTTTTTTTTTTTTTTATTTTTTTTTTATTTTTTTTTTTTAAGGACTGTACTTATTCAACAAGATCAGTCTTACTTTTCATCTTATCAATCTTATTTCCCATCTTATTTTTTTTTATTTTTGAAAAAAAAAATATCCATAAATATTATCAAGTGCCTCTTTTCCTAATCCAATAAAGCGAAGCCTTTTTTTCACCCCTTATAGAGACGTCAAACGATAGATAAAACAAAAAAAAGAAGACAACGAGAAATAAAAATCAAAAGTTAATCTAAGATGGTGGTGGAAAAGACCTTTGAAAAAACTTTTCACAGTTTAAATGAAGTTCTGATCAAGTAAAGATGCAAAATATATAAAAAAAAAAGTAATTTACGTATGATAATCTCTAGGCATGACTATCTAAAGCAAAATTTAAAGAAAAAAATAAAGCAATACCAAATAAAATGCTAGTATAATATGCGGTAATGTATACTGCACTTTGATAGCTTTTGATCTCGAATTTTCAACAACCAAGGCTCAATTAATGTTCACTTCAGTCTTCACCTTAAATATGCTAATTAATTAATACAGAAGATATTTTCTCTGAATACATTTGCTACCGCTAGGAAAAAGTTTTCACGGAAATTTAGCAGTTGTTTGAGAGTATGTCAATTCAAAATGGTGGTGAAATATCAATTTAGTAAGCAAATTCTTTTAAAATTTCGTCAAAACTTCTTGTCAAAAAATTACTTAAATCAAATTTATTCACCCTAAAAGAAGAAATTTCATTTGGAGAAACGTGAAAAATATTATTTAAAAAAACTAAAGCTGATTCTATCCTACTTTCATAAAAACGCTTTTGAGTTTCCACCACATGTAAAAGAAGAAGCTCTAAATAATCACTTAATTTTGCCGGCCTTCAACAACCAATTCATTTCTTGAACACACGAAAAATAGTATTTAAAAAAACTAAAGCTGATTCTATCCTACATTCATAAAAACACTTTTGAGTTTCCACCACATGCAAAAGAAGAAGCTCTAAATAATCACTTAATTTTGCCGGCCTTCAACAACCAATTCATTTCTTGAACACACGAAAAATAGTATTTAAAAAAACTAAAGCTGATTCTATCCTACATTCATAAAAACACTTTTGAGTTTCCACCACATGCAAAAGAAGAAGCTCTAAATAATCACTTAATTTTGCAGGCCTTCAACAACCAATTCATTTCTTGAACACACGAAAAATAGTATTTAAAAAAACTAAAGCTGATTCTATCCTACATTCATAAAAACACTTTTGAGTTTCCACCACATGTAAAAGAAGAAGCTCTAAATAATCACTTAATTTTGCCGGCCTTCAACAACCAATTCATTTCTTGAACACACGAAAAATAGTATTTAAAAAAACTAAAGCTGATTCTATCCTACATTCATAAAAACACTTTTGAGTTTCCACCACATGCAAAAGAAGAAGCTCTAAATAATCACTTAATTTTGCCGGCCTTCAACAACCAATTCATTTCTTGAACACACGAAAAATAGTATTTAAAAAAACTAAAGCTGATTCTATCCTACATTCATAAAAACACTTTTGAGTTTCCACCACATGTAAAAGAAGAAGCTCTAAATAATCACTTAATTTTGCCGGCCTTCAACAACCAATTCATTTCTTGAACACACGAAAAATAGTATTTAAAAAAACTAAAGCTGATTCTATCCTACATTCATAAAAACACTTTTGAGTTTCCACCACATGCAAAAGAAGAAGCTCTAAATAATCACTTAATTTTGCAGGCCTTCAACAACCAATTCATTTCTTGAACACACGAAAAATAGTATTTAAAAAAACTAAAGCTGATTCTATCCTACATTCATAAAAACACTTTTGAGTTTCCACCACATGCAAAAGAAGAAGCTCTAAATAATCACTTAATTTTGCCGGCCTTCAACAACCATTTCATTTCTTGAAAACAATCCAACTATAAGTCCAACGGTTATATCTAAAATATATGAATTTTTTTTTCTTTTTTGACATATTGTAGGAGTATTGTTGGAAACAATGATTAAAATAACCCATAATAAGCTTTATAAATTATCAACTAACTAAATATGCTGAGTTTTTCAACCTTTTTTACAGCGAAATCCTTCAAATAACCAAATTTTTAATTGGAATGTTAAATAATATTCAAAATATTCTCATTTAACAAAGTATTTGTTTAACTTGTAACGAATTTTCTAGATGTTTATCATTTCAATTTTTATAATTTTCGGAATTTTTTAATGTCTTTGAAGAAAGTAGTATTTAAAAGTTTTTGTGCTAACGTACATATACCTGTTTTCCAAATCTCTTGCATTCAGACAACTCATTTTTAACACTCCTTTATAATGTCATTTTTAATTAAAAGTTAAAAATATATACTTTTGAACTTTGCATATAGATGATTTTTTTCATTTAAATACGTGCAAAAAGTTAATTTAGGTTCACTACAAACGTACTTATAATTAACAATACTTAAATAAAAATTCATTTCACTACAAGCGTTATGTTCTGGGTTCATTGTAGCAAGGTTAGACAAAATTTCTTTATAAGATTTTTTTCTTTAATTATTAATTAACTATTTTGAAACTTATACGAAAATTTCTTTTTATATCAACGATTTTTTAGTTTCACTATTTAAGTATATATGGAGCTAAATATTAGGCCCTTTTATTTAAGGCGTTTCTTAAAATACACGAATTATTTATGTATCGTTGACTGTATAGATTTCAAAAAAGGTCCGGCTCTCATTCTATACTTTTTTTCCACAGCATTTTCCACGAATTATGAATATAGTTGTTAGTGCAACAACAAATAAAGAATTTATACAACATGGAATAAAAAAATAAAAAAAAACGTGAAAAAAATTAACAAAAAAAATATTGCGTATAATAAAACACTCAACAAGTTCATGATAGTCCATCATCTAAGAAAAATCATCAGGGTTCTGCCCACAAAATTACTATCCTAATTGATTCTTCTCAAAGGCAAATAAAACATTTTTTTTTTTTTTTTGTTTCAGCTCCTTTTGGCCTCTGGGTCAAGCGACCTTGAAAAAGGGCAAAAAGCCCGCACGGTCGAGATTTTGCTTAGAGCTATTTACTCAAACAATTATCGCCCAGCGATTTTATACCCGTCTTACCCACACCCCCTGTCAAGCACAGCAAGAAAAAGGGGGCGTCGACAAAAACTTACCTTGTATTATGCAATAAAATATAGGTTTCGTTTCAAATTCGGCCCCCTATTCACAAAATTTTTTTTTTTTTTTCTGTTTATCACATAGGGTTGACATACCCAACTATCTCAACTCTATGGTTTATTATCATTTCTTGATGGACGCTGCGCTTGTTAAAAAGAGATTTATCTAACAATCGTACGTAATAGCCGTGTTCTGCCAAATCGTTTGCAGTTGTCAGCTTTTTTATTCTTTTTCGTAAGGACAGTTTTCTTATTCAAAGAGATTTATGACTAGGTCATTTTGAAGTTATTCTTTTTAGCTACTTAAAGAACTATACAATTTTTTTAAATGAAAAAATTGCTCTTCCTTGTAAAGTAGTAATATATATCGGTTTTACTTTCAAGACAGTTTTCTTAACGTATTAAGATATATATTAGGATATTTTGAAGTCATTAATTTTTAGCTAGTTTGCACATGAACTTTATAAAAATATTCCTTTTTTTATTGTAAGGAAAGAATAGTTTTTACTATCATGTGTTAAATTGTTTTAATTTCAATTTCTTTTCTTTTTCATTATTTTAAGAAGACAGTTTTTTCATGGTCCCAAAGGATTTATGTTAAGGTTTTTTTTTTTTTTTTTAAATTATTTTTTTAACTACTTCACGCACAAAATGTTATTAAAATATTAAGTTTTTGAGTTTTTTATAAAGACAGTTTTCTTCTAACCTAATTAGATTTATAATTAGGTTATTTTAAAACTATTTTTAATAGCTATTTTACTAAACTTTAGGTGAGAGTTATTTTCATTCTCATTTTTCTGAGAACTTTATTCTCTGAAAAAATCGTTTTCACTTGAAAAGAAACAATGACTCTTTCCTTATTCTTCAAATAAAATTTATGAATGCGTACTATGACAGGTGGTGTGCATCCAGTAAAACAATTACATTTCGTAATTAACTTTTTTTACATGAATTAAAAATTTGGGAAAAACTCATTTGTATTAGTTTCAATTAAATGTAATAAATTCTTGATTATCATTGGCAAATTATCTGTGGTTTTGCTCTAGAACAAAATTTTATGACAAAATTGTCATAGAGGTAAGAATTTTGTAACAAAAATTAGTTTAGAAAATACAATTCAGCAATACTTGTATAAGTAATACTTGTACTTAATGACGAAGAGCTCAAAAAAGGAGAAGAATGTAATCCTTACAAACGGATTTTTTTTTTCTTCTCAAAATTTGGAAGCAATGAAATTATGCTTTTAACAGTAATTTAATACTCTCTGGGTTTTCATTTTTTTAAAAAATTTTCTCTCATTTTTGTTTAACCGGATAAAAAATAATTTGTATGAAGGTGAAAAAAATTTTTCAACGATCAAAAAAAGATATTTTTTAAAACTGAAAACAGTGTAAGTCTAAAATATTGGATGACCAAGCGGTAGGAAAAAAAGCTTCTGCTATGATTTTTTTATGACGTGGACATTTCGACGTTTTCGTTATCAATCCGTACAGCACACAAAAGCGCAGAAATGTAAAAAATACATAACAGTTTGGAAGAAACGTAACAGAAATGATTCTGCAACATCGCGATTGAAATGCTATAAGGTGCTTACAGAAACATTTCTGCTACTGCTATTTGTAAGTTTCCTCTGTACATGTACAACTTTTGACTAATGTGTTAATGTTTGTAACATTTTGTGCATATATATGTTTGTGCATATATGTTCTTAAATTTTAGTAATTTTTTTTAAAAAATCTGCTTGTTTCAGAAATTTTTGCTTTAGTTCACTATCACTGAGATAAAATCCATAACAGCCTTAAATATTTGGAGTCTAGGGATCAAAATCTCATAAAGAACTAAAATAAAAATTAAAAAATTAACTTAAAATCAAGATAACGATGAAAAGAAATCTTCATTTCCTTATCATCATAATTTACTGAAAATAAAGATAAAAAATCCATTGATAAAAATCTAAAATTTAAACTGCTGAAAATTCATCAAGTCTCAAAGGTCTTTTATTTCAAACATTTAATAAGACTCTCAATTAAATAACACGGTCAACTAAAGCGAATCAGATTGACAGCAGAAGTAACAACTGGTTGTCATCTAGCTGTCACCACGGTTAATTTCTGTAATGTTAATGTATTGAATCAAATTGAATAGTCCAAACGGTGTTATATTTGGATGAATGTTGTGATTGAAGCTGCATCAAAAATTCTTTTTGAAGTTTTGACAAAATGTAATTACTTTTTTTATTCGAGATATGAGGAGTGCTTGCATTCTGCTACTGTCCGTATTCGATACTGGCTGCTGTGGAGATTTTGTCCCTATTTGATACTGGCTGCTGCGGAGATTCTGTCCGTATTTGATACTGCCTGCTGTGGATATTTTGTTCGTGTGCTTTGGGTCTCTTTATTAGATTAGGAAATCTATCTTTTTTACAATTTCTATGGATTTCTGCGAAATAAAGTTTTGCGTTTGAGTAAATAACTTTAATATACACAGTTGTCAGTTTTTAAATTTTTTCAAAGTTTATTGCAGTTTAAATAATAAAAACCGAATTGGATGATGCTAAAAATTTTTTTAAATGTTACTTGCACAAAAATAAAGACAGCTATCAAAAATTTAAAAGCAGCAACAATATACTGATAAACTAGCTTTCAAATACTGTTGATTGCTGAAATTTTGCTAGAAAATATTAATAAAGAATCTAAAATACCGTTTATATATCAAAGTCGGATAAAATTCACCATAAGTATATTTGTGAAAGTCAAATAGAGATATTAACCATTTGAGTTGCGTTGAGAGGCATCATAAACGTCTTTCAGTAACTTTTCAAAGATGATTGTTGGTAGAAATGTTTTATTTATTTGATAAAATCCTTGATTTATATCTATGTTTAATTTACTTATCTGTTGCGGAAATCAATATATTCAAGATGAACATAAGAAATGCTACTAAAATTTATTACTCTTAGTTATGTATATCAATTTACTGACGATATCCAAAATGTGTTTTCGGAAATAATTCAAACCTGGTGATTGGCTTTAGTAGCTTAGATTCAAATTGTACATAAAAGCTCGATTTAGCTTTAACTGGAATTAATATTTGGCTTGTTCGACATCATATTCGGAGAGATATTACGCCACAGTGTAGTTACTCTAAATTTTGTTCTCTGTATTGGATTAAAACACTTCATCACTGTAAATATTTTTTTACAAAATAAACAACTATTGATTCCAGATAAGTTAGCTGTACGTTCGATTCTGTGTTTCACAAGTATTGATGCTGATATACGAGTACGAGTATAGAATTTATTTAATAATTTTCTTTCTTAACATAGATACTATAAACTTTATCAGTAATTCAAGGCAAAACATGTTTCGTTTTATTGACATAAAAGTTTTGTTTTGAAAGTTTTTTTTCCATCAAAAACACGATTTTAAAAATGAATTCCTTCATTAAATCAGAGTTATATTCGCCAAACAGGCTTTTTAACGTTATACTGCAAAAAAAAAAAAAATACCGTAAACTTAATGTTGTTAACTTATTTGTACCTGGCAGCCTTTCATTGAGACGATACCTTTTTCCAAAAAAGTGGTACCACTCCTGTTTTATTAGTAGTATTTATTTTGCAAAAACAAGGTAGCTCTATCTACCGCAATATTAATGACATAAATATTTATATTTAGATGGAAATTCAAGGCTTATTTCTTTTTAAAAGCTAAGATTGTAAAAAACAGAACGAAATATCAACTTAGTGTAAACAAAAATGAAGTACCACTTTATTCGTATTTGAGCTTTTCATTTATAGACTACTTTTTGGGGTCAGGCATTCATGGGTTCAGCTGGGCTGGTTGAGCAAAGCTGTAAAATTTATGAATTCGTAATCAGTGATTTTTTACCATGCCAAAACAAGTTTTTTCTGTCACAACGGATTTGTACCATGTAGGAAAAAATTTTCTTTGTGAAAATTTCGTAATATTAAGAAAATTGCGAAAGTATATCTGCACTCTCACCACATATTGATAGTGTATATTGCGAAGAAACGTCAGAAACTGTTTTTACTTTAAGTCTTACATATTGAAATCACATTTAAGTGTATAAACCTTTAAAAACTATTGTGGCCCAATTTCTTTCCATTTGCAACGTAACAAAAAAATTTATCTAAAGATAAGGTAGAATATCAATTTAACAATTAAGTCTAATCTCACTTTTATTCATACGATGTTCAAAACCATGAAATAATTGACGTAGAGTAAGTACAGAATATAATCGTTAGATAATTTGAGAAAAGTTATAGTACAGCGTGCAAAATTGTATGGCAAAAACTTGAATTGACATTTTTAATTCATTAAGGATTAAGGTAAGAAAGTGAAAAATCGCTTTGCCAACAAAACAGCTTTAAACAGTCTTGCATACGAAGAAAGTCCGGAAAAAAGGATATTTTTTAGATTGATAAACCACTTATTTACATAATTGTCTCGTTAAACCTGATATGTCGTTAAACCAGGGCTCTTTATAAAGGAGATATGCGTTATATCAAAAAAAGTAGTCAGTCAAACACTAATTTTTTTTCTTCCTTCAAATAAAATGGCTACTTGGAATCATTTTTATTGCCCATTAGTATTCACAAGCTCAGTTACATGTTTTCATAATAATATGTCTTTCTTTAAGCAGAAGCGAAAAAAAAAAAAGAAAAAAAGATATGATTGTAGTCTATGTAAATAAAATTCAGCTAAGTATTGCGTGTAAGAGATTACCCCCAGGAAAGAGCGGCATAATTATGTGTCTGTAAATCTTGATTGGTAATTTGAGATGAATCAATTGCTATAGGATAGAAAAATTACTTAGTTTAAATTATTTCAATTCAATGCAAATGATGCTTGAAAATAAAATACTCTTAAGGTGTTGTAATTCAGTAAAGTTTAATTACACTCTGAAACCTCTGATTTTTAAAAGGTACCTTTAAAATTTAAAGGTACAGCGAGAATCTTACTCGAATGTCTTTGTGTTGGATTATTTTTAACATTAATTTCTGCTCTAAACTTGAAGTAATCAAGCGATTTAACCCTCACTGCATCAAGAATTAAAAGTAATTGTTTTATGTTAGACAACATGTTTTGTAACCCTTAATATATTTTTAGAATTCTTGTCAAAATCTATTCATATTACTGCCATGAAAAAAAAAAAAAAAAAAAAAAAAAAAAAAATTAATTATAAATAATTTAACATTTTCATATATTTTACATTTTTGTGTAATAAGCTACGCATTTCATAAAATGTTTCTTTCAAAAATAAATTTTGTTTTATCAGTTTTTAGAAATTCTATTTTAGTTTTAGCAAAAGAAAGAAAACAGTTCACACTTTTTTCGAAACCTATTGTAAAGCTCTTACGTTATTTTTTCAATTGTATAACTGATAAAGAGGCGCAAATTAATATTTTAGAGTTCTATAGGAATCAGTTGAATCATTAGTGAAAAAGATGAACATCAAAACAAAATTGATTGCCTGCTGAAACTGTGCTTACATCATAGTCTTTCAATCATCAATTAAAAAGCTTTTTACATTTTCAGTTTCATATACATCGGTAGTGTTTCCATAGATTTAGCGTTTTTCTAAAAAACATTTAAAATTTAAAAGCATTTGTCTGGATTTTTCAAAAATTTTCTTGTCTAAACTAATTATCCCCTTGACATATTTTAAAATTCTAAACTGTGCGGAATTATTAATTTCTTAATCTAGAAATGATCTTTGAGTGCACTGTAAATAACAACTCGCAACGGAAAGTTGACAGAGATGCCAACTGCTCCGGACGAGCCAAAATAATAATAATAAAAAAAGGTAAATAACTACAAGCTAAATTTTGCAAATATTTGACTATTTTTGCTTGCTTTTTAAAAGGTAATGACATAACTACTATAAAGTGGTGAATTATATAAGCCTACGAATTATTTCGAAATAGTGGTGGATAAAAATCTACTAAATTTAATTTATTAAAACAAGAATCACAACTGATAAACTACCACTTGAAAATATTTATTTGCTGTCCGGAGCAAGTTGGCTTCTCCGTGTTGAAAACGTCTGAGGCACGTCAATTATTGTTTAGACATAAGAAACAAATGACGTCTCCCAGACGTCTTCGTATGTCAAGGGGTTAATTTACGTAATGTTCAAAATTTTTTAATGTAATCCAAACCTCTCAATAACATGGATTTACTTACAAATATTGAAAAAAAAAATTATTAAAACCTTTATAAGAGTTTACATAAATCCATCCTTAGGATTACATCCTTAGATAAGGAAATGTTTTTTAAAAAATTTATTAAGTTAAATATAACTAGGTTTGCTTTTCCAGCAACTTTAGAAACTCAGAAGCTGAAAATTTGTCCGCTTTGATTCCACTTTCTCTTATCTTTGGAAATTTTTTAGATCCTCGCATTGTATTTGCTTTCATTGCTATAGATTTCTTCATTTGAGCTTTGGAATTTGAATTCACATGATTTGTCTTTTTCACTCCTTCTTTTGGCAGGACAAAGGATCCGGATGATCCTAGAGCACCTCTAGAAGTCCAACTTCTTTGTATATCTCCTTTTTCTAGTGACTTGATAACTGATTTTTTCACTTGTATTTTAAGTTGGTTTGGATCCATTATTGAGTAGTTACCTGAAAAATATTCAATGGACTCAAATGAAAAGCGTGTTATGGGGAAATATGGAAATTTATTTCTTAAGAAGCCTCTAACCTTGCTATCTTGGAGTTAAGTTTCCTTGATTTTTGTTGTTGTATTTATCAAAATTTTGATGATTTAGTATTATTTGACAGTAAAATACCTTTTTGAGAAACGTAGAGAACAAAGGAGTCACTCATTTAGATAAAGAGAAGAGATAGTTTTTAGAAATTGCTGGGATTTTTCACACACCTCTAAAGCAAGAAAATTATTCAAAATTTAACTATTGTTTTTACCTTTTAAACTGATAACAGATTTGGGAGATTCCAAAGAATTTCACCGATTGTACATATTTATTAAAAGTAAAAAAATAAAAAAAATAAAGAAATAGACAATTGTATACTGTTTAATTGCCTTTCAAAAACAACTGATTGCAGAATTTGTTGGTATAATTTTGTCAGAAAAAATTAATGGAGAATTGAAAATATCGCACGTTTTGAATCTCAAATTGTGATCTGGTGATGGCCTTGTATTTTACATGTATCGAAAGATACTGTCGAGTTCAATAAATATCCAGCAGTTCTTTGTGAATAGTTAAAAAGGATTAAACGAATCATTTCCCCCCTCCATCTCTGTCCTTTTGATAGTTTAGTTCGGTTGAGATACAGCGGTGTTCAAAAATGATCAGATATAATCAGCTTTCATCAAAACCTCTCTATTGGTTTGAAGGTAGGTTGATGGACCAGTTATTCATTCAATGATATAGGATGTTTTTAAGGCCAGGATGCGAATTTATATTATAGTTTTCATTAAGTGAATTTATAGCTGTCTATTGAATAGATTTAAAGCACGTTTAAGGGTTCGCCTTTAAATGTTGGAAGGAAAAATATTTAGTATTTAATGTGAATGCATATTTAAATTATTTATGTTATATTTTTGACATTATCATTGACATAATTATCTTTAATATTATTAGCATCTAACAAACTCTGGATAAAACAGACAAGAGTTAATTTTTTTGATTCAGCCAAATGTTCCTAACACATTACCAATTATAAAATATAATTTTCTACTGCTGCTATAAATTGGGTGCGGATATTTAACCCAAACTCAATAAAATTTTGGACTGATTTTAGAAATTTAGACAGGAAGTAATGCGCGAGCAGAATTCCCTCTGATGAAGTTCTATTTTTTTAGGCTTGGTGAGGAAACCCCGGAATTTTCGATATGATTCTAAACAATTCTCGTATAACTCCGTAAAATGGCCGCCAAGTATCGCAAAGATTATGACTAAATCAGCAAAAATATTACCAAACTGTCTTTTATAAGAAATGCATTAGGCGCTATTTTCTAAATTACGTGATTTTCTTGCGAAAATCTTCAAATTAAACTGTTTCTTTTGGGTCCGTCTAAGATATTTAATCTTATAATAGAATATTCACAAAATTATGCCCACATTTACTAATTCGGAATTATATTTTTCTTATTTTTTTCGAGGAAGATAAGATAATTTAAGAGAAATGTTGCCTTTCGAAAGCAATCGCACTTATGATCAGTGATGTCCAGTAAAAAAGAAGTGCGAGACTTATTGAAGAACATGAAGCGTTTATAGAAGCTGTGAGGTCAAAAGCAGGCTGAAAACAACTAAATCTAAACAAGGCATTTATTCAGTTTCCAAAAGCAACTCGAATCAAAATGATTCTGTCATTTTTCTGTTTTAAAATATTGGATGCATATGAAAGTGAAAAATGCTGTCTACAATACTATGTCCTGTCGGAAATCGGAAGGAAGAAAATTGTTTAGCCTTTTGAGACGACATCCATTCATAACACGGAGAAAATTTAAATTACAAAAAGTCCAGAGGCAAAAAACTTAATCTTAACACTAAACATACCAACACTTAAATACCTATTTCTACCCTAGTCGCTTAAATGACCGGAATTTATATTTCTTGATTGAATGTATGAAGTATGGATGTTAGGAAGGAAATAAACCTAAAAAAAATTATAAAACAAAATTGTATGTTGGCAATTTTTATGTATTACAAACACAAAGACTTTAATTCATTGCTCAACGCACTTTTTACATATACAGGGTGTTTCCATTGTACATTTTCCGCAAACACATTTCTTCTAATTATTATTATTTCTATGATCCTTATAATTATTCTTATAATTATAAGAATATATAATAATTATAATTCTTATAATTAATATTATTTCTTCTAAGAACTTGTGCTGTCTTGATTGTTTGGACATTTTTCTGGGTAAAAACTACCAATTTGTTAGAAATGAAGTGAAGCTATCAAAATGAAATATAAGCTACTTACCAAAACATTTAGTTTTTATCACTTTTTCTTACACAAAAATGCCAATCTAAAATTTTAGGTGCTTTCTTGAAATTTGAATTTACAGTTATTCTGATTGAACTAACTACGCAACAGTCTTTGCAGAAATGGGTAACCAATCGAATGTAATACGTTGAACACGTATTACATCGTAATTTCTGATCCGATAAAGCAATAAAGTGGTAGTAATGGATATACGACAAGTATTATTCGAAACAATAAAATACAAAAAAATAAAATAATAAGTTAATAGAATATTAACTGTATATAATTGTTAGAAAAAGTCAATCAAATGTGCAAAAACTGTAAGATAAGCGCATTTTCGATGCGAAAGTTCTCAAACGGTCATTTGACCGGTTATGGTATGTTTAGTGTTAAAGATTGAAATTAAGGAAATATGTGGCTTACAAGATATATTTTATTTTATTTTATAACCGTCGTTGAACAGCCGACCCAATATTGGGTTTACGACAACTAATGTTCAACTCCGTGGCCTTGTAATTTTGAACCAATCCAGAAGACAAGGAAACTCCTGGATCAGTACCCCCAGAGGTATTGATTTGTTATGGGAACATAGAGGACTTTGAGACTCGACAGATTTAACGTGCATCAGTCACCATTTACTACACGGGGAGTCTTCGGCCGACAAGGATCGAATCCACGACCTCTTGGGCCCAGAGCCCTACCGACCAGGCTATCCCGGCCTTTTACAAGACCTATTGTACACAAAATCAAAATTTGGTAATTTCAGGACTTTTTTCATAAAAAAATAAAAATAGAATTGATGTCCCTCAATTTCTTTTCGCGCTATCTTGTTATTTCCCTATTTAATAGACTTATTTTTCGATACCCATATACATTATATGACCCAGTGTAAAATTTTTCAAAATAAATAGTATTTTATGTTTTCGGCCATTTGTATGATTTATATAAGTCTTACAAATGCCTGAAAACATAAAATACTCAGAATACCAAGTGTTCATTCACAGAAAAAGTTAGTGTTTATTCACTGGTAGTAGCTGTTCATTCACTTGGTTATCTTATTTATTATATAAATGTCCAAAACCTTGTCAATTCCTCAACTTTATCAATTTTTAAATAATTTACATTTTACAACAAATATGTTGACTGTCACTTACCAGAAACTACAGATTTTAACAATATTATGAAATTTTTAAGAGACAAGCTGTTTAAAGTCAAGCTAATTGTTCAATTACTGGTTGGTTCACCCTAATAATAATAAAATGTTATTGTGTAAATAAAAAAAAAAAAAATATTTAGCTGCTCTACTTTTCAAAAACAGTGGAAAAAAGGAGCCTTTAGACATGGGGATAAAAAGGTAATTTAGAGTTGTAAATTTGTGTTTAAATTTTAAAATTTTTTATAGCTATTGAAAGGGAGGAAAACAGATTTGGGTGATCCTGAAAAATTTCTGCAACGTTAATTATACACAAGTACTGCTAATTATCAAAGTTCTAAATCTACAATAATAAACATTAATAGTGAAGTGTTTATCATTAAAAAAAAACTTACTTAGAATCCATGTTACAATTGCAGACACAGATGCTCCTTTATTTTCATTACCTGAAATCAAATTTCATTTAATAATTGAGGAATTAAAGGGATAAACTAATGCTAAGTCCCATTTCAAATTATAAATGAGATAGCTTTTGATGAAAAACACAATTAACATATAGGCAAATAAGATGTTTCTGTACATCGTATTGTTCAAAATTTCGGAAACTTCTAAAGTAAAAGAGAAAAACGCAATCACCCTGACTAACTTGGTTCAAATAAACGGAGTTTTACACCATGATATTGGTTGAAAGGATTCAATTCAAATACGCTAATTAGTTCTAATTGTGTATTAGATTAGAAAGTCTGACACAACGACCTATCTTTGAATAAACACACCTTTATCTGACAGATTTGGATTCTTGATTATTAAAATAGAAGGGTAGAGATCAGAGGTAGGAAATCTGTAGCCTCCGTGAATTTCTTAAGTGGTTTCTAACTATTGTATTAATATTTAATTATATAGATTACGGTAATTAGAAATTTAATATAATTAAATAATGTGCTGCCATCTATTGAGCATCCCCCAGACAGCGTGACTGTGGCTGATACTGACAGTATACTTTTCGCCTTCAGCCCATCTCCTCTCGTTAGCCCTGGTAAATTGCAGAGTTGATAGCTTCTCGTAGTTAACCCACCTCTGGTATAGACTCAATCCCCATTTCACTAATCTTGCCATATCTCTGGAATTTAGCAAGATAATTAAAATTTGCACTTTATAAAACTTCTTCATTCAAAGATAATTTCATTTAAAAAGGTCGTATTGATTATTTTATTGATAGATGGTTGAAAGAAATTGGAAAAACTTAACCGAAGGAGACTCAATCAAGAACAATCTAAACAGGTAAAGTGAGAAGCCTTCTATTGGCTGTAGTGAGAGTATGAATGGCTTATGAAAAAAAAAATCACTTTAAGTCATTTAAGGGCATTTTAAGTCAAGTGCTAGAGAATATTTTGTTAAGATTCATAGAGTTTTGTCATAAAATTGCAAAACAATAACCATAGCCGAAGCTTATATAGATGAGATTTAATGTATTTCGGCACTATCCTTCTGTTAGCCCACAGTAGGACACCTTTTTAGTAAATGGTGACTGGTGCATGTTATACATCGGGTCACAAAGTCCACCATGATCCCATAACAAATCAGTACCTCTCTGGGTACTGAATTGGAGTTTGATCGTTCGCTGGTTCAGGTCAAAATCACGATCTGGGGACGAATGAATGGATGTATGAATGGTATTGTACCGATAAAACCAATAAGCGGCGGAGTACTTTTATTGGTTCAAATACCATACATATGATGGCTGAAATCATGAAATATTTTAATCACATCTGCTGTTATATTTACAATTGTAATTAATCATACTTATCAAGTGAGAAGTTAACTGAAGATAATTCCGGGCCGTTAAGGGTTAAATTACAAGAGCCCAGATTTCCCACAGAATAGAGAGCCAATGGGCACTACGGATAACAAAAAAAATCGCTGATATCAAAAAGTTAAATGTAAGGTTGAAACAAAAAATTTATTCAGATATGTGTACATATTTCAAATATGTAACAGTAATCTTTGTTCAAAGTATAAATCACTGAAACAACGAAGGTAAAGGGGAAAAAAAGAAAAAAAATCTTATACAATGTAAAAAAAAATTTGGGGGTAGTTTTTTTTGTTTTGTTGGTAGAATTAAAAAAATTCGTAATTGTGAAAATATTATTCATCAAAAATAAAAAATTCTTCGGAGTGATTTTTCGTATCTGTGCCCATCTAGGAATACTAAAATTCATGTAAAAATATTTCCAAATTAAAAAATGTGGCTTATCACTCTATTACCCTGTGTAATAAGGATGCTTGCTTTTTAACTGTTCTTGAAAAGAGGTATACCCAGAAGAAGAAATTCTTTTTGGCATACAATTTTTAAATAATGCTGGTATATCCCAACATTGTATTTTATTTAAAAATTGTTTTTCATTTCTAAAATTTAGGTAAATACTTTTATTTAACATTCAATGTAAACATTTCGTAAAATTTAAAATGACAATCACTTCAGGAGAACCCTTTAGATATCCGTAAGGGGCATATGAACAATTTACACTTTTCGTAATTACTCAGAAGCAGACTTCAAACCATTTTACTTAAATATTGATTATTATAACATAATAAATTTTTAATAACTAACGATATAGTTATTATTAATTAGAATAACTTTACACAAGAATGGGTGGCTGTTTATCTTACTCTATTAAATGTTGTTTAATGAATTTGGTTGAAACAAAAATATGGTAGTTACCTATTTAAAAGAAATCGCATGCTTTTAAACATGGGAAATTTAGTAGATTCAAAATTTTGCTTAACATGTTTTTCACTAAGATTTCAATAACTCGTGTAAAGAAAAAACGAATAAAACGTGATTATGTTAATGATCACATTAACTAGGACTGAAAATCTCTAATATTTATGAATAACTATTAGATTAATTTCATATAAGAATATGCAGCTACATCTAACACATTTTATTCTAATGAATATCACTGTATTTAAGGATTTGTTAGAACAAATTTGATGTTCAATACTTTAAGCAGACCATAACTCGTTCTTATACATGGAAAATGTATTATCAAAATTATGCTTTTTCAGTAAAATTTCAATTTTTCATCTAAGAGAAAAGTATTGTATTATTTTAAAACATCTAAGTTGTACTATTAAAACATCTAAGTTGTACTATTAAAACATCTAAGTTGTACTATTAAAACATCTAAGTTGTACTATTAAAACATCTAAGTGCAACCATTATATTTTATTACCAGCGTTGAAAAGGACTTGATTCTTGTAATTAAACTCTGTAGCCT
Organism: Parasteatoda lunata; assembly: GCA_949128135.1. Taxonomy (NCBI): domain Eukaryota; kingdom Metazoa; phylum Arthropoda; class Arachnida; order Araneae; family Theridiidae; genus Parasteatoda; species Parasteatoda lunata. Next base: position 7,534,586 of record OX421981.1, on the reverse strand, counting down.
TGCAATTTTGAATCCAACCTAGAAGACAAGGGAACATCTGAAGCAATGCGGGTTAGCATTTAATTAAACTAATATGCATGGAAGAAAATACTTCCACGGTTCAATGGACTGATGAGTCATCTACTATTGGACCCATTTTGTTGAACATTGCTTGTTGTATGTACGAGTAGTATTTTAAGAGATCAGCCATGACCTGGATTCAAACAAGGGTCGCTTTACTGGGAAATGAAGTTCTAAAATTTAATTAAATTATGTAAACTAAATGAAATTTTATTATTAGCCAAGACGGATGATATTGTGCGATAATTATACAAATTTATACCAAAACTTGCAATGTTGCTTTAATATTCATTTTTCAACTCATTCTCATTGTTTTGTAATCATTTAGGGTAATATCTTAAACATGTAAACAGTTAATTTATTTCAATTTGTCTTTATTGTCATATCTGCGCAAATTATGATAAATGCAAAATATACAAAAATTACGAAACTCATTCTCAACATTTATAGTACCGGAGCTCTATCACCAAATGCAAAAAATACAGCAGAACCTCGTTTTAATGAACTGCTTGCAGCAATAAGTAATCACTATAAACGATGGCTCACTATATCCAAATTCTTTGAAAAGTTTAGTATATGATAATAGTGTTGTTGGAAATAATGATTACCATATAGAACACAAATTATTAACTGATTAAACAGATAATAAATGAAGGACTTAAAAGGAAAATAATTCGTTAATTTTTAAATTCTGTGAAAAATATTGGTTTTAGACTGACTACAGTTCGATGAAGTAGAGTTCAGCAATTTTAGTATTAACAACTGGTAAAGAATCCTGTATTTTCTCATTTTTTGCTGTACAAAATATTTAATGTAGATTTCACTTCAGAGATAAAATTTTTTGTTCACCTTCAACATAGGGGGGTGGGCAAGATAGGAAATTCTGCTCACTTTTTTCACCCTAGTTTAAAAGCGTAAAGCATGGTGCCGGGATAGCCTGGTAGGTTGGGTGCTGGACTCAGTTCGTGAGAACGGGAGTTCCAATCCAGCCGGCCGGAAGAAATAAATAATTAATTTATATTCGGAAGAAATAATAAAATTAGATTCTCAATCAGGCCGGGATAGTCTTGTCGGTAGGGCGCTGGGCCCATGTATGAGAGTTCGTGGGTTCGAACTCCTCTGACCGAAGACTCCGTGTGTAGTAAATGGTGACTGGTGCGCGTTAAATCTGTTGCATCACAAAATCCTCCATGTTCCCGTAACAAAACAATACCTCTGGGGGGTACCGAATTGGAGATGTATCGTTCTCTGGTTCTGGTCAAAACTACGATCTGTGAATGAATGAATGAATGTATGAATGGGTCCGCCCTATAAACGGGTGTGACGTATGAGTGAGGCAGAAGTCGAATTCTTGGTCATAGATTGCGCCACTGGAAAACAAGAATAATCGCACCAATTGCCTTAATGGCCTACGACAACATGGGAGATTAAAATTTAACGCAATATAAAGAATTTTCTTCATTTACAATCAATTCCAGCAAATTCAAAATTAGAAAAGAAAAAAAAAAAAACTTGAGGAAATGAAATTAGAGTCCACTATGAACGAATTATCCATTTTTCAGCTGTCCCACTATAAGCGTAGATAAAAGAATGCAAAAGGGACCACTAAAACGTTCATTACAGCCGAGTGTTCATTATATCCGAGTTTCATAGTGAGGTAATACTTTATATTTAGAAAAAAGAAAGTGCCTCTTAGATAGGCCCTAGAATAATTTGAAAGTTTATTTTATTTTTGTTACCGATGAATAATTCAACATTCAGGATACAGCTTTTTTATTTTACGAGGATCCATACTGTTTTATAACGCATTAAGAACGCTAAGAAACTAGTTTAACACAATTTTTCATATACTCTCAAATATTAATTAGAAGTATTAATTTATATAAATAATGTTGAATTTGGTATTTTCACACAAAGCAGTAGCAAAATAAGTAATAATCAAAACCTCTAAATAGACAAACCTAATTTTTGACTCAAAATCTATCTGGAAACATAAAAGCAGAGGGTGTATCAATCGACATATCGGTAACAAATCTCACATACGCAAAAAATTTTGATACTAATTATTTTAAATAATATTTTTAAATAAAAAGGTCGAAAGACTAAATAAGGTAGTTTAAAATGTAAAAAATTTCCAATATGAAATTTCAGTGAAATCTCAATAAACCAGTTTGAGTTAAAAAATTTACTTTTAAATTTAAATTTTTCAAAAGCTATTTGACAGTTTTCGCTTAATCGATTTTTTGTCATTTAAAATTATATTGTTTAAAATTTGTAAAATTTAATTATTAATTTGTATACCTTTCAAACAAGTTGTATTTAGTATCTCGTATCGTTTTTGTACCATTTTATTATCAAAAGACATTTTTTTTTTTTTTGAAAATTGTCATTGAATAAACTATTTTTAGATTTGTGTGGCAAAAAATGTTCGATTCTCTTAAGTCTCTCTCCTCTCGACCAAACTCCACTGTCGATAGGGTGGAGACAGAGAAGAAATATTCTAAATATTCTTTAAAATTTCTATTTAATTTTCACGATGATGAATATTTACTCCGTTCAGCAGTATCTTTTGATGTATGTAAAATAAAAGGCAGTAACGCAATCAGAGTTTGAGATATAAAGCGCGAGGTATTTTTAAATTATCTTTTAATGTGACCTAAAAAAAAGTCTGAATAAAGTTATTAAAGGGAAATATTTTTTGTTTTACTGTACATTTTACTTTGGTACGTAATCTAAAAACTAACATTACTTCTTTGTTCGAAAAATGTTTCAATATATAATTATTAAACTATGAAACAGAGTTCTAATAAGTTTATGTGCAGAAATATCAAGCTTTAATAAATTAATGTTCAGAAATATCAAACTCTGATAAATTAATATGCAGAAATATCCACAGCTTTGATAAAATAATATACAGAAATATCCAGCAAGCAATATAGAAATATCAAGATTAGATAAATTATTATACGGAGATATAGAGCTTTGATAAATTAATATGCAGAAATATCGAGCTTTGAAAAATCAATATACAGAAATATCGAGCTTGATAAATTAATATACAGAAATATCGAGCTTGATAAATTAATATACAGAAATATCGAGCTTGATAAATTAATATACAGAAATATCGAGCTTGATAAATTAATATACAGAAATATCAAGCTTCACAAGGTTAATGTTGAAGAATTTCAAGAGTCATTAAGTTATTATACAGAAATATGAAGCATTTATATGTTAATAATATGCAAAAATATAAAGCTTTTATACGTTCAATTCAGAGTTAAAAGCCTCTTTAATGAATTAAGAAGAATTACCATCACCAATAGCTAAAATTGCCTCTTTTATCTTTTGAGCAACAGTAGTGTTCTTTGCCTTTGCAAAAGAAAATACTCTTGTTCTCGCATCCAATGTTGAAGTAGGCATTTTTCTTTCAAATAGCTGTACCGTTCAATTAAAATACTCACTCATGCAGAACTTTGCTTTATTGAAATTACACACATGTGCAAACTTGTTTGCTCAATTTAGGCTTATAAACCATATGTCAAGTATAAGGACATGTAGAACAATTTTAGAGAAGGACATCACGAACAATACATCCAGGGTTACAGCGGGATTCGAACCCGCTACCTCCACACTGCGTTTCACGGTCGATAACGCTCGGCCAGGGAGGCCCCATCATGCAGAAAACAGACATTGGGTTGGATGAAGAAGAGTTGAGTTGGGTTGTATGAAGATTTTCGCTTGAGCACTGAGTGCCCGATTGAGGCACACAGCGCTTGTTTATGAAGATCGAACCTTTTGCACTTCGAGAGGAGATAATTTACAGATTCTGAAGACTGACAATGACCAAAAAAGTGGAGTTCATGAGTCCAAATTGCAAGTCCTGTTCCAAATAGCATTTAATTGAGTTGTGTTACTTCGGAGACGCGAGATTAAAATGTCGTATTTTCGGTTTGGATCTAGATTCAGAGAAATTTTATTAACTGGGTGACCAGAGGGGAAGCGTTTATGGTATTTCGAGTTGATCCAGAGGTTATTAAGTTCGCCGTTTGAGTCTAAACATGATGAATATGACAAGTCTTTGGGAAACAACGGCTCGAGATGCATTAATAGCTTGTTCAGCCAGTCTATCCGCGGTTTCGTTGGGTGGATGCCAATACGTGTGATTGTATCCAGGCGATGGTTACAGATTTCACGGTTGCACTTGCTGACACGATCTTTTTTGCAAGAGGAGGATGCTATGAGGATATATATGCGTAGCCGAGATGAGGTCAGTGATTGTGGATTTACTGTCCGATAAAATAATGTAATCGAGATATTTGATGGTGAATTTTGTAATTGCTAACCAAATAGCTAAGATTTCTACGGTGAAAACTGAATTAATAGGACAAATTTGAAAGATATAACACATATTGTTCCTTGAATTAATTTCCGCAATAACAGTGTTCTTATTGGATTTCGAGGCATCGGTCGCCAGAATGTTAAAATCTTTCCAAAGGGTGTGGAGGGTTTCCTGATAGAGGGGGAGGATTTCGTTAGGATTTTTCGTAGTTTGATATGGAAGATCATGTACATAAAAACAGAGGTTCGGGAGATCTGTGAGAAAAACCGGAATTTGGAAAGGGATAATGCTGTATTTACTCATACCGTTTTGGTTGAAGATATCCCGAAACTTGAGGAAAAGGTGGGGGGGGGTAAGTTTGGTAAAATGGAATTTATGCAAAAGGCGATTCATTGGGGAGTGAGAACCAAGGGAACAGGGGCGGAGGTAGAATTGTTTTTTGCTGCTAAGATGAGTCTGTGCTATATTGAGGTAGTGCCAGCTTCTTTGTGGAGGATAGGAATTGGAGTCCAACGTGGGAGGCCTGTTGCAGTTCGGAGGCTAGAGTTATAGATTGTTTCAACTACTAGGAGATGTGATTTCGGCGCAGAGAAGAGGATTGGGCTGCCATACTCTAACGTACTTCTGATTGTATCGTTTGCAATCTGAATGAGGTGATAGGTTCGGAACTCTCATTGCGTGCTAGAGATGCAGCAAAGTGCGTTAATTTTATTTAGATATTTTTTAGGTATTGAAATTGGCAGGGGAAAGAAATGTTTCCAGTGTAATAGGTAGGTATTTTATTTACGTCGCACCAAAGCTGTGCAATGGGCTATTGGCGATGGTCTGGGAAACATTCCAGATCCGAAGACATGCCATCACAATTTGATCATCTGCCGAAGGAATGGCTCCCTGCTTTGGTAGCCCGATAAACTGCTCGCGAAGTCGAGTAGTGTACGGTAGAACAGTTTGGTCACCGCAGGTGGCCAACCGACCCGCGAAGCGGGTTTGCGGCTTTTCGCGGCCCCCCACGTTAAAACATCCCCCTCGCACTAAGGAGGTCGTCAGGACCTTTTGCCTGATTAGATGATCCTGGCCTTGGCTATTCGATTGAGGATATATATATATAAAAAAAAAAATTAAAAAAAAAAGGGTTCTTCTAGGAAACTTGGTCTCCGGAAAAGCTAAGCCAGGCTTTGCTTTCGTCTTCCCGAGGTAACGACGACCGGATCCATGGAAAAGCGGTCCATATCACCTCCAGGGTGGCATTATAATAATGTTCACCCAGCTCTTGTCACGCGGAGATTCGGTGATTACGACACGAAAATATTAAAAAGTTTATAAAAAAAGAAACTAAGTTGCTCTGAGGAGTGTGTTGTAAGGTTGGTAGCACTTTGGAGGGGTGTCCTGTGTGCCCTCGGGCAACTGACGTTCCTCCGGTGTACTACACATTATCCAACGCACCCTCTTCACTCCCTTTTGAAAACTGGCCCACCTCCTCCAGGAAGGTCCTGTTGGTTAATCCTTCTAACTCATTCGTGGAGTATTCGGAGGTGTTCACTAAAAAAGGAAAAAGTTGTTTTTAAATTCCCTGCTTCCTCGATTCGTTTTTGCCTAGGTTTTGGGTATTTCGTATTTACAGTTGAATTTTGATGAGGGTATTGCTTGTTATTCTTTGTCTATTTTGTGTTAGCTGGTTGAGGATTACGTTTATTACCTCGTTATTGATCATGTTTTCTAATTTGTCTTGTTGTTGGGTTATTAGGCTTGGCTACTTGATTGAGGGAAAAAAAATAGGAAGTTCTTCTAGGAAACTTGGTCTCCGGAAAAGCTAAGCCAGGCTTTGCTTTCGTCTTCCCGAGGTAACGACGACCGGATCCATGGAAAAGCGGTCCATATCACCTCCAGGGTGGCATCAGGTAGAACAGTTTAACGAGAACCGATACCGAGCTCTTTGGTCCCAACGCAGGCTGATCAAAGTGGTCTCGCACTCACTTTCTGACCGCAGCTAGTGATGCCTGACTTCTGTGTTTTACTGGGAACCATGTCTTTCCGATCAGTCCACTGCGGGACTGCAGTGTAATAGATACCGAGAATTTTGAGGGAATTTACTTGGGGAATTTAGATTGTTAATTGAATCGGAGGTGAGAGACGTTTGTCGGAGAAATTAATAGTTGCACTTTTTGAGGGTGAAATGGCCATTTTCCATTCTGTGCACCAAGTTTGGATAGTGGTAAGAGCATCTTGGAGTTTAGTAATAACCCTATTGAAAGAATGTAGATGTCATATAGCGTGATGAATGTGGACGCCATCGGCGAACACAAGAATTTGAACTCCAGGAAAAAGGTTTTTGAGAATGTCTTTAAAATAAAACATAAAAAGAAAGAGGGAAGGACACTGCACTGTGGGAGGCCTTGAGGTTGCTTGAAATTTTTAGACCGGGAGTGGTGCCAAAAGATGTAGAAGGTTCAATTAGAAAGAAAGTTGAGTAAGAAAAGCGCAGTTTTCCCAAAGATGCCGGTCGGAAGCAGTTTGGTAAGGAGACCATCAATCCACAAGTTATCGCATGCAGAAAAACGAGATCGAGTGCTATGCAGACAATGTATTTCCTCCGTTTGCTTGCTTCTAGTATGTCATGGTAAGGTATTGGGTGAGTTATATTGCAGTCTCGAAAAGGAAGGAAGCTATTTTGTTGGAGACTAAAATTGAGGAGTCTTTGTTGCAGCATACCTTCGTAGACTTTCGCAAAAGTAAAAGTGAAAGCAATCGGTCGATAATTACTACTTTTTGAGTTTTTTTTCCTTCCTGGTTTTAGAATGGGAACTATTTTTGCTTGAGTCTATAAACTTGGGAGGCGACCTGTATCTTGAATATCATTATAGAAGCTAATGGGCTTTTTTGGGTAGCGAGAGTGAATGAATTTAATGAGATTAGCCGGAATGCGGTCTGGTCCGGGAGCCGTATTCTTTGTTCGATGTAAAGCTGCTGCCAATTTGGTTGACGAGAAAGCGATATCCAAATCATTGTTACATGTGCCCCAAAGCGAGAAAGGTATTGGGCATGAAAAAGATCTTCACCGAAAAGATTGACTTGGTCGAATGGGTTTTTAATTGCTGTCACTTGGTGGGTTAAAATCAGATTTCTGGAGGGATATGAGGAGTTTCTCGCCGAGATATTTTTTAGGATTTTAAATATGTTCTTTGAGGACCCTAAATTGGCACAAATGTTTTTCCAATTACTTCTTTGTCTCCTTTTAATGTACTTGTGGAGTTGGGCGGAACATTTCTTATATTTGAGCCAAAATGCTGATGAGACTTGCCTTTTAGCCATCCGCAAAAATTTACGCTTTTGACCAAACAGATACGCGCATTTTTGGTCCCACCACGGAGTCGTGGAATGATGTGAGGTATTCTTGATGCTGGTTATGGGCGCCCATAGGGGAGAGCCGAAGGGGCCCGGCCTCCCCCCCCCCTAGATTTTCACTAGAGCCCAATCGAAATAGGACAAAATGAAATTTTGACATTTCTAAAAAAATGAACATAAAGCCTTTCGAATCGAAATCCTTTTCAAGTCAACAAAATCCACATTATAATTTATCCAAATTTTTAAATAAACGATATTTTCAGAAAAGTTGGCTAACTGTTTATTCATGGTTAGTTTATTCTCCTGAACTCGCAGGTGGATTATGTAAATGCTGCGTTCTTTTCAAAAAAATTTTTTGAAAAGAGGATTGTTTGGTGCGTTTATAACCAAAGCACAAAAGGATTACAAACATTTTCACGAGGACGCTAGAGCCCACTCAAAATCTCAGTGGCATATCAATGCTGTAACCGATTCGAAACACTTTTGTGATGCTGCAGAAATGAAGTCCAAAACTGTATTAGAACAGTTAGATTCTGCTGCATCACAACTAATCCAGGCTAATAGATTAAAACTATAATCTATTTTGAAAACAATAGTGTTTTGCGGATCCCATAACATACCTTTTCGTGGAAAACTCTCTCATGAAGGAAACTTTGAAGATCTTCTACATTTTCGTATTGATGTCGGGGATAAGACTCTTGATAATCACCTCAAAATGAATTGATTAATATTTGAGGTTCAATTATACGAGATCAGATACTGGAGGAGATAAAAAGTTGTCAAGCATTTTCTTTGTTAGTTGATGAAACTGCCGATATCAGCGGTAAAGAGCAGTTGTCTTTGGGGATCAGATACGTGATAGAAAATGAAATTGGCTTTACTGTAAAAGAAGAATTCATGGGTTTTATGAAGCTGGAAAAAATTGATGTGGAAAGTGTAACCAACACCATTTTGCTATTTTGTGAGAAACTAGGGCTGGACATGTCCAAGTTAATTCGATTAGGGTGTGATGGCTGCACCATAATGGCCGGAAAGGATACTGGTGTGCAACATAGGATACGACAGAAATATCCTAAAGCTACATTCTTTCACTGTGCTTCTCACAGACTAAATTTAGTTGTCAATGACTTGAGTAACCTCGCGGAGGTACGAAACACCATAGGTACAATAAAAACGGTCATTAAATTTTTGTCATTTCTTTCATGAGCCACCCCCCCCCCCCAAATTCAAACATATGGGCGCCCCTGATGGTGGTATTAGCTTTCATTATAAGATTACATATTTTTCTATGTCTTTTGCATTAAGATTATTATCAGACAGAACTTGAGCGGTTGTGTTTTGTGCATGCTGTATATGAAGGTACAGACGTAGTGAGCAAGAATTGTTTCATGAAACATTTACCTTAGTTAATACGGGTAAATGATCACTATCAAAAGGGTCTGGGAAGACTGAGAAAGAAGATTTCTGGAAAAGTTTGGGGAAAACTAGAGTAAGATCGAGTAATGATGGTAAGTAATGTGGGCCGCTTAAATGGGTAGGAGTTTTTGCTTTCAGGATTGTGATATTATTTGACAAAATCCAGTCAAGGAAAATGTCAGCAGTTTGGAAGGACGAGACCGAGCCGAAGACACGGTGTCGCACATTAAAATCTCCGACGATTATGAAAGATTTTTGGAATAAAATTGTCCAACCATTGTGGGGAATAAATTCCATCTGGTGAATAGATATTTACGACCGTAATTTGCCTGTTATTTACTTGGGTTTTGACACCGAGTATCTCAATTCGGAAAGGGGGGAGATTAAGGAAATCAATTCTTTCAAACGGTATATATTTTGAAATAGCTAAGAGGGTACAGCCTTTATGGTTGAGGAAGGGTGTCAAGATCCTGTAGGAGGGTAAGTTTATTCCTTAAGTTTAGGAAAGATGGAAAGGAAAGAAAGATTCTTGAATGGCGATGATATCGGCCTCTGCGAAGATGTTTTGAGTCACCTAGCGGCGTTTATTTCTAAGGCTTCGAGCATTCCATTGAAGTATATTTAATATGGGAATCGACATAGTTTGTAGGAAAGGTAGGATTTTTTTTTCTTTTTTTTGTGAAAAATTTTCTTAAACGCTTTGGACAGAGTATATAGTAGAAGATTTTGTTTCATATTTTTTTAATGTATATACATACATACATGACTTTTAATCTTGTATATAGATTAAAAGTCATCTTCTAAAGTGTCAAGAGATATTTGGCTCTCATCGTCATTCAACGGTATGTGAGACATTGATAATGAGTTGTCCATAGGCAAAAGTAGATCTTGGACTACAGGTTGGCCTGTTGGTGGAAGAGGCTTTGTAATAAATTCCATATAGGTGGAGGAATTGTTTGTTTCCTTCTTGTTTTTGCCCGCTCTGAAGAAAAGTGGGGCTGGTGGGTTAAAACCTTGGTATCTATACTGTAAATGGTGCTACGTTGTTCTGTAAATGGTGCTACGTTGGATCTTTGTTACCTCTGGAATAAGGATGTTGCTTATAGAGGGTGTCAAATTCTCAATTTGAGCAGCCAGTATGGAAACTTGTTTTACTCAGGTATTGTCAACTAGTGGTTCTATGGATCCCGCGAACTAGTTTAGTTCCGATTTTAACTCTAACACGGGTAATATATTTTCCTGCCACAGACTGAGTTATTTCTGCGTTGGAGGTAGTTACAGTTAAAAAATTATTAATACATTATGGTGTTAATAATCATAAAAACCTTTGAGTGGTATATCTTTAAATACTACATAAACATAATATGATATATGTAACCTTGATGCTTTAATAATTGGTAATAATATAATAATGGTTGTTAAATTTATAAACTTAATAACTGTCATGGTTAAAATTACAATAGTGGTGGTAATTAGTACTGTACCACACGGTACTTTAAATTAGATCTGAAATTAAAAATTATATTACTTCATGTGGTGGCAAAAAAAAAAAAAAAAAAAAAAAAAAAAAAAAAAAAACATTAATTACTTTATTAAAGTTGGAAGCTGAAAATAGAATGCTGAAATTAATATTAAAAGATTAAGTAATATTACCACAACAATAAGAAATAAGAATTACTAAAGCACATATCGTATAGCCGTAGCACAACGCGTTGATAAAATTCTCTAGAAAAAAAATTACTTTTTAAAATAAGGATACATGGTTGAAATGAAATAGATTAGATAAGTCAATATAAAAGAGACTGAAGAATGAAAATACTTACAGCATTTATTCTTTTACTAAACAGGCATCACATGCTGTCACACGTTATTCTTTTAAAAAAGTAAAAAAACATATATTTTAATTTAGATTCATCTCTTTATATAATGAGATAAAATCGTGGAACTAATGAAGAAAATAAAATGTAAAAGATGATCTAAAAGGATCCAAAAAATCAATCTCACAAAAACTAAAAATCTTCCATTCTACACAGACTACATTGAGGGCCGAAGCCCCCTTGCTCGAAGTAGAACTAACGTCAACTGGCCGCCTCAATCAACCACCACTTCTGAGATACAAGCGTGTTGCCACCTGGAAAAGAAAAGGATAGTACAACAAACACAGCTTGACAGGGCTAGTTCACTCCGCTCTTAGAGCTGAAGCTACGATTTCCCTCCTCATGACGTCACTATGTCCACACGTATCGGAGATCGCAAGCAAAGATATTATGATAACTTTGCATCTTTCTCTTTGTAAAAATAAGTTAGAACTTTACGTAATTAACACATTATTTCCGTTCATAAACATAGTTCAAAAAAACTTTCTTGGCCATTATATTAAAAAAATACCATTTTAAAGTTATAAAAATATTTTATTAGTTGGCGAAAATGACACTGTAAATACTTTATTTTAAAAAGTTCAGTTTTAACTTTAATTATTAAGAAAAGCATATATCGACACTTTTTTATCTACATATTCTTTTATAACAATAAGTTGAGTTAAATTTAGAATCCCTGATTTTAAAATATGCCGTTAATAGCAATTTGTTCATACTTAATCATTAGGAAACATCAACCTTAAACGCTAATTACTAAAACAAAATAATAGTTTAGGTTCATAATGACATTAGAAATATTACAATTATTTATAGATATGTAAATTTAAGATGATATAATTTATCATCATAAAAAATCATAAATATTTAGAATAACTACATTAAAAAATATGTTATGAAATTAGGAGAATTTCAACTATACACTATATATTTTATTTATACTTTTTACTTGCGTTTTAATTTTCTTTGACTTTATCCATTTTTTAATTTCTTTCACCTGCCTTTCTTTTTGAAGTAACGAGGCGGTTTCTATTTCAAGATAACGAATTTTTATAAAAGTTCTTAACGATAGAAAAAACGTATTGCTTTTTTTTATTAACTGTGTCATTTCGGAATCCATTCTTTACATAGTTTTTCTTTACTTTAGGGAACACGCGGAAAATTATATTTTTTCCTTTTGTTTTTCTATCCGAATTTTTGCAAGTTGCAAAATCGCACAAACTGGCATTTCGTTAATAGTTCTAAATTTTTGTAAATTCACTGCGAAAACTGAGGAAAGTCATTATAGAAAATAACAAATGTCTTAGAATATGTCACAAAAAGAAATGCTCCAATATTAGTTAGAGCTAGTAAGGCCAGAAGCTCTGTTCTTGAAGTAAAAGTGCGAGCTTTGCGCCAAAGTGACGTCACTAGAGAAAATCAGAGGATTGGCGCGGCGAGAGTTTCTTCAAAGAAGTGAACCAGCCCTTCTATTCTCTTTAGCCCTGTATCACGGGTGTCCTTCTTCCGATTGGATGGGCAGTTCTGTTCTCATGGAAACTAATACCCTATAAGTATATCTGAAAGTTCGGTTCTTTGTAACAAATTTTGGTTATTTTACCTCATGTTACAAAACATTGTAACATTTCTTCAGTTCTTTGTGACAAATTTTGATTATTTTACCTCATGCTACAAAACATTGTAACATTTCTCCTTCTTTTAAGGAAAATAAATGTATGCCAAGTGATTAATGCCAAAGAACAAAATTTTCTTGAATATACCAATAAGAATATACACATAAATACGTAAAATATTACAATATAACTTGGTTCGGTCTCCCTTAAAATTATTTTGCTCACTCTCTCCCTATATTATACATTCGAGCAATTTTCTACTAACGTAGAACAAAAGAAAATTTTATGTTTTTCATGATAGATATTTACTAATAAGTTGTTTACATTAATAGTATTTTTCAAAAAAATATTTCGCTTACATTTTACAAATACATGACAATATTTTGATCCTAGAGCTAGTAATAATTTTTTTCATATATTTGTATCCATTTCAGCATGATTTACTCCTACACTGGTGCTAGCAAAATAATGAAAAAATCTTTTACATATTTCGTTTACATTTTGAAAATACATAACACTTTAATCCTACACTAGTGTTTGCAATATTTTTTTAATCATATATTTGCATCTATTACATCATAATCTAATCCTACACTAGTGTTAGCAATATATTGAAAAAATCTTTTATTTCACACTTTCTTAGTCATTTTCATTTTGGTTCATTTAATTGTTACGTACTCCTTTACATCTCACTTTGTATACCTTATTAGACCTTAATTAATGATTTGTCTGATAATTTGAAAAAGAATTTAGGATAGTAAAAATTTTAACTAAATGGCTATAAAATAAATATGGTAATTTATAGAAACCATAGAAAAATTTCGATAACTTTGAACAGGATTTTTCCTATTCAGGGAAATTTGGACCAGCCATAAAACACTGAATACAATTTAGAGGCCTCAAAAATATTGGAAAAATGCAATTCAAAAAGATTAAAACAAAAAAATAATATAAAACTTAAACCATTTGAGTTTTTACCATAAATATAAATTTCCAGTCATTATTATCAAACTCAACCATTAATCAACGTCTTAATTACAACTTTTTGTATAATTTTACTCATTAGTATTCTATACTTAAACCATGCTCATTTACGTTTGTCTCACTATCCAACTCTTTCTTTAATAATCTTTTTTTGAAAAGTTTGCTTACATGAAATTTTTGTGTTGAAATTTGAATGAAAATGAAATTTTTTAAACAAATCTCTGTGTTCATCCTTTATATGTATAAGGTAATTATTATTCTTAAATTTTTTTTGTGATTTTAAATGGACCTTCATATTTGGGTTCAAGAGAGTTAACATCAATATTTATTTTTAAATAAACAAGATTAACACAATCATAATTAGGAGTCGGTCTACCTTTAATGCATTTTTTATGTTGCTCAAAATATTTATTCTCATTAAGACCCACTATTTCCCTGGTCTCAGCTATATGTTCTCTCAATTTTTTAATGTGACCAGAAGGGTTTTCCTCATTTATGATATTATTATTTACATTCAGTGGGAGGTTTAAATTTCTTCCAAAAAACAATTCTACAGGAGTATATACTGTTACTGTGAAACCTGCCAAGTTGACCACCCTTGTAAGTTGAACACCTGCATAAGTTGACCTCAATTATCAAGAACGGAATTTTTCCTATATAATATAAAGAAGCAAAACGTTTGTAACTTGACCACCTGTCTATCTTGTATGTTGACCACTGAAATAAGTCAATTTTGTCTAGGAGAATTATGAAATTCTATTCTAAAACCCTCTTAAGTTGACCAGAAAAAAAAAAAAAAATTCGGAAAATTTTCTATCATTTTGCAATGTATGTTAAAATTTCACTTGTTTGGTGAAATAGTGTAAAAAGCTAATCTAAACCCTTTTGCGAGTTGACCATCTAGGGAAACTGTAGGGGGTCAGCTTTTGAACATTTCTTTCATTCAAAACATTGGGCTGATGTAAAGTCCAAACAACAGCGCCAAACAGTATTGAGGGAATACTCGTATTTTTGTAACAAATAGGTTTGTAAGTGTAGTAATAACAGAATAAATTTTAAAGTGTTCAAATAATTTTGTTTTGTTAAAGTTTTCAAATTACATGTTTTCGTGTTCCGATTTTTTAAGAAATTATTTTTATTAAACACTTCACATGCATAACTAACGAAAAAAAAATTTTTAAAAAAGCTAGTTAAATATTAGAATTATATGTAACAAATTGAAGTTCATTCAAGTCTAAACACATTTCTTAAGATATTAATTTGGCTATTTGCTAAATAAAATTTTTAAGTCGAGTAAAAAAATTTTTTTAAATCTATAGCAACATGATATAGGAAACGAAAAAGTAAACAATGACCCACCCCCTCTATAAGTTGCCCACTTGTCTAAGTTGACCACTAAAACAATGCACCACAAGTGGTCAACTTACACAAGTTTTACTGTACTACATTTATTGAAGAGTTATAATGTGATTTGAAAAATAATAGCTTTTTAGTCCATTCCCAACTATTGTTGCACATTGAAGCAATAGATTCCTTCAAAATTCTATGAGATCTTTCTAGTAATCCATTTGACAATGGGTAATAAAATGAAATTTTTCTATGTTCAATGCTTAAAGATTTTAAAAAAATTTCAAACTCATCAGAAGTGAAATTAGAACCATTGTCACTAATTATTGCCCGAGTCAAACCAAATTTAGAAAAATAGTCATTTAAGCTAGAAATTATATTAGATGATTTTATATTGGTTAAAAGTATGGCTTCTAAATATCTAGAATGATTATCAATAATAGTTAGTATATAATATTTGTTATCAATGGACCCAGGCAATTTTCCGACATTATCAATTGACAGCATTTTTCCCACACTGAGATCACTTTTTTCAATAAATTTAGCTTTTGTAATTTTTGCTTTAGGTTTATGTGCTAGACAAGCATCACACGACTCTACAAAATTTTGAGTATCAGCCAGCATGCCATACCAGGAATAATTTTTTTTTATTAAATTGTATGTTTTAAATGTACCAAAATGGAAAGCATGTGCTGCCTTTAGAATTTCACCACTAAGAGATTCAGGTATAAAAATCCTATTAATAGTTTTATGAGGAAGCTTAGAAGGTTTGATCTTCATCATAAGTATTACCTTATCATTTATGAAAAATCTTTTTGTAGTAAATTTATCTTTGATCTTAAGTTTTTCTAATATTTCTTTAGTTTTCTTACAATTTTGTTGAAATTTAATTATATTCTCAATTTTAAGATTTTAATTTAGGTGTTTGGTCTGAGGTCCATTTGAACGTTCTATTGATAATGTCTCATTTGATTCAGCATTAAAATAAATTGATCACTTCATAGAATGTATTAAAACTTCTTTGGAAGGATAGCTAGGAGTTGCTATGAAAACCATTGAATAGATTCTATATTTATTCCTCACAAAAAATAGAAATTTTGCGGAAATTCTGCAATTGTGTTCTTTCTGGTTTATTTTCTAAAATACATAACGTCACTCTAATAGAAAAAAGATATAAAAGTGAAGTAATGAAATAAAAGAAATTTATAGACCTTTTTTCCTCATTTTCTAGTTAATTTTATTTTAAAAATATATCGTTGGCAGCACCCCAAAATCTTCCACTTTAGAAATTGGTGCAAATTTAGAATTGAATACTCAAACATGGTGTAATATCTCTCGAAATTTTATGTTGAACAGCCCCAAAAATTAGGTGAAGGAACATTTTATTTCAACAAATTGATTTTTCAATTTAAAGAGTGTATATAAATCTCATCATGGTAAAACCCCAAACTTACGCGCATTCACACCTTACGAGAATTATTTTCACTTCATGTTGGCGCACCTTGAATTTCTTCTGTAAATTGTTTACAATTCGAGAAAGAGTCAGAGTGAAGTTATAATTTATTTACCCGCTACTATACATTGAGTTAAAATATTTTATTTCATTTCATAACCGGCGTAGAACAATTAACTCAATTCTGAGACTATCATTGCTCAACTCCGTAGCCCTGTAATTTTGAACCCAGAAGACAAGAGAAATCCTAGATCAAGTATTGGGACAAACTAGTATTCGTGTAAGACTTTTTGATGGAACTAACCCATATTTGCACCACGAAATTTCTCGAATAGTCTGACGACAAGGGGATTCTAACGCATAGTCCGCTATTTTACGTCAGCCTGTGGGTGGCGATGCAAAAATTCGTATCGACCAACCAACACTGGGATTCGAATTTGGGTCACCTTATAGGGAGGCGAGCTCTGTATCCCCTGAGCAACCAAGGCTTTGACGTTAAAATATGCTGTTTTTTGTTGAGTAATAATTAACCTGGTATTAAGCATCTTTTCGGGTCACCCAGGATTTCTCCTTTAATGCTATTTTGATTACAGTCAAAATGAAAGTGTTTCGAATACATGCTCAAATATAAAACTGTTACAAATACATTTTTAAGCCCCGAATTATCACATAAAAAATTACATAAAATTTACAAAAGAGGATTATTATAAAGAAATAGTGCGTATATATTAAATATGTTTTTTAAACAAACTGTTTTCATATTAAATTGCTTCTAATGTGCAGGAAAATATGTGTAGTCTATAAACAAACACACACAAAAAATGAAATAAAAATAAAAAATTTTAAAAAATGTGAAAAAGTAACGCATGCACTGTACATAATTGATCTCAGCACCGAAAATGGTTGTGAAACCATTTCAAATCTTAAAATACATTGAAATTTTTGACAGTGCTCCCGAACAGGCTTGAAATAAAACATATTTGTGTCAAGTATTCTTGCATGAATTTTCTTGATAAATTGCTGAATACGTATTGTTAGAGTATCAAATTTGAATTATGGAAAATCCTGAAAAAAATATATCATTTTAGACGATCGCCTCGATTCCAGTCCGATTTTAATATATAATTAAATATTTGTCAAATGGAATTAGATTTTTTCCAAAAAATTGATTTATATGCCAAGATGAATTTGAAATTTTCGGAATTTTCGTATTTTAATTTTTTTTAATTGTAATTGTATATTATTACAATAATATAATTGTATTACTTGATTTAATTATGTATTATGTGTAATACAATAAAATTATACAATTAAAAATTAATAATATGATTGTATGCATTGTACTAATTAAAAATAGCCTATATTTTTGTCATTAGCTATTTTTATTAACGAAAACAATAATGTGTTTCATTTGAACATGAAATCACCAGTTAAAAAAGCATTATTTTTGTACGATTTAGTGCAATAAACGTAATTAATGGAATTTAGAAAATTTATAGAGCTTCTTCAAAAGGTATTATTTGGCTCGCCATTGACCAAATGCTGGTAATTTATGATAATTATTTACTGTAATGCTCAAATGACGGATTTTTGTCATGGATATGTGTAAAGAGTTTTAATGATTTAGTTAAAAAGTATGAGCTGTGAGAAACTCCGGTCCTACAACTTAAAATCAATCATTGTTTCTTAATAAATTTTTAAAAAATATTTTTTAAAGTCGAATTGGTTGTTAAATCCATTAAAATGATGTTTTTTCTCAAATTGAACTCCATTTACAATGTCGGGAGAAAGATCAGTTTTTTCTAAAAGCCCCTTAATTAATTTTTTTACGGGCATACTATTATTACAAAATCGGGGGAGATTTAATTCCCTCCACAAGTTTCTATAAAACAATCATTGAAAAGGAGGAATAATTCTGATAAAAGGTCAAGTGTTGTTTTAACGTTTTCAAAGTGAACCGACTAAGCGGCAAATCTCAGTCAGTTGAAGAAGTACAAAGAATAATATCCTGATAAGAAAGCTTTTTGCCAATATCAACAGAAATGTCAGTTAAATTATCTTTGGTGAGCTTCATCTCACCTTTTCGTAATACCGCATTCAAAAATAGATTTAAATCGGTTTTTATTATCTTATGGTTCTTTCCAGAAAGCCGTTATTTCTTTCCTTATAACGTCTGGAGCATTTTCTATACATTTTTTTTAATAAAGTAAAAGGTTGTTTGTTGAAATTTAATTCTAATTTTAAATAAGATTCATACAAAAAGTATCAAAAGAAAAAAGAGAAAATTATTTTTAAAAAATTAATAAAAATCCGGAAGAAAAGATATAATCTCTTCATCAGTTCATATGAAAAGAAGTGCTTTCTAATATCAAAGAATACTAATATTATATCAATATAGCCAAACCAAAAATATATCAATACAATAGTGAGAGGAGCACTCAAAAAAAAATATCGAGAGGAGTAAAAAATAGTGAAATAAAATAGTGAGAGGAGCCCAATTTTTAAAACAAAATAGAATAAAACACACTAAGTAATAAAATCACGCAAAAAACAGAAAAAAAAATGTAAATGAAAATCAGAACAAAACATAAAACGAAATCTATAAAGCGAGTAACGAATTCAAATGAACTTACATGAACGGGAAAATGTTGAAGAATGATTTAAAATATTTTCGTAATAAGATTGCCAGATTACAAAATATGAAAACAGTAATGATATATTTTGTTTGGCTTTATTGATACAATATTAGAAAGCACTCCTTTTTGCGGATATAATCGTGTGAGCTGATGAAGAAATTATATCCTTTTTTTCTGGGTTTTTATTAAATTTCTTTTAAATAATTTTTTTAAAAATAATTTTCTTTTTCTTTTTTTTATTATTCTGCAATTTTTTCCATGTTTTCTCCACTTTTTGAAGTTAAACGAAATACACGGATTTTTTTCTGTTTTTTGGACGAAAACAAAATCAAATATTCTCCTTTCATTTTATTTAAAACCTTCAGTTTCCTCGATTTGAAGTTTCTCAATTTTCTTTCCTCTCTTCAAAGGGACGTGTGTGCATGTAATGGCAGACTATCCTATTCTTTAGATAGATAGATACTTTATTTACATTGCACTATGGGAAATATCTCATCACAATTTGAGAGGCGAGTTGAATTTTTGTTGTTGCACTGATTCAAAATGCAAAATTTTTTTTTCAATTTCGTTTCTCATTTATGAAATTTATTCATTAAAAATTGATTAAATTTGGATGTAAAAATATTTATAAAAATTATATATTCAAAAATCTTGATTCTAGATGGATAGTGTCAGTCTAGAATGTTACATAAGAGTTAACAGTAGGTTACGGGAAAACTTGACACTTAAGTCTAGTGTCTTGGGAGGGATGGGAGTGCAAATCAAATTTTTGCACGTGACACCTGATTGAAATTTTTCCATTAATTTCCTTTATTTTTCACCTTGTTTGTTATTATTTTTTTAATAGCAATTGGTAACATCCCCAAAAATATTTCTTTCGAAAAGGCAGTGTTTCAGATAAACAATGTCAGGTTTGGCCAAGGGTTGCTGGGCAGACTATTATGGTCGCATTAGATTCATTTTTCTGTATTTTTCTTTATTTGTTACCTTTTAATTATGATATTATAAGAAAGAAAAAAAGAGTTATAAAATCAAAATATAATATGTCCTAAATATTGCATTAATGAATACCGTAAAAAAAATTTTTATTATTATAATATATCCTAAAATATTGAATGAAAAGGGGCAGAGTATTTAATATTTACTATCAAGTTAAGGTTTGGGCCCCGATTCCTCATGGACTATGCCAAAACTATGGACCCAAAATTATGCCTCATGGACTATGCCATGGATGGTAAGCCAAAATTGGCTGTGAAGGAAGCGAAGGAGAGCCGTAATCTTTGGCAATAACAAAAATGAGATTTAAAATAAATAATCATTATACCTATTATGCAATATTTGATTTTCATGAAAAGGTTGAATTAAATTTAAAAAACTATATGACAATATCATTAAAAAAAGCCTTCATTCTCAAAATATATTGATAAAAATATATCGGGGAACTATATAACTTTTATAATCTGAATACTGCTATTATTTCAAATAGGTCCACTCCCAATGACTTCGGATACTCGAGCTCTTATTTTATTTATTACCGGGTTCGAATCCCAGCAATGGCTGGTTGACACGAATTCCGAATCTGGCTTGCACCGACCACAGTGCTGACGTAAAATATCCTCAGTGGCAGACGGATCACGGGTTAGAGTCCCTTTGTCGTCAGACAAACCGTGGAGGTTTTCGTGGTTTTCCTCTCCTCGTAACGCAAATGCGGGTTAGTTCCATCACAAAGTTTAAATTTCTCCCAATACTTGGTCCAGGAGTTCCCCTGTCTTCTGGATTGGGTTCAAAATTACAAGCAATTGAACATACAAGGAGTTGAACATTAGTTGTCGTAATCCCCAAAAAATTGGGTCGGCTGTGCAACAACGGATATAAAATAAATCTATAAAATATGATATGCAAATTGTAAAAAGAAATACAGTCGAACCCGTTATAGTGAACAGTCAACCAACTCATCTATAAGTCTATTATAAACTATAATTCATTATTTCCAATTTCTTTCATAAAATATTTTTTTAGTTTATTGTTGGAAGTAATGATTGCACTAGTACACAATTTAAATTTAAATTATTAACTTAATAAATGAATAAGATATTTCATGAGCATGACAGAATTGCTGCTTATAGTCTTCTAAATCGAATGAAAAAAATAAATGAAGTTGAATATGAGTATCGAGAACAATTTATGTAAGTGGTGATACTACACATCGTTTAGGTTAAGGGAAGGTCTTAAAATCGTTTTTCCCCCCTCATTTAAAAGAAGAAAAATCACGAAGAACTCCCTCAACAGAAGATTTCTTCATCTATTTAAACTATCTCTCTTAATTACCCTTTCATAGTAAACTGTTTGTGAAACCCCGCATTAAGTCCACTTATAAACGGTTGTTCAATATATCCATATTCTTGAAGAAAAAAATTCTACGACACGATATTAGTACTATTGGAAATAGTGATTAAGATAGTACATAATTCTATAGAAATTATTAACTTATTATTTAAAATTAAATCAAATATAAAAAAAAAATTATATTCTATGAAATAAACTAGGAATTTTTGATTGACTGCAATTCGATTTTAAGTAGAGTTCACCAATTTACATATCAACATTTAGTAAAGAATACACTGGTCCTCATTTTAAAGAAAAGAAAATAAAATTACCAATTTCATTTTCGAGATAAAATTTTTTATTCTTCTTTAACATAGGGTAAGAATATGTAGTGTAAAAACTTGTTCGCTCTTGTTTAAAAGCTAGGAGATTGCAAATTTATCACAGTATAAAGAAACGCCGTCATTTGCAATCGCGTTATCTGCAACTTTGAGCTTAGAGAAATGAAAAAAAGAACTGAAGAAATGAAATTGGTTATAAACGAACTGTACAAATTTTTCAATTGCCAAGCGTATTGTTATTTAAATGAAGGTATGAAGGTACTTTATTTATGTCGCACTAGAGCTGCACAATGGGCAATTGGCGACGATCTGGGAGACATCTCTGAGGATGATCCGAAGACATGCCATCGTAATTTTTATCCTCTGCAGAGAGGATGGTTCCCCTGCTTTGGTAGCCCGACGACCTGAGTTCGAAGTCAAACACTTTACGGTAGAACAGTTTAACGAGGACTGATACCGTGCACCCTCGGTCTCTACGCTGGCTGATCAAAGTGGTCACCCACCCGCTTAGTAACCCCAACCAGTGATGCTTGACTTCGGTGTTCTACTGAGAACCGTGTCCACTGCGAGACCATA
The DNA here is from genome assembly GCA_949128135.1 of Parasteatoda lunata. Taxonomy (NCBI): domain Eukaryota; kingdom Metazoa; phylum Arthropoda; class Arachnida; order Araneae; family Theridiidae; genus Parasteatoda; species Parasteatoda lunata. The sequence continues at coordinate 7,512,277 of OX421981.1, read as the reverse complement.
AAAGTTGAGAAATGGGAAGGCACTAGACTAAACTCCTAAATATGTTAATTAGAATTTTCATTTGAAAGATTAAGAAAAGGGTCAAAAAAAGGAAACTCTAAAAAAGTTTACTCTATCCCAGGCCAGAGTTCGACTGTATTCCGATCTTATTTAATCCCATTCTAATTTTTATATCCTCCCTATTACGACGTCTTTTAAATGAGGAACTTATTATCTTATAATGATGAAAAGGGAATATCCCAATGTTGAAAAGTATGTAAATCCCCCCTTACTGTATCTTTTCATCACAATGTAGGGGAGCAGGTTCTGAGCATTCTTATTAACTACTGAGAGGAATGAGGGGAATAATTAATGGAACCTAGCATAGCAATTTAAAACCAATTTAGGCCTGAAAAGCAAATAGATAGCAAGCCCGTTGCATGATTCTCGTCGACAAATGGTCTACATTTTGAAGTAATTCTACCCCGCGGGTTTAATCATCTATCTTCTTAGTTTTTTTTTTTTTTTTTTTTTCCAGTCTTATGGCAGTCTTTTCTTTTAGATTGTTGACGAATTAGGGTACTTCAAAAAAAGATTTTTCGAGTATGTACCTTGAGTTGGTAAATCAAAAGTTTGCTGTTCAAATTGGTAAAATACGAATTTTAACAGTAAATCTACTTTATAATAAAGAGAGAGAGGACTCAACTTTGAATTGAATGATAGGATTTTCACATAGAGTCGAATTTGCTTATAACTAGCGGCAACATTTGCTGAAGTAACAGCAACATTTGCTGAAGTAACAGCAACATTTGCTCGCTGTATTCAAGAGCTCATAAAAACGGATTCGTGAAAAAAAATTGCAAAAGTTCATACATACTTATAAATAAAATACTAAATTAATTTTTCGTTTATTTCTGTACATTACAAAAGATGTTAGGTGAGTCACTTTGATCTGTCTCTTGATACGATTCATAACCAGACATTCTTTGCTTTCGAAAAAATTTCTTTAAAAAAAAATTCAACATTTTATCAAAACACTTTACGAATCAGTATTCGTAAAAATTTTATGAGTCATATAAGTCGGTAAAAACCGGGGTTCTCTTGCTAAAATAATCCACAAGGCATAGCGCAAACCAAGCATTTTTGATTTGTTCGTTAAATCCGGGTTTTCGATAAATCAGGATACGACTCACAACTCGCCATTCTTTGCTTTCGAAAAACGTGTTCACTTACTCTTAATAACTTGATTAGGAATGTTGGAAGAAATTAACGGAGCTGGAAAGTCGTAAAAATTTTATGAATCACTTAAATCGCTAAAACCGGGGTTCGCTTGTTAAAATATACTCCAAAAGAGGTAGAACAAATAAAGCATTTTTTATTTGATCGTTAAATCCGGGTTTTCGATAAATCAGTATACGCTATGAGTGAGTTTGACTGCAACTTGGGTTGTGAAATCATTGGCTCATTGTTTAAATTGATGAAATACGAATTCCGTCAGCAAATCTGTTATTTTTACTTTTTTAATTTTTATGCGTCATAAAAAATTGAAATTATCTTAGAGAAAAAAAATTCACTGCGCAAAATTACAAAAGATCTCATAACTTTTGTTCTAATGATTGGATTTTCACAACATTCTTAATGATTCGAGCCTTTAAGAGTCTAAGACAGTTTAACTCCGCTATAATGAACCCGGGATCTAGTGAACACTTGGTTGTAGTGAACTTTTTTTCGTTGGACCGTCTGAATTGTTATTTAATTACTATTATTTCATATGCCTATAGTGAACAGCTTATAGTGGGTCAAATTTCATCTTTGTAGGTATTTAAATAAATGTTTACTCAATGTTTAGTCTATGTGATAAGTTCAAAAGTATATAAATGATGACTTTTAATAAAAAATCAAAACTTATAAAGGTTTAAAATGAGACTGAATTGAAATAATACGAATGAATCTGAAAACGCGAGAAAGCAATGAAATTCCAACTTTTAAATGAAGCTTTTTTCAAAAATAATGGGAAATTAAAAAGATCAGAAAAAAATTTCAAAAGATAGCTGAAGTTGAAAAGATAAACGTATAAAAAATTTCATTATACGGAAATAACTACTTCGTTATATTCAGAATATTTTGAATTTATTTAATTTTCCAAAAAAAAAATTTAGTTATAAAAATAAATTCGATGTAAAAAAAACTTTGTTTCAGAAGAACTGCAAATAATATATAAAGCAAATTATTACAATTATTATTTTCAACAATACCATTGAAATATGCTAAAAAAATATTTTTTAAAGGTTTTGGATATAGTGAATCATCATTAATAGTGGACTTATTGCTGTGTCAAAAGATGGTTCACTACAGCAAAAGATACATTAAGTAGGCGCCTTACATTAAGAAGACATACATAGCATACATTAAAAAGATACATTAAGCAGACTAAAAAATAGATATACAGATAGATAATTCTAAAGATAGATTCTAAATAAATATACAGATAGAATTGCAAAATTATGGTGCATAAAACAAAACAGCCGTTAAGTTGCTATTTTTTCAAACTAAATAGCATTAAAAAAAAGTATTATTTTTATAAATTTTCATTTCTCGGAAGTTATTTGACAGATTCCGTGCAAATTTTGGATATTTTCATTTAAAGTTAAAAATTATTTAATTTTCTTTTTACTTTATTGTTCAAATTCTTTTTAACCATTGTTAAAATAAATAATTAAGAAAAAACAATAATTTATAAAAACTATATTTTACGTATCTTCGGATAAACGAATAAATGAGTTTTATAACTGCGTGAAAAAAATGAGTTAATTAAAATTAAGTAGGGATGTAAGGAACTACACAAAAAATTAATAAATTATAATGATAAATAAATAACATTCAGGGACCCAAAATTTCGACCAGTCTCTTGACTAAACTATTGGAATCGCCACATTATGGCTCCATTTTTTGAAATGTCGTTGAAATGTCCAATTTCAGAATTTTAAATATTGTCTAATAAGCTGATCAATATTGCAGCTTAATTACGATTGTACGTCTGGAGAAAAAGTTATTGATCAATCAAATAGCTGTAAAATCTCTCAAGTAAAGCATATTTATTAATTAATCCCTCGAAGATTGTAAATATATTAAAAAAAATTATTGATCGATCAAATAGCTGTAAAACCTCTTTAAAGAACGAAAAAAATCCCAAAACAAGATTGAGTGTTTTCGAATCGCAATTAGACATTTTACAACATCAGCTCTGCATTTTGGATTTTATCGATTTTTTTAAAAAAAATTTTGGAGTATCATTTGATCTTTCAAAAATAAGAGAAATTTTGCAAAAAAAAATACCTCTTGATATTTTTTAGAATATCAAAAAAGCAATAAAAAAAGCTGTCTGTCATTTTAGATACCTGATTTAATTTTGCCTATGCTTAAATGTTTTTCATATTTACTTTTAACTCCGCTAAAATGAAATGTTGAAAACTTTGTCTTAACTTAAATGACATCAAAGATAAAATAGAAAAATGTATAAATTTTATTTTCTCGAGGAAACACAAGTAAAAAATCTCATTAAAATGTGCAATAAAAATTGAAGAAAAGTAAAAATAATGTATTAAGACATAATTTTTTAAAAACATTGAAAATCATATTGAAAATATCTCTAACAAGCCTGTTTAACATGCAAAGCCTGCATAAGAAAACATTTTTTTACGGAATCATATTTAAAAAATGGACTTACAAATAATTTTTCATTCTATAAGTTTTTATCTCCCTTTAAAAACTGAATCATATTTAAAATATTTAAAAGAATCTTTATTACTTTTTGAAAAAATGCTAATTATTCATTTTATGAGTATATTTTCATAGAAAAAAGAATCACAATTCTAGAATATTTTATCATTCTAACTAGGCGATAATCTTATATTTTACATGTTTCAGAATATACTGAATATAAAATCAAATATCAGTAATTTATGAAATTATTTTTTTATTATAATTTAATTTTAAAAAAAATAAAAAAAATAAATAGGTGCCTGAAAACAAAATAATGACAAGATATAATCAAGTCATCAGCTCACACGATTATATCCCTAAAGAGAGTGCTTCTGATATTGTATTCAACTAGTCAAAGCAGAATATATCAATACAATAGTGTGAGGAGCACCAAAAAAGAAAAAAAAAAGGAATAGTTAAACAAAAAATGCAAATTAAAACAATCAAACAAAAATAGAAAATAAAAATCAAGAAAATACAGAATAAACATAAAGAGTAATATATAAAACGAATTCGTAGTGAATTCGAAGATACTTACACGTAACCGGCATCTTTAAAAATGATTTAAAATACTTTCGTAACAAGTTTGCCAGATTACAAAATATGGTAATAGAAGAGTAAATAGAGTTTGAGGAGATCTTTTTCTGGCGCGTTCTTACTGACGATGGATTTGTTAGTTACCTTCTTACAGCAATGACGGTCCACAGTAATAACTGGACAGGGTTAAAGTCTTCCTTGTTAGTTACCTTGGATTGGCCCGAACTGGATAATCTAGTACATAAACTGGATCCAGTATAACATCGCAAGGTAATAATGTTATACTTGATATTTCAAAGTTTATTATAATTAATAAGGTTGCACTTTAATCATAATTTTTTATATGGATGATTTTAGAGAAATTATTGAAATTTTATGAAAAATAATTTCTTATCTTAAAAAATTCCTTATAAAATATTGGAAGATTTTCAGCCACGAATTTGCTCGAATAGGATTTGCACATAGTAAAAATATAAACTTAGTCAACAAAGAATTTTTAATTAAAGCTTATAATTAACTCAATAATTTAATATAGAATTTAATTACATTAGTTGGGTATCCATTTTTACTTGGTAAATTTTGAAAGAGTTCGTTTATTTCATTTCTTTTTATTCTATTCTCCTAATTAAAAATGGCAATTAAATAAATGTTCTTAGAAATATTAGAAATCCTTTTTATTAGTTTATTTATATTAAATTTAAAATTATTTCCTTTAACGCATAAATCAACAACGCGGATATTTTCTTCTTTTGCGATATTCAAGTCTAAAAAATTAAAATTAATTTTATCATCATGATTACGGGGCACGATAAATTCCTCAGGGTAAATATTGTTTAAAAAATTGTATAATTCTGGAAATTAAAGATAATTAATTCTTCTAAAAATCTAAAGGCAAATTAATATTGAGAATACAATTTTTTTCATAATAGTGCAAAAATAAGTTAACTAATAGTGATGGATATAGATTCTATCAATTTGAACAAAAATATGTTTTCCATTGTAAAGATAATTATTAAAAAGACGAAAATTAATTAGAATTTTCTAATAATCAATATCGCAATTAAAGATATTTTAATAATCACAGTAATAACTTAAAAGAACATCTTTTAGTTTAGAAAGGGGAATGCTATTAAAGAGATCTTGTAAATCAAAAGTCGCAATAGAATTGATTTTATTTTGTTTAAAAAATTCTAATATAGGTTGATTATTAGTGATAATCTAAGAAAAACCTTCTTTAATATTGTTAATAATTTTATTTAAGTAGTTAGAGAAAATGGTGCCCGGTTTAGTTAGATAGGAATTAGACCCACAAGTGTTTATTCTAAATTTAATAGTTTTATGAAATTTCGGACTGATTATTAGATATTTAAATTGTTTATTATTAATTCTAATAATAAACAATAAAAATCTTTTATACAAAGCTAATTTTATTAATGATAATATTATTATTTAATATACAAAGCTTAAAATTTTTACTGTTAATTAACACCTTATTTAAAAGTTCTACATGGAATTTTTTTTTACATAAGACGGGACTAATTACAAAATATTTTTGTTATTGCTTAATTGACCAATTAACTTGGAAAAAAAATTGTTGAATTGTTCCAGTTATTTAAATTTTCTTTATTATTAAAGATGAATTTTTTAAAGTAATAATAAACAGCCTATATCCATTCTGTTATCAAAAGGTAAAGAGAATCTATTTGAAATCATTAAGAAAGTATTTTAGAATTTTATTCATTGATATACGGTAAATAGATCTAAATTTTATGCCTTTTAAGAATAATTTCTTTGAACTAAGCTTTTTATAATGTTTAAATTACCAGTAATAATATGTTTATGATGTTTATCAACAAATTCAAAATATTTCTCTTCTTCACATTGACATTCATAATCGGATATATTAATTTTCACCAAATTTGTAACAATATCATTATAATTAAAAATAGTTTTACCGAGAGTTTTATTATATTTATAGCATTTAATTATGCTAAAATTTTTAATGGGAATAAATTTAAGGCACTCTTTTTTGCGAATATAATCTATTTGCTATTCTTAATAATCTATTATTATATTATATTTATATATATTATTAAAAATTTTTATACACACACACGCACACACACACACATATACACACTTCGAAGAGCCATTACATTATGATCACCCTGCTAATAACATGTAGAAACACCTTTAGCCCTTAAAACTACTAGCACCCACCGTGGCATTGATTCCACAAGGTGCTGATTGGTAGTCTGAGGTATCTGGTACCAAGCGCTCACCAACTGGTCCTATAATTCCCTTACATTGCGAGGGGGTAGCGTGGCAGCACGAATTTGGTTTTCCAAGTAGGACCACAAATGCTCTATTGGATTAAGGTCAGGTGAATTTGGGGGCCAGGACATGACTTGAAAGTCACTGGAATGTTCCTCGAACTAATCCATGACGATTCGACCCTTATGACATGGTGCATTATCCTGTTGGTAAACACCATCCCCCCGCAGGAAAAAGTGTTGTCATGAATGGGTGAACCTGGTCTGCAACTATGTTCAAGTAGCTTACAGACGTCAGGGATTGTTCTATGAGGATTATGGGTCCTAATGTGCCCCATGAAAACATTGCCCACACCATACATTGTCATAGATGGAGGGTGGTCATAATGTAATAGCTCTTCGGTGTATAAATGTATATATATATATATATATATATATATATATATATATATATATATATATATATATATATATATATATATATATATATATATATATATATATATATATATATATATATATATATATATATATATATATATATATATATATATATATATATATATAATTATGATGAATATAATCTATTTGATATTATTCATCATAATTTTGATATATTCTTCATATAACATAATTATTATATCAATTGCTAGACATGACAAAGAATTTCAAGTCAAATGACGAGTCATATTTAATCTAATTAGGAGTAATCAAATACCTGCATCAAGGAAAAGCAACGATATAATTTGATACTCAGAATTATTCTAATTTAATCTCCAATTCAGCTATTAATAAAGAAGAAAAATTATCTCTATCCAGTTTAATGTAATAATTGTATGACGTAAACCTGCTGGCACTTTTTTTATTTTATTCTTTTTCCTCGCTGGAGAATTTTGCATCCTAGAGAAAAGTTTTTTCGCTTCCCGTCCACGCTTTTTCGCATTATTGACTCGCTATAATGCATAACCAGAAAAAACTTAACTAATAATTGTTGTTAATTGGAATTTTTTTTCTTCTTTTATACATGATAGAAGAAAATCTTCCCCCTCACGTCATAGAAGAAGTATCGTGTATAGATATAATGAGTTCTTGATAGTATGGGCGGGGCGCGTGACAAAGGCTGCCAATCAAATTCTTCAGTCATATAACAAGGTACATATTAGGTTAAGCTGAATAGCCACGTGACTTGCGTTTTTAGATACTCATTTTCCTCTTTCATCGGTTAGCAAGAAGAAATAATAATAGCGATAGAAAAACTCTTGGAAAAATTCTTTTCTTGCTCCTTAACCACTCCTGCAGACCTCCCAAAATGAAGAAACCTTTTGACAGGGTTGTTTGTCATTCTTGAATATTTGGTGTCTTATTTACTTATCTTTTATCCAGCTGGGAAAAGTAATGGAACTATCAATTGGTGGAAGGAAAACATCTCATCATTCGTCTCCATATGTTGCTGTCATATTCTTTCATTCCAAAGTTATGATTCAGACGAGAAATCTGTCAGCAACGAACAATAAAGAAGAGAAAAAACACAGCCTTATAACTTGAGTTTTCTGAAACGTTGTTCTTATTGGGATTGTTTTGTAACACTACTTTAGACTTGCACCTATAATACCATTAACCAAATAACATGCTTTAAAAAGATAAAACGAGGTACGAAAAAAAAAATGAGAAAAACAGGAAAAAATACCAAAACTAGTTTCAATTCTAAACATTTCACGACTAATTCGATTCCGGCCGTTTGGTTCGAATTTATTATATTCATTTGAAAGTTATTGCATATTTTTTTAACTAACCTTTAAAATTCCGATGTATAGCGATATGACGGGAAAAAACAATCTTTTATCTTTATCTTTTATCTTTATCTTTTATCTTTATCTTTTATCTTTATCTTTTATCTTTATCTTTTATCTTTATCTTTTATCTTTATCTTTTATCTTTATCTTTTATCTTTATCTTTTATCTTTATCTTTTATCTTTATCTTTTATCTTTATCTTTTATCTTTATCTTTTATCTTTATCTTTTATCTTTATCTTTTATCTTTATCTTTTATCTTTATCTTTTATCTTTATCTTTTATCTTTATCTTTTATCTTTATCTTTTATCTTTATCTTTTATCTTTATCTTTTATCTTTATCTTTTATCTTTATCTTTTATCTTTATCTTTTATCTTTATCTTTTATCTTTATCTTTTATCTTTATCTTTTATCTTTATCTTTTATCTTTATCTTTTATCTTTATCTTTTATCTTTATCTTTTATCTTTATCTTTTATCTTTATCTTTTATCTTTATCTTTTATCTTTATCTTTTATCTTTATCTTTTATCTTTATCTTTTATCTTTATCTTTTATCTTTATCTTTTATCTTTATCTTTTATCTTTATCTTTTATCTTTATCTTTTATCTTTATCTTTTATCTTTATCTTTTATCTTTATCTTTTATCTTTATCTTTTATCTTTATCTTTTATCTTTATCTTTTATCTTTATCTTTTATCTTTATCTTTTATCTTTATCTTTTATCTTTATCTTTTATCTTTATCTTTTATCTTTATCTTTTATCTTTATCTTTTATCTTTATCTTTTATCTTTATCTTTTATCTTTATCTTTTATCTTTATCTTTTATCTTTATCTTTTATCTTTATCTTTTATCTTTATCTTTTATCTTTATCTTTTATCTTTATCTTTTATCTTTATCTTTTATCTTTTATCTTCATCTTTTATCTTTATCTTCATCTTTTATCTTTATCTTTTATCTTTTATCTTTTATCTTTTATCTTTTATCTTCATCTTTTATCTTCATCTTTTATCTTCATCTTTTATCTTTATCTTTTATCTTTATCTTTTATCTTTATCTTTTATCTTTATCTTTTATCTTTATCTTTTATCTTTATCTTTTATCTTTATCTTTTATCTTTATCTTTTATCTTTATCTTTTATCTTTATCTTTTATCTTTATCTTTTATCTTTATCTTTTATCATTCTTTGTGTTGTCATATTAGCAATTAATTTAATTACAAAATTATAGCGATTAATATTTTTTAGAACTTCTATAGAATTTTCTTCAAAACTTCAAAGTAATACAAATTTGTGATTTAGATTTAGTAATTTCAAGATACGCGTTTGTCGGTTTTTAGATTTTTTTAAAATTTGATTTCTTAACAGTTTAAAATTTTGATAATCAATTTCGATTATGCTGAAAAATTCTTATGAACTGCACAAAAACGAAGATATTCATCAAAAATTTAAATCTAGAAAAATGCACACTATTCAACCTTTCAAAATTTCAGTTGTAGAATTGTATCGATAAAAATTTGTCAGAAAAAAAGATAATCCAAAATTCCCGCACAATTTATCTCTCAAATTCTGGTTGAGTGACGGCCTTGTATTTTACATGAATCGAAAGATATAGTTGAACAGAGTAAGGGTTAATATATATTTTATACTTCCTAAGGAATTAGTTCTAAAAATACCTCCAATAACACTTTTGTATTGTGATGCATTTAATCGCATACAAGTAATTGAAACAGCGTATTTTGTTATTATTTTTTAACCCTTTGAGAGATGTTTAGTGATATAATACTTTTAATAATTCTTCAATAGGCAAAACCATTAAGAAATAATAAACTGTTATAAACTCTTTTCAGCAAATTTTGAACCATATAAGGTAAGTAATCTAAATATGGGCATTTTAATTTTTCTTTCTGCAGGAAATTTTTTTAAAGTGGATCGATTTAATATTCTGGCAGAGGATAACAGTAAAAAAATGAGAATCGAATTTAAAACATCTTACTGTTGCAATAAAATGCGGTTAAGTTATGCCCTTATGTGGATCTCTTGTATCTAATTTAGGCACCCTTTTAAGTTATGTAAACAAAACCTTAAATCAACGAAAAACTCTTATTCCCAGTTGTTAATAGGTGAACATAGATGAACTACTCGAAAACTACAATGACAACTACTCAATTTTTACTACAAAATACTTCTTTCTAATTCTTTGAGTTGCACTGCAAGATTATTGAGTTGCAACAGTTTGTCGGAGAGTTTTTTGACATAGCTTGAAATGTGTGTTTAACGAAATTAGACCAAATGCGTGTTTACGAAAATAGACAAAATGCGTGTTTACGAAAATAGACAAAATGCGTGTTTACGAAAATAGACAAAATGCTTGTTTACGAAAATAGACAAAATGCGTTTTTACGAAAATAGACAAAATGCGTGTTTACGAAAATAGACAAAATGCGTGTTTACGAAAATGGACACCGCAAAAATGCTCCTTTTCAGTTTTCAACTCAAATTTAACAACGAGGAATTGGGTGCTTATTTTTTCTTACTTTTTCAAACACTAAGGAAAATCGATTTTCCTTAATGTTTGAAAAAGTCTCGGATTTTGGAGAGGCATATCACAGGTGTAAGTTTTCAGGTGATGCCTTCAGAGGGATAAAGTGAGTTTTAAAACTCGAAAATTCTTACAACGTAAATTTACAACCACAATTATAATCACAATTTATAACCACAACCACAATTTGTAGCAACCGTGTAAGAACAACAGTAAATTTTGAAAGCCTTTCCTGAAAAAGATTAGTTTAATAAAATTTACTGAATGATTTTTCCAAATAGACGCTTACGAATTTATTTGGACTCATTATCTTGAGCTGCGATGGCTCAGTAGTTAAGACACTGAACTGTCATTGTGATGGACTAGGGCTCGATCCGATCCTTTATGGTGGCTTGAAATCCATTCAGTTTCAGATGGATGGGTGCCAGATAGACTGATAAATAAAAGTGTGCAATGTTGACCACATTACCAAATCAAGCCGTTAGTCGTGGAATAGCTGAGCTTTAACTTTCATGGCTGTTACGGGAATATTTGAAAACGGAATCAAATTCTATGTTAATTTTCTTAAACAAAGCCTTTGGAAACAAAGCCTTTTCTTTGGAAACAAAGCCTTGTCCATTTTTCGTTACCATGCATTTGAAGCTGTGTCCATTCTCGCAAATACATATTACAAGCTCATAACCCAAGAATTCATAACCCACACATCTCAAGCTCCAACTGTGTGTCCAAACCCATTGACGAGTTATTGCTTTTAGTATTAGGTCCTGATTTTGATTTAGCAGCTGATTACGGCTCAACAGCTGATTTTTCCCTATGAGGATTCCTTTCAGTGCCCATAATACTAGGCCAGAATGATCACTTTCCAACATGGACCAAATTTCAAAATACTCTTATGCAGGGTAAAAAATTTCAGTTTTCAAGTTGTCAAACTAAAATTTTTGTATTTTAAAGAAATTTTTGGGGGCAGTCATCAAAATATGCAGAAAACTTTTGAAGAGCACAAAATATTTGAAAGTTTGGTGTTAAATTTGTCCAGCAAATGTCTTGGATTCCGCCCACTCTGTTAACATAACATTAAAGAGAATTGGGTTTAATAACAATGAAAGTTTCTTAATAACCCTAATACCAAAAAGTTTCCCAAAAAGGTTTCAAAAACACACTAAGATGATAACACATCTATCTGATTACACAGATTCGATAGGCTTCTTTATTTCTGAAAATAAAATCATGCCTGTCGAGGTATGAAATTAATAAAATGACTAGACTTAACCCACTGGCGGTTAAGGAAATGGGCGAAATTGAGAGAATGTTTCTCCCCTACACACAGTTCCCCTATCCATTAAGATGGGAAAACCGGTTTTGCTATGCAGAGAAGACTGCAGGTTAAAATACGACTTTTTACATGCATAACCGTCAGTGGGTTAAACTACCTCAAAATATCTTCTATACTTTGGTCGAAGCTTGTCTCCAATTTTCTACGAATTTCAACCTGATACTCCAGCATAAATGTTTGACACCGCCCATTATCTTGATGAACTTCAACAGCAGATGAAAAAAAATTTCGAAATAGCTTATAACAACCACCTAAACGTCACAGGGCAACCAAAACAACAGACAACTACCGAAGTTTGACCTTTGAAGCGTTCAGTCTAATGACATTTTCTATTTGAAAGATGTATGTACATTCAACCAAAAATTTATTTGTCCATACACCATTGTCAAGAAAATTAATTTCCATATTTTTTAAATTCAATTGCTCAATAATCCTCATTCATCCACTAAATTTCAACATATTGATCGACTTTGTACTGCACCAACTTGACACAATCGTTTAATGTAGGCCCCATCAATCTGTTAAAATCAAGATAATACTTCCACATAACAATATAATCTTCGTAAAGGACCTACTATTGTGACTGTAGTAGGGTAAACTTAACAGTGAAGTAACACTTAAGTTTAGCTTGCTTTTAAGAAAAATCATAAAATTTCAAAATTTGTAATTTTAGCTAAATGACGGTGTCAACATATTTGTTATTGAATGCAAATTATGTAAAAAAAATTTTTGATAACTTACATAATATTGTTTTAAGCTTTTGGTGGTTCAAAAAATAAGTAGTAAGATAACCAAGTGAAGAAACAGTTCTTACCAGTGAATTAGCACAAAATTTTCTAGTGAATGAACACTTAATTTTGAGAATATTTGATGCTCGTTAGGAATACATAGGCCACACAAATGCCTAAAAACAATTGGAATTATAACATATAACCACATTTAAAGTGGACAATTTTACTTTTTTTTTCAGTCATGGAATGGAAAGTAAAATATGGTTGAATACAGAATTTTAAAATAATAGTCCGTATGGTTGAATACAGAATTTTAAAATAATAGTTTAATAGTCCGTTCTAAATCATGAATGTTTATCATTGTGTAACGCATTGATGTTTTTATCATTATTATATCACTCTTTTGTTCACTCTTTTCTCCCATATTTTTGAAGCTTTTTTTTACTTTTTAAGTATATTTTTTCTCTTCGTCATACTTTGTGCTTTTACTTTTTTTCCAGCTCTTTCAGTCTCTTTAAATTTTGGTTCTTTTTCGGAAGTTAATGCAAAAAGTAATTTATTACTTTTTCTTTTGATTTGACCGTCCTCTTTTTTCCTAATTTTTGGTCAATGTAAATGTATCTTCGAAATTTCTTTTGATTCTCCAGTACCATTTCTAGAATTCCTCACTGGATAATAAATTAGAAAAAAAGAGTTTCGAAGTTTGAATATAATCCATCTCTCATTGACTTATATTTAGTGGGTCTTCAGCAGTACTTACCATTTACTTATGGAACCAATTGTTTTTTTTAACTAACAATGCCTCAAGAGGAATTATCTCAAAATCAGTTTTCAAGATACTTTCATTATCAATGTTAGTTGCATCGGCTTCAGTGCCAAAATTTGACTTAACCAAATGTTCTTTTTGCAATAAATTCTTCCACATTGAGAAAAGCACAGGCTAATGGATATTTGGGAGATTAAACTTTTCTGTCAATGTTCCTTTAAAAATTTACAATATAAGTTGTGAGATTTCCTTTTGAAGCTTCTAAAGAAATAGTGCATCGTTACTCTCGAAGTATGTGTTTTGTTGATAAGCTGTCTTGCTCATTAACTTTTTGTGTCTGTCTTGCATGCATTTGTTAAAGTCAACGTTTTCAACATCGAATGGAAAAATACCACATTTCATAAAAGTATTTTAACTTCATCAGTTGATGCCTCAAAATCTTATTTAAAAATGGATTCTCTCGACATATTGTTTTACAATTTTTTTGTTTTCAAGATTTCCATGATTAACGGGAGATTTCCATGAATTAGGTAGAAAGTTAAACCAGACAATTTGTTTTGATGAACAAAACTTGATCAGTTTCAAATTGATATGAGATTTATACCTATCCAGAAGAAGCAAAATAAGAAATTTGACAGCATTTTCAATTAGCCATGGGTAGAAACATTTGCAATATATTTGTAAAATGTTGCAGCGCTCATCGATTCAATTCATGAATAGCTTTTTTCAATGAAATATATTGCAATAACTGATTCTGTAATACCTCTAAGAATTCTTCAGTAAGGAAAAAATACCAATGGAGGTACTTTTTTTCATTAGCTTAAATGTTGGCCAAAACTGCTGTTCTTTCTTTTTCTTTCCTAGGTACTATAGAATATAAATCCTTATAATTTTTAGGGTCAAACATTTTTCCCGTTTAGCTGCAGTATTCAACTTCCGTTTTGTTCGCATTGCAAATGCAATCACTTTCTAAAAGGATGCCAGGGCTACTTCCCTCCTTAAGATTCTTCTAAAGTTCTTCAAAAGGGAAGTTTTGCCTTTTTAAATTATCTTCGCATTGCACTGAGTTATCGATGGATGTCGTCTTAAAAAAACTTCACCCATTTTTCACCTGGATGACTGTCTTTAAACGAATTTTTCCAATCAGTTTCCGTCGTGACGTTAAAGACCGTAATAGGATAATAATTTAGCTAATTATTGGCACAAAAGCCAGCAACGAAATGTTCTATTCAAGATTTATTATCATATTTAGTTAGTTTTCGATCAGTAAACATAGTTTATTACTTAGTGCCTAACGTAGGATGTAACTAACCACTACATTTATAAAGATAAATAATAAATAAACTATAATTATAATTCTTTAAATAAATTTAAGAATTAAATTAGCATTTTGAAATTAAATTGTTTTAGGAACTATTCATACAACAGTTAACTGAATTTCAGGTGTCCACCATATCGCAGAACTACTAATTATCCATGTAAAATAATATTTCATACACACTGTTCATTTACTGGGAAATCTATTCCCTGTGAAGGAATATGCCTGCTCCGTAACTGGTTAGAATTTGTTTTTTTTGTATTTTTAAAATAATTTTGATGTACAATATGACTAAAGGTATAAGAAAATTACAAATTTTCTTATACCTTTCAAATTTTTCCAGAAAATTTTTCAATCAAAATTTTTCCTGAGAAGACTCTATGACCAAGTAACCCAATGCATTGTTAGATGACTTCCTATTGTTAGGAAGTAAGCTACTGTTGCCAATCAATTTAAGGAAAAACGTTTAAAATCTTATTTTTAAAAAATGTCTATGAAGTGTTCCTTCACTGGGGTGCGTTCCTTCACTCGTTGGTTTACCCTATAACTTATTCGAGATATTTCCTTCTATTTTATTACTTATCTTCCTTATATATATTCTTTTTAATCAGAAAAACTTGATTGATAAATGGAGTTTTTCTTGTGTTTGCTGGTAACACACCCTGAAGGGCCCTCAGTAAATTTTTAGAGGAGATTTCCCATCATTTGGTGTCATTTGGTCGCATCATCTTGCAAATTCTTTCTCGTAAAACTAATTTTAAACCTTTCTTACTCAATTGTTAATATATACTAAATACAATAATACGCATTGGTTAAATAAGATTTTAAAGGAAAATAGGGGAATTCTAACCCAAAGCAATAGTTAAAAAAAATTACAAATAAAACAAGTAACAACAATTATACATAAAAAGGTTATCTTTCGAACACAAGTATCTTTCAAACACAAAATACATCTAAATGAAACAAATAAATTTCTTAATGGTTCCTGTACTCCCTACTTCCTCTAAACATAATTTTCCTGAGGCCGGGATAGCTTGGTTGTCAGGGCTCCGGATTCTCGTTTGTGAGAACGGGAGTTCGAATCCAGCCGGCGAATAGTAAATGGTGACTGGTGCACGTTAAATCTGTCGTGTCACGAAGTCCTCCATGTTCTCATAACAAATCAATACCTCTGGAGGGTACTAAATTGGAGATTGATCGTTCTCTGGTTCAGGTCAAAATTATATATGCTCTATTGTAGTTTAACCCTTAACGGCCCGGAATTATTTTCAGTCAACTTCCCACTTGATATAATCATAATAATGATTAATTACTATATTAATTTCTATTAATTGCAAATATAACAGCAGATGTGATTTAAAATAATTTAATGATTTTAGCTATGATATGTATGTTATTTAACACAGCAAAAGTGCTATGCCGCTTATTAGTTCCTTGAGGGTTAAAATAATGTAAAAATTTGTAATCAAAGCGAGACGTTGTTTTTGAAATAACAATTTTAATGTTTATTACTCCATCTAATAAAAGAGAAAGTAGGAAAAAGAGCTGGCTATATGAAAATACTAAGTGCAGACCGTGCGATTTTGTAGAAGAGTAAAAAACAGAGTAGAGTATTGTTTCGATGATCAGATTTTTTAATCCTGCAATTTAATTATGTAGTTTCTAATTTGCTTATTATTTTCTCGGCAATTTCATCTTAGGACGCGAAATGGCCGAAACTGATACTTCAATTAGGTTTTCAAAAAAATATCAATGTATGGGTTTTCGAAGTCACTGATTGAGAATCTAATGTTAGAATTTCAATATCCAAAATAGCAGATCAAAGATGGCGGTAAATGGCCACTGGTAACCAAGAACAATCGTATTCTCTCTGCTTTAATGGCCGACTACAACAACAACGTAATTTTCATGAATGTTCTTATTCGTTATTCAACTCTATTTTTGCATCTCTTTCATGGACATGGTAATTTAGTTTTTTTAATACTTTTTAATTAGAAACAAACAAAAGAGGGAAGGCAAATAAATTTATTTCGTGTTAATTCTACTGAGAGAAGGTATGTTTGATTGATATTGGAAAAATTGATTTTTTTTTAATCAATTTTATTTTATTTTCAATTCTCTTATTTACCACAATAATAAAATCCGGAACTGATTTGTTGCTTAAGAAAAAAAAAATTTTTTTTTTTAGAAATTACTTTTGTATATACTGAATGTTTTTTTTCCTTTGTCTTTATTATATATATATATATATATATATATATATATATATATATATATATATATATATATATTTACAGAGCTTATCCAACAGTTCCCTGATATTGCTAAGATGACGTAGGTTGTAAATAGCACATATGCAGCAGCGAAGAAGTGACTAGCAAGTTACTGCTCGGCCTTCCCAAAGGAAATTGTTCTGAATTTATACCAAAAAGAAAAAGTAATCTCTCCTAATAAACTATAAAATTTATGTAATTGTTGATGACAATAGTTTGCTAGATATTTGATAATTGAAAACTAGTAACTGCACTAGCTCACTTTTTTATGTTTGATCACAAAACTGCTATTTTCACTACATGTTATTTTTTCGCAATTTATCCACGTTAATTATTTACTAAGCAGACTGTTATTACTTATTAGAATATTGAGAATTAAATTAAACCCGATTTCAAGTTTATATGACAATTTGCTTCAGGGTTATGAGCATTTTTATGCAGCTGTTTATGGTTCACTACTTCAAAAATTAGTGACTTCCGGAGATCTTAAATTTTTTTAGAAATAGGTCAGTATAGTTTCTTATGCAATTTTAATGCTGAATTGAATAAAATCAATTGCAAATAAAAACATTTATTGTTGAAAGTAATATGTTTGTAGCAACTAACTATTAGTTTTTTTTGCTCGGTATTATAAGTTATATAGGAGATAATGTACTCAACTTATTTTAAAAGTATTATTTCAAATCATTCTCTCTTAGACATTTTCCTCACATAAAATTACTCACAACTTTAAATGCTCCTTATCAGCTTGTAATTTGTTTTATTCGATTGAGTGTAAAAAAAAGAATAAAAATTGGTGCATAACTTTAAAATTTTAATTTATTAAAAGATTGTTGATTCTTGAATACATTTATTAAAAAATATTAAAATAACTATTTTTTAAGAAACTCTGATGTGATTGACAATAACGGAAGTCCTTTTCAGAATCAGCGTCAAAAATTTATAAAAAAGCAATCAGTTTCATGAAGTCTGACCAAAAGTTTAAATATATAGACTAGGTTTATTGAGTTTAAAGATTTGTAAGGAAAAAAGAAAGAAAATGTAATTATCAAACTTACAAGTACCAACATGATACCAGATGTATAGAAAATAAAAAGTGTTAAAATTGCATAATAAGATTGGAATTATATATTTGAATTTCTGTAAATGTTGTTAATGGTAGTACTGTCTTTTTACTTTATTTTGTGGCTGTGTTACCTCTGTCATGCTTTTTAGCTACGAGGATTGAATAGAAATGACAGAAGAGTAATAATATTTATCTGAAAAAGAAAATTATTTTCATTCAGCTAATTTAAATCATAAAAAAAAAAAAAATCTAATATTTTAATAGTTTAAAACCTGCCACGACTATTATTGCAAATATGACTTTCTTACTAATTCATTTTTTTTTCTCCTTTAGGTTCCAATAATTAAAAGTTTCAACAGGTAGGCGGAAACAGTATTTAAAATAATTTTGTTGGTTTGTAAAAAAAATGAAATTTTAGTTTTAAATAAAAGTAATTTGAATTTCAGCTGACTAATTATTTAAATTTGTAGTTCTATAGCTTATTATATACTTCATACACTTCTGGTTGATTTATAACAACCAGAAGTGTAAAATGGCACACCTTAGGTTGAAAAATATATACCTCTACAAGCAGGCCCGGACTGGGATCTAAAATCGGCCCGGGCATTTTAGATCGCTCCTAATGTATCATTTTTAAGCATTTTTTACTTATAAATTGTCATGAACGTAAGTTAATTTATCGAAGTAAGAAAGTAGATAAAAATTGCTTAATAATCCTTTATAGAATATATTTCAGTTTAAAATACATGACTCTTATAGGTTGATAAAATCAAAGAGAAGGTGACAGAGTAAATAAAATTATTTATTATACTACACATACATCAACGATTTATATAAACATTTTTTAAAAAAAATAGATTTAGTGCTTCTTCAAAGAAGCTCACTATTTTCTGCCACTTTATCGATTATGTCTCCGCTATCTAATTTCATTAATAGATCTTTTTCTATTGCCATTACCATGAGAGCATTCAAATTATCCCAAGATAAAGTACTCCTCCTTCGATTTTTAATTACTTTTGATGTGGAGAATGATCTTTCACAAGCCACCTGACTTATTGACTATGTTAGTAAAAATTTTAATGCTAGATCAATTAAATTGTAAGAATTGGTCAGTAAATTTAATCTCTGTAATATCTTGTAGCAACAAATAACAAAATTTTTGCACGCACTGCGTGTCTCACATTTTAGACTTACTTTTTCTTCTGTTTTCAAAGTAAAGTCGTTATTATCTTCATTTGAATGATCTTCTCTGATTATTTTTTAATCTTCTAAGTCTGAATTTTTAAGTTTTTCCCAATATAAAGCTAAATTTTTTAGTTCAATCCGCAAAATTTCACCTATAGCTGTTTCATCAAATTTTAGCAAGAGTTTGCTTAACTCATTTAATTCGCCAGATTGAAGCTTATTAAGACGTATTTCAGGGAAACGTTTCGGATCTAGATAGGAAAAATCGGCGTACAATTTTCTATTTGTGGGAAACAAGCATTCCATTGACGCTACAACTGTGCTGAAACTAATGTTATGGACGTTTATCTTAAATGCAGTTGTTTCATCTTCAAAAACTGTTTCATTCGACGATGTCTCACCCGGCATCAATTTTCTTTTCTTCAATCTTTTTTGTGGAAACTTTGTTTGAATTTCAGTTTCTTCAAATTCCTTATTTGCACGAATAATAAAATCATCTGTAACTTTTTGTACACCTTCAAAATCTCTCACTATTTTTTTTTTTTAGTTTTGAAAACATTTGTGATACCATTCCAAAAGCTTTTAAGATGTCTAAACCGGAGGTTTGCAAATATTGGGAGAGCGGTGTTGTTAATTCAAATATTCTTGAGAATATTTTGGCGGTGATAACTGTTTCATATTTGCAAAATGATTCTAAAAATATTTTTGCCTTTGCACGGATATCTGGCTTGAAATTTGAATTTTGTTATATACTAGTTTCTAAACTTGTAATCAATGTGACATATAACGGCTTTATAGTTAAATCTGAGTTTGAAAATGAACCAAAAATTTTCTTTAATGCAGAATTTTTGGACCACCAATGTGTTTCTCCAATAGTTGCGAGCCTTTTTTTATTTCCGTGCTCGTTACTTTGTTCCCAGATGTTCATGCGTTGGTATGATTCACGGAGAAATACTGCGACGCTATTTAGTAGGCTGAAAAATGATGCACTTTCAATTATTGCCTTCGTGGTATCTCCTAAAACTAAATTTAAGACATATACATATTGTTAATTCCCGCAAGTAGCTGGAAGTACCGAAATTTTAACACAACTTTGATTTTTTAAATAGAAACCTATATCTTATTTGGCATCATTGGAGAGAGTTTTTGAAAAGAAATAACTTTCACTTAAAATATTTTTTAATATCTCTTACTATTTTCAATATAATAGATAAGAAAAAATACATATTAAATAGATTTTGACATATTCACTAAAAAAATTGTTTTTCGTCATAATGTCTTATACTTTCATTAAAACACAATTGTGCTTTTCTTCCCATGTTTTATAAAAATTGAAGCGATTTTGATAATTTAAGTTCATTATTTTTGGTAAAAATGATAAATTGAAGAAAATAATCAGAATTTTTTCGTATCTATTATCTTCAGAACAGTAAGAGATATAAAAAAAATTTCAAGTAGAAGTGACTTTTTTCCGAAAACCCTCTCCAATGATGCCAAATAAGATATAGGTTTCCATTTAAAAAAATCAAAATTGTGTTCAAATTCTGGTACTTACGGGAATTAACAACATCACTATTGAATTCCTTGGGGTCGATTTAGTTATTAGATTTTTTATTTCAAATCGATTATTTGCTCCATTATCGAAAAAAATGGGTGGCACGCATGGTCTGAATCACCCTGTATATTAAAACAATATTATTACTACATATATCATATATATGTTATTAAATATTATTATTATTTGCGCAATATTATTTGAAATTCATGCAATGTATAAAAAAAAATTGTGCTGCTGGCTCGGCCCTCAGGCCAGACCGGCCCACCGGGCATTTGCCCGGTCTGCCTACTGGCCAGTCCGGGCCTTTCTACAAGCATAAAATTAGATACCTGAGGTTGAAAAATAATTACCTGAGGTAGAACAAAATACACCTGAGGTTGACTTATAACAACCAGAAGTGTAAAACGACACACCACAGGTTGAAAAATATATACTTCAACAAGCATAAAATTAGATACCTGAGGTTGAAAAATAATTACCTGAGGTAAAACAAAATACACCTGAGGTTGATTTATAACAACCTGAAAGGTAAAACGGCACACCACAGGTTGATGTATACCTCTACAAGCATAAAATTAGATACCTGAGGTTGAAACAGATATACCTCTGGAGGTATATTTAAGATATATTTGAGGTTGATTTTGAGGTATTCATTTGCACTCTTTTCAACCTAACGACGTATTTAAATAACAACCTCCTTTATACCTTTAAAATATACCTTGTTTATACCTAGATTTTTTCATAAGGGATATCCGATTTGTCTGATTCAAACGCTGTGGTTAAGATGCTTTAAGTCTACATTGTGCTTTGGACGCTGAGTTAAACGTGAGTCTAAAAGATCTCAACGCATCAGCAAGTAACACATTCATTACCTCCATATCAAGTTTGATGTAGACAAGTTTGATAAGACTGAGATGTTCTCTCATCATTGTACGCTTTTGTATAATGTCAAAAAAAAAAAAAAAAAAAAAAAAAAAAAAAAAAAAAAAAACTCAGATTTTAAAATAATGTTTTTACCTGCCTTATTTTAAAATTTGAACGTTGTTTTGTGCTCATAGAATATTTTAACTATCTTTTATTTTATCGTAAGTTTTATTGTCATTTTGACATTTTAACAAACTGTTACCTATTTTATTTCATTCAGCTGGTCTTTTATTTTTACTTTAAAAAATTGTAAACAACGAGAGGGCATAATAATTACAGTAAGTTGAAATAAAAAAGTAAAGTTCGTGCCATTTTACGTTTTGCAGAAGCAAAATAAAAAAGAAAGAAGCAAAAGAAGATTAAAAAAAAAATGAAGAAATCGTGTGCAGAAATCTAAACAACGAGTCAAGATGCAATTATAATCCTCGTAATTTCGTTTTCTTTGCAAACAGATCCTTAGACGAAACAAGAAAATGAGGGATATGAAAAATGTCTAAAATACCCAAGGGGGTCATTTATGATGATTCCTTATGATCGTTAAGAGAGATTTTAATGATAACTCGTTTAAGAGTAACGTTGAAACTTCTTTAGATGAAGATAGAATTATATTTGATGGTGAAATTCTTATTCTGGGGAAGAAACAATAAATCTCATTTTTGAAATATCACTAGAAGTTCTTACAGAGTAACAGAATATTTCTATAAATAATGTACTTACCTACAGAGTATTTCTACTAAAAAAAAAAGCGTTTTATAAATTTAACTAAGAGGACGGAAAAATATAGATACATTCTTTTCAATAGATTTTTTTTAATTAATTAACTGAAGTATAAAATAATACATTTAATGATTTTGGAAGGGCTATTTAATATTGTAACTATGTTTGCGTTTTTAAAAATTGAACTTTCTGAGACCAATTAGGAAGAAAAATACTTTCACTAAAATGACGCAAAAAAAAGCTCTTACGACAACAATTTAATTAGAAATTATTTATTGAAATTCTAAAATTTCACCGATTATAATTGGGTGATGTATCGCAAGATATAAATTTATTTGGGAAAATTATAAGTTCCTTAAAAAAAAAAAAAAAATAAATAAATAAAAATAAATAAATAAAAAAAATAAAAAATGCAGGACGAGTGTTTACCAGGCATAAATAACCGACTGAGTCTTTCAGCAACATTAATGAAATACAAACAAATGTCGATAGTCAGAGAAACGTTTTTATTCTGTGAAAGGTCAATACGAAATCGCACCTTTAAATAAAAATAGCTTTTCTATAATATGTCAAATACCATTTGAATAAGTTTTATAAATGAATATTTTGGATAATTTAAAATGAGTTTAGTTACCTGAAAAGGTTGACAGTTTTGTTTGCATTTTTCATGGCTTCTCTTATGCAGATGAAAGAAGGGTTTTTAGTCATCTTCATTTAATAATGACTTCAAAACAATCATCTGATTTTAATATTTAGTTTTTCTTCATTCACAAGCAAATGATTCACAATTATCCAAATCAGTTTTTGACATTTTCAGAAATAATAATTTTTAATGCACTTATTTTGCTACCTACATAATTATTTTACTTTAAATTTTTATATGAAGAATTTCAAAAGTCGCCAAGTACAATATTTCCGAATTTAATAAAAAAAAATTTTTATTTTCCACTTTTTCATTTAAGGTATAAAAGGGTAATCTATTATCAAAAGCTTAATAAAAAATAAGTTGGGGTAAAATTAAAAATTGATAGCAAAATTCCAATTGGCTGAGGAAAGAGGCCTCTTTCAATTTACATAATCTTCTGGTCAATAGTTTTATGGGTCAGTGTTCATATCGATGCACTCTATTCACCGTATTTGGGACTCCTTTTTGTGAAGAAATATTAACGACAGAATTTACGAGAATAACCTCCAAAACTATCTTATCGAAACAATGCTTTTCAGGATTAGGAATTTTTAACAATGATCGTAAGACACGGTTTTCAATTGGTCAATAATCATATATATATATATATAAATATATATATATATATATATATACAATTGTCGAGTTTAACAAATTAATGGCGATTTTTTTCCCTGCCACCATTAGATTCATTGATTTGTTATCTATAAAATGTTGTTTTACTTGAGATGAGTAATTTAATTTGAAATCATTTTATCTGATGTTTAGATACACCGTAAAAAAAGTATTTGAAAAGCAGTTGAACTAAATTGTTGATAACATCTTATTTGATGTCAGAAAAGTAAATAAATGAACTTTTGAAATGATCCTTAGAGGCAACTTCTTCAAGGAATAAAAATTTATTTGATCAAAAGAAGCTTTACTTTTGCAATTTATGTTTAAAAGTTGTTTCAATTTATAAAACTTTTCTACCAATGTCTGCTAACTATTAGCAACCTAAAAACGTCTAAATATCTATTCAGATTTAACGATCAAAATGTGGCTGCAAATTGGAAATGACAGTCTCAATAGTTCGAAAATATTTTGCACTCATTTATAAAAATCTATAATATCTTATGATTCTGTAATATCTTATAATTATTTATAATTTTATTTAATAATGGGAAAAGAACTGCAAGAATTTTGCTTTATTATCTATCAAAGTTGGATGGAATTCAATCAAATAGGTTTTAAGATAGGTTATTTCAAAAATTCGTGTTTGAATTTTTATTTCTCAAGAACTATTCAACCGATCACATGATAAACTATTGGGACCCTATTTTCCAGATTACTGCTACCCCCATATTTTAATGGTCAAAAGTTCAAGTATATCAAAAAAAGTGTTTATTCAGAGAGTCTTAGTGAATGTTAGTAACTTACTAATTAACAGTTGTCAATTACCAAATTTGAGGTACCTCTTCGAACCATATAAGTTTAGCATTTAGTACACGAACAAAATTATTCTAGGTATTTTTTTATCCACTATCCTTTAATTATAAGGTTTGATAACAGAATTAATTTTATGTTCGTGACTAATTTTTTCTATATTTATTGATTTCTTTCAAAACTTTTATCAGTTACTAATGATGGAGAAATCCATAAAAACTCTTCAAATTTTAAAATTGATTACTAAAAAACAAAATAACTTTTTCTGGGCAAAATAGGAGTCAATGGGACAAAAAGTTCTGAAGTTGCAAGCAACGGTTTTATATACTATTGTACTATTTTTGATTTCTACTTAGGAAAAATTTTCTTCCTTTTCTTCCATCAACTAATATATATATATATATATATATATATATATATATATATATATATATATATATATATATATATATATATATATATATATATATATATATATATATATATAGGTGATTCTCACGAAATATGACAATTCACTGTCCCTTGCTCCAAGATACTATAATACTAAAAGAACTTTTTTTAAAAAAATTAATAAATAGCATTGCTGTTAGCATTTTAAAATGACTTTGCACTAGCATTGACTGTTTTGTATACTTAAAAAATTTAATTGAATATCAAAATGTCATTTTCCTGGTATGTCCCAAACAATATTTCCAATAATAACTAGCTTCAAAACTTCCCATACATTTTTCAAAATCTAATTTTTTTTTATCTCAACCTATGTAAGCATTTCTAGAATATATGCAGAGGGTATTATTTACTAAAACTTCGCTTAAAATAATTTTTTCTGTCAATAATTTGTTTGTCCCATGAAAATCTGTCCTTTTCCTGGCTACTTTTATTTAGTGATTTATAATCAAAATAGATAGAGCCAGCAATCAATATCTTATGTTAATAGATTGATTAGATACCCTCCTATCTGAACATGTCTTGTTGCATAAATAAAGAACCAATTTTCTGGCTGAAATTCTATTTCAAATTTTTTTTCCAGGTAAGTAGGTTTTTATGAAGTCATTTTCCTGGCTTCTTGAAATCATTAATAACATAAACTACATAGATTTATCTGAGTTATTTTAAGAAATCCTATTGGTTTCTGCAGAATATATACGTCTTGGGCCAAAATATTAAATTAAAGTAAAGTTGCATGCTATAAAATGGCGAATTTGTCATTATCCTGGCTGTCATTTTATTGACTTATGAATGCCAGGACATTGAAGTGTTACCAGAAATTCTTTTTAACTGCTAATAGTGTAAATAGGGAAAGCAAATATTAACCTAATACCAAGTTTATGTATGATTGTAATATGCTTCGATGTAATCAAAGTTATTTATTTATTTAATGATTGATTATTATACACAATTTTATTCTGTGCATATCAGCATCAAAAATTTTTTGGATTCTTTCTACAGTGGATAAAAAGAAATAATTTAAGTAATTTATGGTCCATCTAACATAAAGGCTTAAGTTGAGTTACTAACTATTAACTTAAAATGACTGTTTTTTAAACTTCTAAGCTAATATGTCATTTTCCTGGTATTCAAGATTTGGTGAATTTCTATTTTATTTTTTTCCTCCAGCAAATGTCAATAAACTACACTGCTGTCTGTAAGATATTAATAAATGTAACTAAAGAAGTATACAAAAAAAAAAAAAAATAAAAAAAAAAAAAAAAAAAAAAATTAAGATTATTTTGAAGACTTTAAATTTGAAGAAATTTTTTGGTCCGAATTGTCATGTTTAAAAAGAATCACCCATATATTGTATATACAAGCTGATAGAAGAAAATTGTATATATATATATATATTGCATTAGTGTTTTGGGAGATACCAACGCTTAAATGTGTTTTATTTTTCATAAACTAATTGCTTAAACAAAAAATTTTCAGTAATAGAGTTTAATTTAATTCTGTTCTTTGTGATACCCTTTATCGTGATAAATTTGAGTTGTGCAGAGTAAATGTTATAGCTCTACTTCGTAGACTTATTTCTAATAAAGTTGAAAAGCCGAATTATTTGCAAAATATTTATTAAAAAAATTCATACTTGTTTTATTGAAAATGATGTTTCATCACTGCTGTTACATATTTTGTTCAGTTGTAAAATAAATTCAGAAATCACTCAAAAATGTTGATAAGAAACATCTTTATTGGTGATGGCCTGCTTGTCAGGACTAGAATTAATGGAACCGGAAGTAATTAAAGAAAAGAAGTGTTGACTACCATTTCCTCTTTTACGAGACTCTTGATAAAGTATGTTTTTGGTTATGTGTTTCTTTTTTTTCCTGCAGCAAATTTTTTTTTTTTTTTTTTTTTTTTTTTTATAACCGTCGTTGAACAGCCGACCCAACTTAATGGGTTTACGGCTACTAATGTTCAACTCCGTAGCCTTGTAATTTTGAACCCAATCCAGAAGACAAGGGAACTCCTGGATCGAGTATCGGGAGAAATTTGCCTTCGTGGAGGACTTTTTGATGGAGCTAACCCGCATTTGCGTTACAAGGAGAGGAAGACCACGAGAACCTCCCACGGTTAGCCTGACGGCAAGGGGACTCTAACCCATGATCCGTCTACCACTGAGGATATTTCACGTCAGCACTGTGGTCAGTGCAAGCCGGATGCGGAATTCGTATCGACTGGGATTCGAACCCGGTTCGCCTCATTGGAAGGCGAACGCTCTATCCCCTGAGCCATCGCGGCTCTCCTGCAGCAAATTGAAATTTTTTTAAAACAACACGAAAAAATATCTCGATTATGGATAAAATGTGATTATCTTGAAGCAAAAATTATCATAAATTGACGCAAGCATGTTTTCCATTTAATAGTTTGTATTACCATAAAAAAGTCAATTTTTTTGTTAGCTTTGCGGTATTATATAAAGGAATTTCTTCGTAAGAAAAGTCATTAAAGCTAATGCGAAATTTATAATGAATGGCTACGAGGAAGGAGTGGAAATATTTACTGAAATAAGTTTTTCTTTATGTTGAAAAATCTGAAAAAGTGAAAATAAATTAAATAAAACAAAAATTAACTACTCCGAAACTAGTTTGAAATTTCAACCTAGCCTCCTTTTTAGACATGAGATTAGATTGCCGCTAATAAACAAAATTTTCCGACTAATATTTAAATCTTTAGGAGGCCTCTTTCTTCGTTGACCTGAATTTTAAATTAATTTTTGCTTTCCTTATTCTCAATTTTTTTCTTTCATATGATTATCAGTGGAAGTAAAATATAGTTCTTAACGTAAATGATGCAATAACAAAGACATTTATCAGAATATCAAGCTATTTTTCAAAAAACTGTTGTTGTCATAATTGTATGATTTTCTTGGCAAAAATTAATTAAAATTCTAAAATGACAGCAATTTCTCTTACTCTAATAGTTCATGCTTTGAAATCCTTTATTATGATTTTCCCTTTGATGGTTAAGAGGACCGCGTCATAAATTCTCTTTCACTACTAATTTAATATTTAAAGTATAGAAAAAGTGAATTTAGACAAGCCATGAAGTTTAAAATTCTGAAAAGAAAATTTGAAAAGAAATTTTGAGATGATAACTTAGAATTACGCAACGGAGAAGATCTCTGCTAATAATTTGTTTGCATTTTAATAGTTTGAAGTATTTTTTTTTTCTGCAATTGAAACTTCATGACTTACTCTAGATTTGCCTGAACTTTCTTTTTCTTTATTTTAAATTATTAATGATGGAGAAAAAGAATTTGCGACGAAAATTTTCTTCCGCGGTATGGCATTCTCTCATGCTCGGTCAGATGACGATTTGGTGGTAAGTTCGGACTACGTGAAGAATTCTCTTTCAGTCATTTTAAATTTAAAGTACAGAAAAAGTGGATTAAAGTAATCGTAGAGTAAATCATGAAGTTTCAAATAATGAAAAAGTATTTTCAAAATATCAAAACGCAAACAAATTATGATAGGATAACTTACCCAATGCGCAATCTTTCCAGAATTTGTTTGCATTTAAAAAAGAAAAAAAAAATCAGCATTTGTAACTTTATGGTTACCCTGTACTCTCTATACTTTAAATTTTTATTCACTTACGTTGTTGACATGAAGGGTTTTTTCCACGGCATCTCAATAATCAATATTGTATCAATTAATAACGTCCTCTTTAATATTGCATATTGTTTATTCTACTTACTTTAATGATGTTATCAAAAAGAAAAAAAATTGTTCGAAAATATTTATTACAAAAGACTTATTTGACAACTAAAAACAT
The DNA here is from genome assembly GCA_949128135.1 of Parasteatoda lunata. Lineage (NCBI taxonomy): Eukaryota > Metazoa > Arthropoda > Arachnida > Araneae > Theridiidae > Parasteatoda > Parasteatoda lunata. The sequence continues at coordinate 7,483,137 of OX421981.1, read as the reverse complement.
GTGCGTGCAGTACTTCGCCTGTAATTTTTTTTTAAAAACTGAATCTTTTTTTTTTTTTTTTTTTTTTTTTTTTTGAATTGCGGGAACTTGGGTCTTAGAGAAATTACTGGAAATGCCAGTAATTCTGTCATTTCTGAAGCCAATGGGAAATAGACCCAAGTTCCCGCCATTCAAAAAAAAAAAAAATTTCAGTAACAAAAAATAATAAAAAAATATACACGCAGCTAAAGTAATGCGCAAGTTTTTAGTTATTAAATAAGTCAGAACGTTATTATTTCATATTAACAGTTGTTTTTTCAAAAAGAATAAAAACGTTGCTGTGACTATCGTCATTTATTTTATATTTTATTTATTTCATTTATATATATATATTACTAGAACAAAATTATACATATGTTTATTTTTAATAATATACACACACGTCTTTATGGCCGGTAAAGATTTGCCCAGCAATCCTTATACTTGAAAGGAATACGACATTTAAATTTTACAAGTAAATCGATAATTTACTAGACTCAGCAGTATTCTAATGTGTAAAATGGTAAGCTTTCATTCCAATTGAAATAGGTGAAATAGAGAGTGCTAATTTAGAATTTCAATGGATTTTTCTAATAAAATTGTAGCGAGACAATTTTAATAGAAATAATCCAATTTCTAATAAAGTTGGAGTTATTTATAATTAAATTATTTCTAATAATTTCTAAATAATTAAAAAATTTTTATTACAAGTTTGTCTTAAGAGTTTCAGAAAAATGTCTCTTTTTTTTTTTGTTGCTTCATTGACGTTTCAAGAACTTTTTGACTTCATCTAAATCGGTTATCGTCAGTTTAAATGAAAAGAAAATTTTAATTTTTAAGAAATTCAGGGCAGTCATAGTTGCAGTGTTAAATAACCTACACAAAACTACTAAATGCGTAATTTTATTGCTTTAGTTGTTTGATAATTGTAGAATTTCTAAAAATTATTAACACGTTGAATGCCACGCTAATTTACATGACTTGCCCATCTGGCCAAACGGTAAATAACTACAAACTAAATTTACAAATTTGACAGATTTTGCTAGTATTTTAAAAGGTTTAGCATGACATATCTAAAAAAAGTAGTGAATTATATCAGCCTACACATTGTTTAGAAATAGTGGTGGATAAAAATTGAGTGAAATTATTAATGAATCGAATGAAATTATTAAACCAAGAAAGAATCACAATTATTTAACTACCACTTGAAAATATTTATTCGCTGTCCGGAGCAAGTTGGCATCTCTGTGTACAAAAATAAAACTATTTTTGTGTGTTCTATATTGCCTTAATTTCTTCAATCCACTTTGTAACGATAACAATATAAAAATATTAAAAATTTACTCGAATTATGTGTTTCTAATAATCACCAGTGACCCCCTTGGCACTATAAACAAATTCAATCCCGGTCACCGGTGACACCCACGGCATTCAACGTGTTAAGAGACATTTTTCTACGTTGACGCTGTAAAGTTGTTCAAAGTCTTAATGAAAAATTGAATATAATTTTACAACTTCATTATGATTTATGAAAAGGAGTTCCCTTTGGTTCGTTCTAAGGTAACTAAATAATGATCCATTCAGAACCATGTAAAACAAAAATAGCTTTCCAAAGTTGTCCTTGTTAATTGTATTGATGAAAATGTAAAATGAGAAGGTTCAGTAATTTTTTTAAATTTTTAACGTAATTGTTAAAGAATTTAAGCATGAATATTGAGTAAAGATGATAATTTGTATTATTTTCATAGAAAATAAAAAAATATAATCGATTTTTTAGATTTTTTCTTAAAACTTTCTGAGTTTAAATACTCATAGAAACACTTTCAAAACAACGTTTTCAAAAATTATATCAGTTCATTGTCTGTCAGTGGTAGTAATCAGTAACAAAAAAATGTATAAAAAATTATTTTTATTTTGTTGAAATTATAAATAAAATATATTTAGTTATAATGTATTTGAATAATTTTCGAAATGAAATTTGTCAGCAAGTTTGAGATGTATTATAGTAAATCTCAAACTAATACGCTATATTATATATACCGCCACACAAGCTGCTAATTCATGAATCTCATGAGATTAAAAAATTGCAGTTGTTGAACTATCTGTAGAAGCTGATGAAGGACATCACAACAACATTATCGAAAATATCGCTCTAAAAGAGATTCCCCAACAACGAAGATTAGTTCAGGCGATAATGACCCGCTTTTTTCTCAACAGAAAAAAGAGTTAAAAGAACTCGATCCAAGGGAAAAAATATCTTTTAATTATAGAAAATAATTTAATAATTCATTTCTTGTATACATTTTGTATAAAATAATCTAACAATCATATAAAACAGTCTATTATAAATATAATTTATTGAAATAATAATTTTATTTATAACTGGTCCATAAGTAATAGATTTTATTTTTTATTTATTTTCCTGTTATTCGCTATGTCATAATGAATTTAGAATGTGTGTATTAGATTTCAATATAAACAATATGTCTTAAATAACAATAATATTTAACTTTTTTGAAGTAATATTTAAAATTATTTAACTATATTCAATGTTCGGTACTTAAACATCGCCATTTTGAATACTGAAATTCTAACCTTTAATTCTTAAATAGTGACCTCGAAAACTTATATGTTGAGAATTTTATTCAATTTCGGCCAGCTTTTTCCTAGTTCCGACCACAATATGACGCATACAGCACTTAATGTCAGAAACATGTGTGAGGCTTTTCAGCGCTAGGGATTTGGAAGAAAAAACATTTCATCTGAAATTCAGAGACAGCACTAAATAATAATATTTCGGAGATTCAGTAGAGTGATGAGATCGACGACATTTTCAGTCTCCGAAAACACAGAATGCAACGTAGAATATTCGCTAAAAAAGTCCTTTATGGAGACATTCATAATGAATGTCAATTGATTAAAGATTTTTGACATTAAAATTAAATACTAGGGTGTACCACAAATCACATTTTTTTTTGACATTTAAATTAGAATAAAAATTGTTTTTGCAGTCACGAGTTTACTAAAAAAATGTTTAGGTCAAATTGAAATTTTAAAAAAATTATTTAGTTAAAAAAGATTTCTTTTGGAAATGTTTTTTTTTTCCTTTGGAAATTTTTTCTTTCAGAATAAACCTAACATAAGTTTTTATTTATTAATTTTTTTTGTTAAAAAAAGAGTAAATTTAAATTTTTTACAAATAAATAAATAAGTAAAAAACAAATTTAGAATAGAACTTTGCTTTAACTTAAAAATCTAACTCCAAAATTTACTTAAAAATCTAACCCGAAGACGAAAATTGAAAGCATGTTGAAAATTCATGTAGGTTCTGGGAAACCTAAATGTTACGAATTGTTTCGAAAATACTTTTTTTTAATGTTATTTCAGATTTTATTATATTTATTTTTTTTTACTTTACATTTTATTATATTTATTTTTTTACTTTACATTTCATTATATTTATTTTAATGTTACTGTTGTTAATGTAAACTTTACAACTTGTTGGTATTATATTTCTAAAAAGAAATAGAAAATTTAGGTTTTGCTCATGTCGGGGAACCTTTTCTATCTGGCTAAAATTAAATTTGATAACACAGTGGCAATCTTTAATCAACTTGTTATTTCAAATTTTGAAGAACACTTTTTCGTAAATGTAATGTTACGAAAACACAAAAAATTCTAATAAGTTTTTATTTTTCAAAATATTCTTATTAAGAAAAATATTCACATAAATTGTCGGTTTATGCATAAGAAGATCTAAGAGAACTATAATTACTATTTATAAACAAGTATTGAGGCAAAATGCAAAAAACGAAATTATTTACTATGCATAATGGTAGCAGAATAAAAGTATCTCGATTGTTACAGGGTCCTTATATATGTTTTTCTTCAATTTGTTGTGGTTAAAATAATTTTTAATCAAACTTTTTAAAACCAGATTGATATATTAAAGCATAAAATTGGCTGCAAATAGAAAATATCGTTCACAAAATTCGAAAAAATTGGCAGGTCTGATATGAAATTAAAATCGAATTAAATAATCGAAATATATTGAAAAGTGGAGTAATGCGATTTTAAAAAATAAATAAAACCAAAAATATGTACCAAAAATATTTCAAGTAAAAATGGAACAGATTATTAAATATTTAGTTTTAGAAACTTACTTGTTCAGCAGTAACTCATTTACTCAATAAAAATTGCTTATTCATATAAAATTATAAATACTACCAAGGAAGTGAAGTATAAATAAACTTCTAAAAAATATGCAGTATGCTTATAGTTTTTTACTTATTATTTTCGTAATTATAATATTTTTAATCATAACTTTTAATTATTATTTGTATATAATGTCACACCAAAATCTATATTCTTTCCTTTCGATTATTTGAACTATTATGAAAAACCTTTAAAGTGAACATTTTAGATTTTTTTTTTCATTTAGTTGTTGTAGTTCATTTACGTCACACTAGAGCTGCACAATGAGCTATTGGCGACGGTCTGGGAAACATCCCTGAGGATGATCCGAAGACATGCAATCGCAATGTTGATCCTCTGCAGAGGGGGCGCCATCCCCCTCTATCCCTCATCTGTAGCCCGACGACCTGCACGCGATGTCGAGCACTTTACGGTAGAACAGTTTAACGAGGACCAATACCGCACAACCTCGATTCCTACGCAGACTAATTCAAGTACTCACTCACCCGCACACTGACGGCTGCCAGTGATGCTGATGAAACTAACATAAAATTTTTTCGCAATTTCTAGAAAATATTTGGCTTGGTTATGAAAAATATGACAGTTTAGAGAAATTTCTAAAATTAAGTCATGCGAAACATTTCAAAAATACTTGTAAAAATGGAAAAGTATGAAAATTATTCCTTCTTTCAATAGGAATATAAATCGATACAAGGATCAATTTTCATTTAAATTTAGCAGTGTTTGAGAAAAGGAATCTAATTTTATGCTTTTTTTCGCAAAATTTTGCGTTCTGTAAAAATCAATAAAGAATTGAAAACATACGCAGAAATATAAAAGAATGTAGAAAAATTTATATAAAGAACTATCAAACTTGCGCAAATTAAAGCAAAATAGGTGTTACATTATTTTTAAAAACAATTGCGTTTAGACAAAAATATATTTTTCGAAAAACTTGAAGGTATTACTCTCTGTAAAAACATACATTTGTTTAGAATCCTTGTCGAAAATGGAGACAAAATGTTTGGGAGCTGCAAATTGATATCTAAGTAAGGATCTCAAATTTATACAAAACTTGTTTGATTGCAGCAGAAAAAAACACCCTCAAATCAAGCAGTTTTTAATGTTATGTCAGGTATTGATAGCGTTTTTTCCTCGCAGGTCCCCCAATACACATTTTCTTCTTCCCAAGGATTCTAAAAAATTATATAAAAACTGATCTGTGCAAAAACACTCTAATTTAATAAAGCAATAAAAGTCACTTTGTACCAAAAAAAGTAACTAATATAATTATTTTTATTAATGCTAAATTAATAAATAATTTTTGCATGAGATACTAAAAAGAAAATTAATTAAATACTATTTCACTAATTTTCTTTTACTGTTTTCTTACTGGTAATTTTCTTTTAATTGCTTTTCTTTTCGAAAACTATTAATTACTGGCGAATATAAATTATTCACGGTTTGTTGAAGAAATTAATATTTTTTTATAAATAGAAAAAATTCATATATAATAAAAAATTTTATTAACACTTTTGACTTTTTATTTATTATTGCATTAGTCAATCACAAAATTTAAATAAATGCGAAATAATAATGTACTTACCTTGTTTCCAAAGAGAGATTGACAGAGATAAAATTATTTTATTAATTTTAAAACAATTTATTTATCTAAAAAGCATGTGAAAACAAGTTATAAACAAGAAAACAATTGATTACTTACAAATGCAGCTATATTGTATCAGACCTTAGAATATATTACAAAATACGATAAATAAAAGCATATTTTAAATTTAAAAGAAAAATTCTATTTCAGACCTTAAGTATCAGATTTTATAAATTGATTGTTTTGATAAACAAAATTATAATACTACTTATAAATGTTGTTCCAGATAAAACCTTTTTCGCAAACTGTTCTGATAATATGTAGTTTGCTTACCAATTAATATAAGGCACATCGTAAATTAAGTAAATGCTTAAGTACACAAAATAATATAACCAAAGAAAAAAATTGAAATTTAAGTTTAAAAAATAAAGCTATATTACAAATATAAACCATTGCAAATAAAACAACTATACACTTTATACATAAAAATAATGATCCCCGTGTACTGATGATTTTTTTAAGTTCGTATCATCATAATCAATTGATTCACCAGTATGCAGTGGCGTACATAGACTTAGGTGCGCCCACCTGCAAGATTTAGAAATACGCGCTATCTTAGACTTCATTTTTTTTTTTTTCAGCAAAATTATAATATGAAACAAAATTACTATGAAGATACATTTGGGTACTTATAATCATTCATTTTATTTTAGTTTATATTAATTTATATATTTTAATTTCAATTTGTAAGGAATTAATAATTGCGATGGAAAGGCGTAATTTAGAAAAGTATTAAATAGGAACATAGTATTCACTTACCACATTAAAAGGAAATTCATCATAATCACTCATTATCTTACAATAATTATAATCAAAGGATTATTGATATTTGTAAAGTGAATTAAAAAAAATATCTTTTAAAAGAAAAATATTATGATTGAAATAATTGGAGAAACAACCCTTTCTTGAAAGAAGAGTTGCATGCCCAAGTTGACGGTAAATATGATACTTTCAAAAATATAAGTGTTTGAGGCACAATTTTTTTTATCAGTCAACTTAGTAAAATATTTGCGGGAAATTAAATTCTTTTAAATAATGATAATTCTTTCTTTATTATCTTAATTCTTTTTTTTTCTCTATTAATTAGTCAACTGAGTAATATATTTGCATAAAATCAAATTCTTTTAAATGTTAAAATTAATTTTTAAAAAAAATTTTTGTTCTTCTTTTTATCGAAAAAAATATAAAGATGGGGGATTGAAAGTGATGGTTTTTTATCATACATCATAACGCAAATTTTATTTTAAAATAAATTAACTAAAATGTTTTTGAATGAAAGTAAAAAATAAATAAATATTTCATTAAGTAACATAAATGCAAAATAAATATTTTAATTAAAAAATTGCACGGGATCTACAATTTAAAATAAAACAAAAGCATTATAGCTCTAAATAAGGATCATTGTTTAGTTGGCATTCCATTCAGTATATTTTTAGCTTTAGAACATTTATATTTAGTGAATTATAAGAGATTTCATAAATGTAAAATATTAAAATGATTTTTTAAGCATTTTAAGTCACAAAAAATTAGGAAAAGTTCAAAAACAGTAAACAGTTTTTTTTTAAACTCATGTCGTATATTTTGCGTGTTATAAAAATATTGAGAATGTAAAAAAAAAAAAAAAAAAAAGGAAACAACTAGTAACAACTTTAAAAAAAAAAAAAAACTATAGGGGAAACAACAACAAAAATGCCTGATTCGAAAATTGCTTGTCGTTTTAATACCGGATTAAAAATATCCGGATTTTCGAAACCTAGCAATAACTATAAAAAGAACAATTATAAAAACTCTTCGATTTGCGATTAAATTGGCACAAATAAAGCGCACATTGAATTGCGCGATTCGAGTATCATATTAATATATGTTTAAAATATCAAAATTTACATAAACATGTGGAAATGTGTAGCAATAAGTAATGAAAAACAATGAAAAAAAATTCTTAGAGAAACGATATAATACTTAGAAAAATGAGAAAAAGTCAGTACTTAGTTACGAGTTAGATACGTAGAGAAACTCGAAAGAAAAAGAGTACGATAATAGTGACATAAATAAAGCGAGTCAAAAAAAGTTATCGCTTTTTTGTTTCAAAAGTGATTACTAATATTGAAAATTCACGCAAAAGAATTTCGTGGAATTAAATATCTTGGAATTTTTAAAGCGTTAGAAATTCGAAGCGATAACCACCAAAAAAAGCGATCGAAAAACTACATTGATTTGGATTTTGTGCGTTGCAAGCTTAAATGCCTAATTCATAATTTTTGGTATTTTTTATCTTCCAAAAAAATTACAATAGTTTTTTTTTTAAATTATGTTTCGATTTTGCCGAGGGCCGTACATCAAAAGCAGATTGAGCTCCCCTATCATAGCTGGATCATGCGCCCTCAAACCTCGCACCGTGGAGGTTGCGGTAGTGTTATTTACGCCACTGCTAGTATGAACATAAACAGAGTTGTATAAAATCACAGTACTTACACGAGCTTTGGCGTGAACATTGTGGAATAAAATATTATTCTCAGATCACGAGAATAAATAAAAATGTCCCCCCAAATGATCACTAATTACACACTTGATTAGACAATTGTCATTTTTTGCTGAGGACCGAGCAATACTTGGTGATTACAAACTCTCTGGTTACGAGAGCTCAATTTGGGTCTCCTCAGCTGCGGAGATCTGGAAGTATATAACCATACACCAGTAGTAATGCCAACAACCAAGGACATGAATATTTTGAGTGTGAATAGTTCTACATTAGGACGAGAAGTAGAATCATGAGCCAGCCATTCATCCTTTTTTGTAAACTCGTAGAAGTTGGTGACGAGCATGCAAATTGCTGGAACTGTGTACAAAACAGCGAAGATACCAACTCGAACCATTAATGTTTCCCACTTCTCGTCCACGCTACTCACTTTTGATCTGTAACTTTTGTTCTTGATAATTGCTAACATTCCAGCCACTAAAAAGATAACACCAACTGCTAAATAGGTGAAAGAAGGCACAATAACGAAGCGCACTAGAAATTGTCGATCCTGATTGCCAACATAGCAAATGCCAGTTAATTCATCAGCATCTACTCCATTCATTACTAAAATTGCAATGGTTTTGATAGCAGGGACGAACCAGGCAAAGAGATGGAAATAAGTACTGAAACGTTCCATATTCCAGCCTAGACCAGCACTCAAAAACCAGTTGAGGCACAAAATCATCCACCAAATCGAGCTAGCCATTCCAAAATAATAGAGTAGAGTGAAAACAAGTGTGCAATTTATGTTGTAAAGACCACCATGAACAAGGAGAGATTCATTGAAGTGAGAGTTCCAATAACAGGCAGTCTGCTCTCTTCCAGCTATTAGTCGAATTAAATAGCCGAAACTGCAAAGGAAATAACACCAACTGATTAAAATTATAATCTTTTCAGGAAATCTGAATCGATCAGTATTCATGAAAAACATAATCAAAGTAAACATAGTAGACAAGAAGCAGATGCCAGTCCATACGGCCACCCACACTTGAGCGAATTCCTTGTTTTCTTTTGAATAGAGAATGTTAGATCGGCAAGATGCCACACAATGTTTTGTAATGTTTATATAATAAAACTGATCATGTGAACGCAAATGTCGGCAGCTGTTGACAAGATTCTGTCTAGGATGGCTAATACCAGGTCCTTTTTGATGTCGTAAAGGACGTCTATCACGATATGGTTTTTGTTCTTCGTGTTGTGGCCCTTCCATGCACATATGTTTTTCATTATTTACTGGTGGGAATTGGCTACAGTTCAAAGCTACTGGCCATTGAAAACCAAACTCTAAAAGCACTGGCTCACAACGTTCTTGCACAGATTCGCAAAGACTTCTGCATGGACCAATAGGTTGAGGAACTTTATCAGTACACATGGGTACATATACTGAACAAAGAAAAAATGAAAGTCTTGAAGAGCATCCATATTGAATTAGAGGCATGAAAGTCTGGATTTGCAATTGTGCGTCATGTTGCATATCATGACCAACAAAGTTCGGCATTCCTGTCACATTATATCCAATATTTTTGCAACTGTCAATTCGTATAGGTTCGCATGTTCGAGTTACTTCCATTTCGTAAGAAGAACTCCATGCTAAAGAAAATTGAAATAATGCAAAAAGTAAAGGAAGAATCATGTTGAGATAAAATGAACTGATCAGATAAATATCGAATTCATTACTAAGGGGAAAGAGCAAACTCTTTTAGAGAAGATTCCACGCTGACTGCAACCGCGTGGATCAACAACAAACATTTATCTTATCGTTGAGTAAACATTCACGTTGAGCTACCGCTGCTTCACAGGGTTATTACATTTTTCGAATGGTGTGAATGAGTATGGCGCCAAGAATGCCAATTTTTCGGTTTTCAGTTTTTCGTTTCCCTGTTTTTCAAGATGAAGAAGCGGATCTTTTAAAGCAGAAGAGGCGAAATCATTTAGCTTGCTAAAAGAGAGTTCATTCTGGTATTGAAAAAAATTTCTTTAGATTAATATGCTGAAGAAATTATTAATATGTTTAAATTCAGAGAGTTCTAATATATTGAATAGTTTTGTTTCATAAATATATTGAAAAAATAACTAATAAAGTTAAATTGAGAATCTATTCATGGTTTTTAAGAAAAAAATTATTGTGTTGATAAATTGAAATTTTTTTTAATCTAGTTAAATTGAGAGTGAACTAATACGTTTAAAAATGTCACGTAGCATTAATATAGTGCAGATATTATTAATATATTTAAATTTTATAGAAAACATTTTCATTTCATTAATATATTATTAAATAAAAGAAATATTTAAACTGAGAACATTACTATATTAAAAAAACTTTTTTTTTGTATTAATTTATTGAAGAAATTATTAATATATTTAAATTGATTCATTTATTGATTCATTGAGTACATTCATTTATTGAAAAAAATCGTTCATCTCTATTAATAATCGTGAAAAAAAGTTTCGAAGCAATTTTTCAGGAAACATTTGTTAATTTTTTATTTTATGAAACACGGTATTTTATGAAACATTTTTTTTTTTTTATTGATAAGAAATTTTTGAGCAAGTTTTATAGATTTTTTGGCTTTATTTTAGACGTATAAAATCTTAAAGAAATTTCGATTGATAAATCTTAGAAAATTCTATAAAAAAAAAATTAATAATCCAAAAATTTAAAAAATATCTCGCGTGTCTTTAAAGTCAGCAGAAAATCTTATCTACAGACAGGAATCGATTCAGCAATCAATTTTTAAGAAACAGTGTTTGAGAAGGGGTTTACTTCTGATGCGTTTCCACGCACTCAAATCAAACAAAAATGTCGTATTATTTTCAATTCATAGCAATTTTTTAAATCATTTTGTGAACCCTTTGTTAAACATTCAAAACATCAATAAGACATTGAAACTCGTCAAGCAAAATCAATATTTCACAGTAACAAAAATTTTACGTTTGTACACATTAATGAATTTTTGAACAAAGTTTCGTTGCTTTAATATATTGAAGAAATTATTAATATATTTAAATTGGGAGTGTATTAAGTTATTGAAAAAATTATTCATGTTCCTTAAATGAATGTAAAAATAAGTTTTTAAGAAGAATGTGTAGGCTTTTTTAAAATTTTATATATTTATTTTATTTTTAAAAATTAATCTGCGTTAGGAGGCCTCTACCCTCACTTACCTATCTTGATTTTTAAGTATATTTGATTTTCGCTTTCTTGATATTTTTTTGCGCTTAACAAACTTTTGATGATGTAGTGTTATTATTCAATACCTTTCAAAGGAGTTGCAAAAAATAAAATGGTTACTTTATTGGATTAGGAAAAGTAGTGTTGATAATTTTTAGAACTTCTGCGGAATTTTCCTCAAATCTTCAAAGCAATCGAAATTTGCGATTTATGGTTTCTGAATCAGGCATTTAAGACTACACGTTTTCAGACTTTTTAAAATTTAATTTTATTGCAGTTTAAACTGTTGAAAACTGATTTATTTCAATGATGCTAAAAATATTATAACGGAAATTGCACACAAAACAAGGATATTTATCAAAAAAAAATTTAAAAAATGACATTTTTTTAACTTCCTTCCAAAAATAGATTATTACAGAACTGTAGGAAAAAAATTAAAAGATAATCCAAAAGTAATTTTTCTCTCAAATTTTGGTATTTTGCGCGCATCAAAGATACTGTTGAAAATCATCAGTTTATTTGTGGACTAAAAATGATTAAAAGCATGACTTTTCAGCCTCTTGAAAAAAAAGCCTTTCTTCTTTAATTCAAAACACAGTGAAACCTCACTAATCCGAAGTAATTGATTCCGATAATCAAAATTTCAGATTTTTCGATTTTGCCGTTATATTGGGTTGCAGCGAAATTTCGGAGATTTTTTTTAACGTATTTTATTCAGTTAGCGCGCAATCAAATATTGAGCTTCGAAAAAACCATTAAGGTTGTAATTATATATTTTCTATGATCTTTTCAACGAATAATGTAATTTAATGAAATTTAATTTTTTATTCCAACATTATAAAAATAATTAATGTACATTTCATTTGAAGATGACAACTTTTAATATTTTATTATTAGTATACCGTCATTCGGGGCTACTTTGTGCAAATTCGAATTTGGCATTTTTCAAGTGCTGCTAATCAGTATTATGTTTTTTTCACGTTAAAAATGTGTGGAATTTGAAGATAGAAGTCTCCTCTATTACTACAAAAAAATTTTTGAATTTTAAAACAATCTCAGAGTGTGTTTTGTTTATCCAATCTCAACAACTTTCCGAGAACGTCGGACGTCGAAAAATGTGCGTGGAAATTTTAGCTGTGAAATGCAAAGACGTTGATATAACAATTGTCGTAAGTGCAAATTTTTTTATTTATATATTAATAAACAATTATATCATCTTAGCGTTAAAAAAATTTGAAAATTAATAACAAATAAACGGAAAATGAAAAAAAAATGCACTGTGGGGCTACATTGTGCAAAGTTTCATTCGTTCTTTTTTCGACAGAAAAATGGTCAGACGTTATAAAAAAATACCTGAAAAGACTGACACGTACAAACTCGAAGAAATTGTGAGAAAGATTAGCCAACCGAAGGCTGTTAATAAGCTGGTCTATACCGCGTTAAAGAGATAGAAACGCTCTAGGGGAAGTAAAAATTGCAGATTCGCGACGTGATGTAGATGCATGTTATGTTCAAATTTATCAATATTATAAATGTTAATGAATATGTAATAATTATTATTTTTGAAATATCATCCATCGTTTCCTTTTGTTTAAACTCAAATGTTTTGAAATAAACATTCTTTTTAAGAAAAAATTCTTCCAAAAAAAAAATGGTTTTTTAACGCTGAAAATTATTTTCAAGCTAATATCTTTACATATCTTGATGTTTTGGTCTTTAAAAATGTCATCAATTAACTTTTTTAACAATTTTATATCAATATTTTACTAAAAACATGATTATTAAACTGAATTCCTATCGCTGCACAAAGTAGTCCCATTTGGGGGCTACTTTGTGCAAGGTATGTTTTGACTTATTATTCGTAAATATTACATACAAATAATGCCAATATTGATCAAATTCACTCGTCTGAGTCCAGTTATGAATATAATATCGATAAATTTTACTCAAGTTTGAATTAACATAGTTTTTTTACATGTCAAAGTTCAAAAACTGCGAAATTCTGTACAAAGTAGCCCCGAATGACGGTATCTCTTGTTATACTATTCTCTCAAAGAATCTATTTCGTGGGGGGGGAAAGTTTCATTTTTAATGCATTTAGGAATGAAAAGAAGTGTGAAAAGTTCTGGAAATAATTTCAAACCATGAACAATAATTTTTTTAAAAGTAATGTTTAATAAAAATTGCATTACAATTATTTTAAATACATTTTTCTTTTTTTAATATATATATAAAATAAAACTATGAATTATTCTCTTTTAAATACCTTTTGAGTTTTGTTTCAACGTCAAATAGAATACAAGTTAGAAGGTCACAGTTTTTTATCCTTTTCTCAAAACTATCGTAATTTTTCGTTTATTCTAAATGCACTAAGTTGAATTTTTATGAGTATTATGAGGCAAGAATAATGAAAAAAATAATAATTTTTATCAAATTTATGTGATTTTGAGAAAAAATCAATTTTTCATACCAAACCAAATTTACCAAATTTACCCCATATTTTGTTTCATAAGTTTTCGTATTAAAATTATGTTTTAGGATATAATACACACAATTTAAATTAAAAATTTCAAAATTTTGTCTGCTGGTACCTTAAAGGAAACTCTTTTTTTTTCTTGTGCTATTTTTCCGAGATATTTTTTTCGTTTACCTATGTATTAGGTCACAGTGCTAAATTTAAAGGTAATTTTTTTCGTAATTTTTTTTTTTCCCTTTGGTTACGAGTTTCTTGACAGAAAGCACAAATAAAATATTTTCTTATGATCTATAGTCATGAAATTTGACCTTGAATTCTCGTCCTTTATGCTGTTTTTTAGGAATCATCCATCACATTGCAACTAGAGAGCTTTCAGACCCGCGACAGTTGGTGTGGAGTAAATGGTTTAGGAAGGGGGTGGTCCTTTCTAAGATAACTGGAAAGAAAAGTTGGCATTTGATACATAAAGGTGAAATCGGTCAACCATAACAAAGGCGTGGTTTATCCACTCTAAATATCACCCACTTGAACTTCCTTGAATTATTATTGAAGGAAATCAGAAACAGTGTGATTATTGACTCCCAAATTCAGCTGTCATAGGGACATAAAAAATAAATATCCTTTTAATGATTGATATTTAATTTTGACAAAGAAATTGTTAAATGTTGTTTGTGCTCTACCATATCTTTCTAAAGATGTAAAATAGTTTCCAATTAGAATCGAACAAAGATAACGTATGGTATTTTAAAATTTCAATAATTTTTTTCTTATTTTGATCAAAATTTTATCTGCCATCAGTTTTTTCAGGAACGTAGTTTTGTATTTAAAGAAAAGAAAAAAAAAGAAAGAAAAAAAAAAAAAAAAAGAGCACGAGGAAAAAAAAGCATCGGAAAAAGCATCTCATTGGTAAGTTTATGAATTTAACAATTCGGTCTATAGAGCCAGATTTTAAAGAAATAAAATATTTGTTCGAATAAAATGAGATAGTTTTGAAAACAATTATTAAGATGTAAGGATTCGTTAAAACCCAATTCATAGTATTAAAGAATGATAAGGACTCTTGAGCAATTCTAAAATTGTTCGAAATTTTAATCATTTAATCATTAGACTAATTCTATTATGATATAATAATATACAAATAATACTTTTTCAACAACTTATTTTTTAAAATTTGTATTAAATTGAAATATTGGTACTTTACCATTTCGCCGTCTTAAGTAATTTTATGCTATATTATCTATTTATTGAAAAAAAAAGTGTCTTAAAAATCAAAAAAAAGAAAGGATGAATTTATTTGCCTTCAGTATGTTTGCAATGGTGACTTTATCGCCTGCGCTGCCGAAATGGAAAATTAGCGAAATATTTTATTATTTATTTTAATGTTTTTAACTAATCAAAAGATTGTGTCCCTGAAAGGCTGAGAGTTAATTCATACATAATTACAGTCGTGGAGGCTCAGAGGATAGAGCATTCGCCTTCCAATGATGTGACTGAGTTCGAAACCCAGCAATGTCTGGTCGATACGAATTTCGCACCCGGCTCGCACCGACCACAGTGCTGGCGCAAAATATCTTCAGTGATAGACGGATCATGAGTTAGAGTCCATCAGGCTAACCGTGGGAGGTGTTAGTGGTTTTTCCTTCATGTAACGCAAATGCTGATTAGTTCCATCGAAAAGTCCTCCACGAAGGCAAAATTTCACTCAATACTTGATCCAGGAGTTCCCATGTCTTCCGGGCTGTGTTCAAAATTACAAGGCTACGGAGTTGAACATTAGTTGTCGTAAACCCAAATTTCGGTCGGCTATTCAACGACGGTTATAAAATAAAATAAAATAGATACATTATTTATAATAATATGCATTATATAATTCCTTTAAAAATTTCAAATTAAATTTTGCTTTTTAATTAATTATTTAAAAATTATCTATTTACCCTCGGTAAGTATGATCATATTCTGAACACGGTAAATATGACATGATAGGTAAATATGACCATATTCTAGTTGCCATACTTTTTTTTTTCTCAGTGTATGTTTATTCTGAGAAAGAACGTTTTTGTGTCTAATTTCGTCAACTTTTTTGTGTTTGATCTTCAACAGAAATTAATTATCATATTAAAAATAAAGCTCTCGAACCATTAAATTGATTTCTAGTGCAAGAAAATCCAGTGCATTTTTTTTATTATTATGCTCATTGTCTGCGTTTAGATTAATAAAAATTTTCTGTTTATACAAACCAAAGTTGATTAAACTCAAAAATTCTTTTAACGCGAAAAAAAAAGAAGATATTTTTTTAAAAACTGACAAAGGACTAAAATTAAAATTACTGATTTTGAAACAACCGTAAAGAAGTAAAAAGTGCAGTATATTCTATTTATTTGAAAAATTGCATATTGTTGAAAGTACTGATTGCACTAGCACATAATTTGGTTATAAATTATAAACTTTTAAATAAAGTAGACTTATAATGAAGTCTCTCTACAGCGCTTCCAAACTTTTCATCAAAACTTAAAATAACATTCAAAATATTCACCATGTTACAAATTTGATTTCCTTTATTTTTGAAGAAAGATGCAATTTTAGTGCAATAAATTAGTTCTCTCACGTTTTACATGTAACAAAAGAACTCTATATATGAAAATATATGACTAATTTCAAACATTCCTTTATAATATGTATTTCTATAATATATGTTATTATTTTTTTATCAAATGTTATAATTATATACTTTTGAACATCGACTAAATATGTCGTAACATTTGTAGAGCTTAGTGGAAGAAGCAGGTAAATATTTATCAAAATAACATATAGTGATCGCAGCATGGTATACTTAATGTAATAAAAGTGTTTTTTCTTTCACATTAATTTTAACCTAATTAATCCACATTAATATGATTTTTATTTCAAATTAGGAAGTGGTAAATAAAATAGAATTAATAGCCTTCTAATAAATCTATAATAAAATAATAAAATAGTTCGGATATATAATAAAAGTTAAAAAAGAAAAAGACTGGTTACTTAGTAAAATCGCCACTTTTCCTGCTGAGTCGTCATGTGGCAAGGGATTATTTTCAGGTCTAGTTTACACTATATTATAAGTTACGACATCCACGCTTGAAATAAAAAAACCATTAGTTTTTCATTATTTATTAAATAATGAAAATAATTTAACTAAATTAATATGTGGAAAGCAAAATATCCATTTAAAATTTAGCTTAACTCCCCCCCCCACCCCTACTTTTTTTTTGGATCGAATTTTTTAAACCAATGTTAATGGCTTGTTGAAGTAAAAATGAGCTAATAAATTCATGCAAACTTTTAAAAAAGATGCAAAATCAGACACAAGAATGTTTTTTCTCCGAATAAACATATTTTTTCCCGACAGATTTGAATTTTTGAAATCATAATAGTTGGAATAACAGCAATTTCCAAAAAAAGCTACCAATAGGTCAGTTACGATAGCTGTCGAAAATGAGGACACTTTTATGTTAATTTTCCTTATTACGTATTTCAATCTATATAAGAAACTTTTTGAACTCAGTTACAAAAATCATTTAACCTAAGATCTGAGAAATATAATTTCAAAGAAGTAATTTTTTTCCTTTTTTTTAATTATTTATTTAGCAAGAAATATTCGGCCGATACCACTCAAATTTTATATATTACCATTAAAAGTTACATAGTTTATTACCTTATCATTCAAATATTGTTTATTTTACTTATAAGTAATAAAATATCTATAATTTCTTGTAGATAATTTATAAAAATTATCTTTTACATCTTTGGGTAAACAAGTTTTAAAATTGTGTTCAAAAATGTGTCTTTTAAAAAGTTCCCAAAATTTAGCTCTATAAGCATTATTTACACAAAAAACATTTTACAGATCTCCTAACTAAACTATTGGGAGCCAATTTTGACGACTGCGGCTATCTGGAAGGCCTTCAGAAAAAGTGCGTTTTTGTGTCATAATTTAATCTGTACTAAATCATAAACATAATAGAAGTCAAACGTTAAGAGAGATCTTTCAAACAAAAATTATTCCGGGCAATGTCTGCGGGGAGGGGCAATAATATAAGAATGATATTCTATAAAAAATATTTTTTAAATCTACATCAATATTATAACAAAAAAATTTTTTTTATTAAGAACTAGCCCTTTTCGGTGACCATCTGTTTTACTTTACGTATTCCTCAACACTTCCTGATAAACGATAAAATTTTTTACTTTCTTTTCATAAAATACAAATGCTCAAAATTTGAGGCTTCCATTTCTGTGACAAACTTTTTAAAAGCCATATTTTCAATCGAGATAATCACATATAACAGATACCCTATATAATCAATATTGATAAATACCCTAATAGTTACAAACTATCGAAATAAAACTTTGTTAGTTTTTATATTTTCTCATAAAGAACACTTGGTCTAAATTTAGGACTTCTCTCTGAATAAAAAAAAATTATTTAGTATCACTGCCAACTAAATTAATTACTTCTTAATTATTCTAACAATTAAAATATCAAAATGAAACTTTTTATTTTTCTACTTAATTCCTAACATGGTCGAAATGTTAATTTTCTAACTTCACTGGAAGTGGTAAAATTAAGTGAGTGCCATGCCCTTAAATTGCACGAAAGCTGGCATTGGCTATGCAGCACTAAACACGCGGTGGTAAATAGTGTGAACGCGTTATTTAGTATTACTGTCAGATAGGCTAAATACGGTGATAATTACCAAATATCGGGAAAAAAAACAATTTTTCAAATATAAATTTATTTATAATTTGATAAAGAACATTGTGTACGACTTCCATTTTGGTCGCAACAAGTTATTTCACAATTAGAATGATTACCCAATATTAATTACAAAATATCAAAATGGAACTGTTTTTCCTCATCATTTGATAAGGAGATTTCTAAATTAGCAACGTGTTATTTAACATTGCTGTTATTTTTGTTAGTTACGCCTTAATCACTCCGATACCTACAAAATATCGAAAAATATATAAAATATCGATATATATATATATATATATTGGCTGACAAGTGTTTTTAGGCAGTTATACACTTAAATTGCATTTTCAGAAAATTCAGAAAAGTATTGTTATTGGAAAAATTTTTTACGCTAACACACTTTAGAAAAAAAAAGTTTAATTTCAAAGTCTTTGAAACTTTGTATGTAGATTTTATAGTGAATGTTTAAATGAAAAACTGAGGTCAAAGTGTAAATTTATTAGTTTCATCATGTCTTAAGTAAGAATGTTTAAAATTTTCTCTTTTAAAAATTCAATATTGTATATTTAGTTTTATTTAATTGCATATTTGAAATTTTTTTAAATTTTTAGTTCAAAACACAGGTAACTATATTATTAATCTTAAAAATAAAATATTTTTATATTTATGCTCTACAAATTGTTGTAGAGCTATTAATTGTCTTTATTTAGAAAAAAATATTTTATATATTTTTAAAGTTTACTTTAGATTTATAATTTTACGACCCCTACTTGAACCCCAAGAAAGAAACAAAATTTAAATTTAAATTAAGGCTATTTTCCAGAAAAAGAAATAATAATAACCATGTCGGATCCCTTAAAAACATTGAAGTCTTTTGAGATCATCTTGAGACTACTTTCATGGGTCTTCTAAAATTCATTTTGAGACCGATAAAGAGCCAAATATTGTAGACGTTTCTTTAACCATCCTTCACTCTTTTGACCAATCCTTGACCTTCTCTTGTATCTTTCCCCAGAATATGGGACGGGCCATGCGATTGGCTCAAAGTTAATGACAGTTGTTGTAGCCCGCTGAGAGGAGTAATGGGCTGTTTGATAGCTAGATTTATTTTGCCATCAGATAGGCAACAGGAGAAGAAAAAAAAAATCTGGGGGGTAGGACCCCTCCCCGCCAAGAAAAAATATTGAGCGACTCCACACGTTCTGCTTCTTTCCCCTGTTTCCCCCATTTTTGTCCAGCTTGTTTATTTTAAAGAAGTTCTTATTCTTTTCTCCTCATCTTTCAAAGATTCTAGACTAATCAAATAAAATAGAATAGGAAATATATTTTCTTGCATTTGTTACACTGGTTTATGAGGTACTAAATGTTTTATTTTTATACCTGTCATAACTTACTTTTGGCAAGTCTATTGTGGATAGTGTGGTTACACCTCATTAATATTTCTACTTTGTTTTTTAAACGATCTGACACAAAATATTTCCATTAAATTATTTTTCATTTTTTAAAAATATAATTAAAAAATAAATCATAAAAATAACTTTTTTAAGATGCATATTTTAAACTTATTTGAAATGGAATTCAAATTAGTGTAATTGCATTTGTTACTTTTGTTTATGAAGTACTAAACGTATTATACTTATACCTGTCAAAACTGTCGAGTCTATTCATATACCGTAGTTACACTTCATAGGTATTTTTACTTAGATATGAAAAATTCTTACGCAAAATGTTTCACTAGATCGTATAAATACATTTTTAAGAGTACATATATTTTAAGACAATTTTTATATAATAATTATAATTTCTCCCCACCTTTTAACCTTTTTGGGACGGATGAGTCATATAAATGTATTTATGCGGAATCAGGAAAGAGAAAATAAAAAGCGGTAGCTTAAGTTTGAGCTTGGCTGGCTTTCACTTTAAATCTTACATATCTAATAAGTGTTCGTTTAAAGTGTAACTCTATAAGATTTAATTCGAATTAAGTAGTGATATATTAAGTAAATCAGACAATTATTACTCCTCACTCCAAATGAACTGCTTTAAAAATATTTTGTCGACCAGTTTCTTTTTACCCTGATTGTCGCCACCCTGAGAATGCAAATATGACTCGCGCGTCTTAAAGACGTTAAAGCTTCCAGACAAATAAAAATTTTAAAAAAATTAAAAAAAGAAAGAAATATATTTTCTTGCATTTGTTACACTTTTAGAAAGAATATTCTTCAAAAAACTATAATTCCAATTAATTTCTATAAGAGATAGGACGAATTAAGTAGTGATATATTAAGTAAATCAGACAATTATTACTCCTCACTCCAAATGAACTGCTTTAAAAATATTTTGTCGACCAGTTTCTTTTTACCCTGATTGTCGCCACCCTGAGAATGCAAATATGACTCGCGCGTCTTGAAGACGTTAAAGCTTCCAGACAAATAAAAATTTTAAAAAAATTAAAAAAAGAAAGAAATATATTTTCTTGCATTTGTTACACTTTTAGAAAGAATATTCTTCAAAAAACTATAATTCCAATTAATTTCTATAAGAGATAGGACGAATTAAGTAGTGATATATTAAGTAAATCAGACAATTATTACTCCTCACTCCAAATGAACTGCTTTAAAAATATTTTGTCGACCAGTTTCTTTTTACCCTGATTGTCGCCACCCTGAGAATGCAAATATGACTCGCGCGTCTTGAAGACGTTAAAGCTTCCAGACAAATAAAAATTTTAAAAAAATTAAAAAAAGAAAGAAATATATTTTCTTGCATTTGTTACACTTTTAGAAAGAATATTCTTCAAAAAACTATAATTCCAATTAATTTCTATAAGAGATAGGACGAATTAAGTAGTGATATATTAAGTAAATCAGACAATTATTACTCCTCCCTCAAAATTTGAAAAAAGGAAATTTTAACGAAAAACATCTATAGAAGCGTTTATTAATTTATTTATATATTTTAGTCATCATGGCTAGTCGAGGAGGAGAAAAAGAATTTCGAATTGCGGCTTAGGTTAATGTAGGTTTAGGTTAGTCTTTTCTTTTTTTTATTTATTATAATTATTATTTATTTATTATTTTTCTTTTTTTGGTTAATGGCGGGCACTTGGGTCTATTTCCTATTGGGCTCAGAAATGCCAGAATTGCTACTCTCTTATTGCTACTCCCAGTGGGCACCTATGGCTAAGCCATGGCGATGGAGTAGCGTCGCCCAAAGAAACTGTATATATATATATATATATATAAATAGTCGGACCTCTATCGAAATCGCTAAATCCCAAAAATAAGCTCGCTATATGGAAAGTTCGTTAGATAGAAAATCACCTTTTGAAATGCTTAAACAACGCAAAACAGGGTTTAAATTCATAAACACTAGACATAATTAAAATAGCAATTGATACACCTTTATATTTTAAATTAGTATCTATTATTTATTTTATAAATCTTAACCATAAAAGGAATCTGCATGAAAAGCAAGAATACAGCAAAACATTATCGAGTGTTACACTATCATGCTACACACATTTTCAATTAAAAAAAAGATAAATTTTCGTATAAAACTATAGTTAATTTCATTGTAAAAGTAATTTTAAACATAAATTACCACATGCGTGAAATTTCTTTGTTGAAAATTAACTGCTTCTCTTTTAAATATCTGAATGTAAAAAAATTCTCAAATTTAATAAGATAATTTGTACTTGCTGTATTAAAAAAAATCCCATGAAAACGAAAATCTGTAAAATTTTCTGATATAATATATAATTATTTGAAAATTCTGAAAACGTAAAAAGTATTCCAATTTTAAGTGGAATTTCTACAGTGCAGAACTAAAAAAAATCGTGTAAAAAATATTGTAATTCTTATACAAAATTAAACACAAATTCTCAAATAAATCTTTAAGCAGCCGTCTTAAATTCTTATATCTCAAGAAGTATTTGAGCTTCTATTTGAATTGACTTAGTTTAAAACAAGGCATAAATTTGTGTAATTTAGAATTTAAAATGTTTCGATTATTATCATGAAAAATAATAAAAAAATGTGTTAAATATTATTTTATATGTGAAATGTTAAAATTGTATCTTTGCGTAAACAAATGTATAAAATATAATTATGAAAATGAGTTAAATATTATTTTCTACGTGAAATGTTAAAATTGTATCTTTAACATATACTAACATATCTTAACATATCTATAACATACCTTTCTGTAAACAAATTTTACAATTGTATGCAAAAGTTTTTTGATTCAGTAATTATGCAAAATTAAAAACAAAATTGCAAGAAGTAGAATTGCATTCTCGTTAAAAAAAAGTTTCCGCGATATGAACTGCGCAAAAAGTAAAATTAACATTAAGCAGCCCAAACTAAAATATTAAGTTAAAACATTGTAATATGTTGTATCTAGTTTTCTGCGCTAACTGCAGGGAGTATAAATTGAAATTTAAGAAAAAAAAACTTAGCACTAAAAAGCAAAATCAATAGTACTATATCTTTTATGAGAAACGTAAAAATTCGCTATACCAATGATGCTTATGAATAATAATTATTGTAATAAATACTAACTAAAATGAAAAAATAACTAAGAAACAAAGAAAATGGAGAAAGGGTACTTCTTTTAAGGGAACTGTAAAAAATCACCTTATCATTATTGACTCCATTAATGCTTAATTAATTTTGTTAATATCTTATAAAAAAAAAAAATTAAAAATCTCAACGCTAAAAAGCAAAGTTAATGGGAAGTAGCTCTAATTTTCGTTTTGAAGAAATGTAAAAAATCGCCATATTATTGAATTTCCATAAATCTTGGTAATAGGCAAAAGTGGTGTTATGGCAATTCTGCTGTTTTAATAGGTTCTAAATATATTAATATAAATACATTTAGAGTATTTGTTGCAGATTCGATAGTGTACTCTTTTAATGTAGAGAGAAGAGGATTTTTACGGGTCTTCGAGAGGGGAAACGAGAGAAAATCCCTTGATTGCGGTAAATTTTGACTTTATCATAAATTGGCTTTAAACATGCCAAATAAAACAGTTTATCTTTATTTTGATGAGATGAACTGCTAAAAATGTGTCCTGCTTATTCTAATAACATTAAGACATAGGCAATAATAAAAATAAAAAAAATGGAATTATTTTTTCCTCTTTATTAATTCTGTTTGTATATGTCTTTCAGTTACATGATTTCGTAGTGATGCTTACTTCTTCACACGAAAAACCGGTATTCAGTTACTTTTCAATATAAATATAAATAATGATTCGGGAAAAATCACGAACTCAAATTTTCTAAACGTTTTAACAGTGTTAACTACACAAACCATTTGACTTACCTAAAGTATTAGTTTTTTTCTTCCATGCATGAGCGTGTTTATACGAGGAAAAATTAAGAAATAGTGCTGAAGTTCTCAAATATTTAAGGTTCATACTTACTAAATGAAAAACAGCAAAATTGAAATTGCTCGTTTCATTTGAATTTTCTTCTTGTTCCGAATTCAAGATTCTAGAAGTAAAGTTTATGTAATGTTTTTTTCTACGTATAGACAGGGTCACCGCCTGGACTGGTGGTCACGGAGGTCGCTTAAACCTCCCAAAGATTTTCACAATTCGGCAAATTTTTGTCTAAGCATTCGGCATTTTTTCGAACTTTTATTTTCTCTTCCTTCTTTTTAGAAAACACAAATGAGATCATTTAAAATTTCAACTTTAATAAATAGAAATGAAAAAAGAAATCTGCACATATATCATTTCAGGTATCCACAACCATTCTTATATCCACCTCAACAAATCTAATCTTCTCCTTGTTTTTGAAAAACCTATTTTCTCAATCACTCGTCATTTTTGAATAAAAAGGAGCCAGTTTTATCAGATTCATCAGAGATAGGATTGAAAGGAATTGAAAGATAAGATACTAATTAGCACATCTTCAAAAAAAAAAAAAAAAAAATAATAATAATAATAATAATAAAATAAAAAATATTCTAAAAGTTTAAAAGAGTCAAAGAGTTCAAAGAAAAATTCAAAGAGCACTTTTAAAAAAAAAAAAAAAAAAAAAAGAATGTATTCAAATTGTATTCAAAGAGTTAATACAATTTTATTAGTAATATAGGTGAATGCTGCACGAAGTTGACAAAAAAAAAAAAAAAAAAAAAATATATGAATTTAATTACAAGGAGCCGAAAACTATCTTAATTATTTAATAAATAAACATTTCTACAATTAGAAGACTGCGTAAATGACGCGAAGTTGAATATTTTAACTAGTAGAAGCATTTTTTGAATCTCTCCTTTCTTTTATGTAGTTTTTTAAAAATTACTGCCACCTTCACCCTTATTTCAAAAAAAATTTGCTGATCATTCTTCTCATTCTTGACTTAGGGTCGAGATAACCTGGCTGGTAGGGCGTTGGGCCCATGTCCGAGTGGTCGTGAATTCGATCCCAGCCGGCTGAAGACTTCCCGTGAACTTAATTTTGACGTTTCAATTGAGCATAAATGAAACATTAACATTCTTGTCCCTTTACGGTGAAATAAAAGAACAATTTCTATTAATATTTTCTAAAAAAAATTTATTAAAACTAATAGCTAATCATACTTATTGCAGCTATAAAATAATTTTTTATCAAAAATCTTTTAATATATCTTATTTTAGTATTAAGAAAAAACTCAAGTTAGAAAAAGAACCATTGTTTGAGATGATTCTAAAAATTGCACGGTTTTAAAATATTTATATAATTTTCTATTTTAGTATTTGCTGTTTAACAAAATTAGGCATATCGAGCATTTTTCAGAAATAACAAAATTCGGCAAATTGAGTAAAAGTTAAGAAATAATGTTAAAAAATTTTTAAAGCAAATTTTACCATTTTCTTTTTTAAAAGGGCAGCTTTCTTGAAGTTAGCGGGAGAGCATAAGTTAGAACTTCAAAATTAAATAGTATGTCCATAATGTTTTGTTCATTTAAAAAACAAAGCAACCTGTTATATATGGGCGAATCTCAGGAATCATTAACGTATGTGTCTTTCAAACTTTTCTTATAAACGTCAAACCGTAACCATCGAAAATTTAAAAAAAAGGTCTAATTCTGCGAGTTACAAGTTAAACTAATGATACAAGTTTGTTCTACTTTAAATAAGCTTTTGGAATATCACTAACATAAAATTCGCAGAATTGGATTGTATACCTTTTTTTTTTTTCAATTTTCGATGGTTACGGTTTGACGTTTATAAGAAAAGTTTGAAAGACAAATAAGTTAATGATTCCCGAGATTCGCTCTTTTTTTTTCCTGTGTATATTCATTTATTCATTTAGTTTTCATTACTCAAATCAGCAAGAAACAATAATAAAAAAAGATAATCGATAATTTATCTTCATTTTTCTAAAAAATAGCGTGCTTAGTAAATAGTCAGCTGTTTTGCATCGAATAATTTTAAAGCAGCAGAATGTTTTCAATTTCTTAACAATATTTAATTGTCTGTTAGCTGCCAATAATTCTAAGCTTAACTTGACAATAATTTAAAAAGGAATTTTACTTCAAAGAAAAACCTAAATTAAAGTACTAAAAAAATTTTTAAAGTATATTATTGAAAAAATAATTTACGCAGTAGAGTAAAGAATAAGATTTTGAAATGTAATTAAATATAATTAATTTAAAATATAATTGAATATTTGTTAATAACAGTTTAAAATATAATTAAATATTTGGTAAAATAGTTTTGTGGAACACTTGTGCCAAGATGAAAAAAAAAAATTTTAAATTATGACGATATATAAGATAATTTGAAGATGATAAAAATTTTGGCCACGTATTCATAGCCAACCTTATAAAATATATATTGAAGAAATTGATAAATATATTATTCCAAATCTATGTATACGTACGTATATTATTGAAATTGTTTCAATTGTTGAAAAGCAAACTAAAAAATAAAATATAATCACATTAAATATATTCACTTTCTATCAAAAGTAAGCTTCTATAAAACTCGACATTCGTTGAATTAGAGGTTTTTTATTCAATAAAATGTTTTAGTCAAATCTCTTTTCTAAATTAGGAACAAATTTTTAGAAGACTTAAAAAAAAAAAATCACATTTTATAATTAAAAGATAAGAAAAAAGAATAGTAATCGGTTATTAGCGAAAAAAATATGAGTTAAATTTTACGCTACGCGTGCGTAAGCGAAGTTCCTCAAAAGTTAGCCACATTTAAATTTTAATCGATCCGTTTAAATATTTTTTCATAGTTGCCAAATTATTTTTTAAAAAGATTTAATTTTAATTTTTATCGGTTTCTACTAAATTAAACACAATTGAAACTTTACAATTTTCAATCGAAAAATAAGTAGAATATTATGGTTTAAAAAATTTAAACCTCATAATTCAAAATTTTTTCGTCCACAATTAAATAAATAGTAAAAATTAATAATTATTAAAACATTTTTTTGTATGAAATTATTTTTGGATAAAATAATTTTATGAGTGGGTGCAAATGTTTTTTTTTTTTTTTTTTTTTTTTTTTTTTTTTTTTTTTTTTTGGTTTGCCTAATTAGCTTTAAAAATATGATTGAAAACGCAAAAAGTGAAATTAACATGAAGGAGTAGAAAGTGATCAAAATATGGGGACCATATTACCCAGATTGCAGCTACACCTTATATTTTGAAAGTTAAGAATCCAAATATTTAAAAAAAACATATTATTCAGAGAAAGTACGTTTTTGTGTCCCATTTCGTAATTTAATTAATAGTTAGCACTAAATAGTTGGTATATTTGAGATCACCCCCAGGAACCATTAAGATTGACATTTAGTACACATGAAAATAAGATCGATAGAACGAAAGTTATTCAGGGGTATATACATATTATACATATTTATATATATATATATATATATATATATATATATATATATATATATATATATATATATATATATATATATGTATATATATATATATATATATAATATATATATATAATATATATATATATATATATATATATATATATATATATATATATATATATATATATATATATATATATATATATATATATATATATATATATATATATATATATATATATATATATATATATGTATATATATATATATTATACAATTTAAATTTTATGAACTTTTTTATTTTTATTTTTTCTTCGCACTGTATCTGGATAACTCCTCTCAATTTGTTTAAACTTCGAATTAATTTTGAGGAATTGAATAGTTTATATTGACAGTTTTTCGGATTTCTAGAAAAAAAAATCGTTGTAAATTATAATTTTTAGTAGTTTTATACTCTTATAAAATTTTGAATTAGTTTTGGAGTAATTAATTTTTTTGTCTTATGCAACGAGATCCACCGATCTCCAGATTACTTGTTATTCGGTTAATGGGGATAGTGAGAAATTATGTCTTCATCTTAGCAGATAATTTTTTTTTTTTTTTTTTTTTTTTTTTTTTTTTTTTGTATTCATAAATCAAATGGTTCATTAATTGTTTTATTTATTGACTAAAATAATTAAATATCATTAAATCAGTAATATATTGGTGGAAAAAATTTACATGTTGAGAAAATTTTATCAACAAAATAAATTTCTTATCTAAAATAACTTACATTATTATATGTATTTTATCTAACAAAGATAACAGCTTTTTATTAAACTTTTTGTAATAAGACAAATAAATCCATTTTAAAAAATTTAAATAAATTTAAATTCACGTTTAATGAACTAAATATCACATTGTTCGTTTTGATAAGTCCATTTCACTTTAGTTATAGCAAATCTACTTTCTTAGCTGCTAGTAAATTCAGTTTTGTTACAGATTTGATTTATAAAAATATGCTTGTTTGTTGATATTATATTAAAAAAATCATACTTATTCCTTTGCTGCCAACACTTGCACTTTTTTTTAAGAATGATTAGTGAAATAAAAATTGCGCAATAACTATAAGCAGAAATTTCTTAAATTTCATTACCATAGCCGTGATGGCTCAGGGGATAAAGCGTTCGCCTTCCAACGAGGTGTACCAGGTTCGAATCCCGGCGATGGCCGGACGATACGAATTCCTCATCCGCCTTGTACCGACTGCAATACTGACTTGAAATATCCTCAGTGGTAGACGGATGGATCATGGTTAGAGTCCCCTCGCTGTTAGTCTAACCTTGGGAGGTTTCTGTGGTCTTCCTCTCCACGTGACGCAAATGCGGGTAAGCTCCATCAAAAAGTGCTCTACGAAGACGAATTTCTTCCAATACTTGATCCAGGGGTTCCTTTTTCTTCTCTATTGGGTTCAAAATTACAAGGCTACGTAGTTGAACATTAGTAGTCATAAACCCAAAAATTGGGCCACTATTCAAAAATGATTATAAAATAAAATAAAATTTCATTAGCACCTAAAACCAGATCAATAATCATTAGATGTTAGTAATAGGTATATCGATGACCAAGAATCAAATTTACTATGCAAAAAATTAAATCTCAATGCATAAATCTTATTGCCACTCAAAATATAATCTTGTGACTGAAACTGGAAAAGTTGGCAGCTTCGTTATTTATAACTTTTTTTATTATATTTATGAATAACATCTGACGTGATTTAGTCGAATAAAGAATTTTACGCACCCACAAACTATGCGCGTGAATGAAAGAAGATGAGTCTTTCTGATAACGTGAAAAATAAGATGCTGCATCATTATTTTTTAAAAAAGACCATTCAAAATTTTTTATCTTGATTTGTTTTTTTTTTCCTTTCATATTTTAATAATATAAAAAGCAATTAAGAGGGCGATTCGAAATTGTTATAATTTTTCAATAATGTTTTGCTTGTTATTTATAAATATCGAAAAATGATCTAAAATATTGCGGAAACAAATTTTGCTCGAAAATCTTTTTTTTCTTCTTTTTTTTTTCTGTGGAAGATGAAAAAAAAAAAACTAGAAAATCCATCTTTATGTCAGTGGTTTCTGAGAAATATATTTCTTTATGTTTGCCGTGTTTCGAAAAAAAAGAGTATTTTATTAGGCTATGTCTGCTAAGATAATCTACTGAATGCAATATGAAAAGAGAAGTGTTATAGCACTTATTTTGTCTAGGAATTGTGAGAATGCAACTACATTTGAGTAGGAATTAAAATTAACCTTTGTAAATATTAAAATAAATGAATACCGAAAAAAAAATTGTAAATTTAAGTTTAACGTTATATTTTCAGGTAGCGTAAATAAAATTAAACTTTTTAAAGATCCGCAAAAAACTGAAAGATACTTTTGCTGGACATTGAATAAGAGATGAAAATATATTCTTAGTAAAGAATTACAAAATTTTGTTATTATTTTATTACTTTTTAGGATTATTTTATACGTACATGTATTTTTTTTTCTATTTCTGCAAAAAAAATAATAATAATAAAAAAAAAAAAATAAAAAAAAAAAAAATGGAGAAGGAACATTTTACTCAGCAATATTCAAAATTGGAAATAAAAAAAAAAATTTTCATTTTAAAATATTTCAGCAGAACACACAAAACTATATATTAAATTTATGTACAATATATTTTAAACAAGAAATCTGTTTTTAATCTTATTTTATTTTTGTAGCAACCACATTGCTAAGCTACAACAGCGCCACCACGTCTAGGGCAGTGGATGCTCAGACTACGAACTGAATGGACCTACTTCTTTTCCCCCCTTCTCATAATTAATTAAACTAATGTTTGTTTGTCCGTGTGCTATATGTATATTAATAAAATTATTTAGCACTAAGCTTTTCCCTATTTTAAACCCCCCGAGATCTAGCTAGGGGCCACATTGGCGCCCAACGTCTTCTGTTCGAGCATAGTCTGAGCGTCTGCTCTATAATATTTTCAGGTGAAAAATCGGGAAAACCCTTTCCCGTTCATCATTTTTCTTGGAAAATCCCTTTCCTGCAAGAAAACATACAATTTGTTATGTACTACACCCAGTGGTACTGGTTTTCCTGAAGATTGATTAAGGATTCTGTACTGGATCACGTATCCCCAACACTCCTGATAAGTATACTTTTTATAGTAAAATATTAAGTTCAATATTTACAAACTATTGAAACTTTACGAAAATATTAGTGTTATGTTTTAAAGTATATATATTGTGCAAAAGCTTAGAAACTGCATTCTAATTATTTGAAATTCTTCACGTTTTTCGAATTAAAATTAACGTTGATAAAATGTAAAAGACATGCTGCAAAAACAAAAAATGTTAAATTAGCGTTTATTTCTGAGTAAAGAAAATTAAAAATATTAACAAAGATATTTTTGCAGGACATTGAATAGGGAGAAAACATGATTACGAAGAATTTAAAACTTTTTTTGAAGCATTTCAAATGAAACATTCATTTTATTACTTTTACGATTATTTAAAATAAAAAAGAGAAATAAAAACAACTTTTTCAATAATATTAAGAAAAGTTGGAAATATTTTGCTTATAAAATACATTTGCAAAAATTAATGAACTAAAAGCATTTTAAAAGTAATCTGTTCTTGGCATTTATTTTTTAAATAAATATGTTAATCTTTATATCGTTTCATAAAATAGACAAAACATAGTTGCATACATAATTTATTGTTGAATTAATAATAACAATATTCGATAATGTCCGGCGATAAATAATTATCCCCAAGTCCTTCCCCTGATCCTCTTTATGAGGACTGTGGCAAGAACACAGAGAGGGAATAATACTTGTAATTAAGGATGATTAAGCAATGTAAGTATCCTGTTTTATCTCATTTATTCATCACATAAGCATGGCTTAAGGGGAGCACACTTTTTATTGTTAGAAAGCTGTTAGTTTATTTTAAGTGTTATGTCTACACGCGTGTTTATTTCTTATACGAATATACAGCCCCTGACCAAATTATTAGACGCACTCTAAGATTCTATGTAAAATCTTAATTATCAGGTGATGCTATACAGCTTAATTGTTTTTACGCGACTGAAACCAGTTTGTACTTGTTTACGTTAGTGTATCAATTGGTTAAATGAGTCGATATATCATATAAATTCGACGATTGGATAAATTAGACGATATAGTATAGAATATTTATTACATCCGGTATTATATTAGTATATTATAATAATTAGACCAAACTAATAGAAGCATTGTAGTTTTTTAATAGTTACATGTTTTGCTCGAGTTTATATACAATACTTTTTTATTAAACATACATGAAATGGGTTTCTAATCGGGAGATTTTTCATATACCTCTTATTTGTACTTATTTTAAACGTATTTCATTACAATGTTAACCTCTCGAACTTAAACAAGTGCAAACCGGTTTCAGCAGCGTAAAAACAATAAAGCTGTATAATATCACCTAATAATTAAGACTTTTCATCGTATCTTATAGAGCGTCTAATAATTTGACCAGAAACTGTATATTTATGTATATATATATATATATATATATATATATATATAGTGGCATATATATGGTGGTATTTCTAAAACTTAAAGTAGACGAACGGTTTTCTTAAAACAAAAAGTGCCCCCCCCCCCTGACACTGCGACTTTCAGCATGAACACTAAATAGGAAACAATTAAATGAAACAAACATTCTTGTTTTTTTTTTTAAACGTATCATAAATTAGCTTTTAATATAAATTGCAATATAAAATATAAATTATTTCTATTTCTATTTTTTTTTTTTTTTTTTTTTTTTTTAAATGCTGGACGAGGGAAATTTTAGTAGTTATTGATTTTTTTCTCTACTTATTTTGCCCTAGTGTGACTTAGAAGCTGCGACTTAACTGATAACTGTTTTAGATGCGAGTGCTCAAACATTTATACATATGTTTAATGTTTCAGCTTCTCTATCTTTTTTTTTACATCTATCTAAACTTAATGTTGAATGCTAAAACATAAAATGTACTGCCATTTTAAATCTGCATATAAATTCTCCCGATAAATCGAGGCAGGTATACTTGTCTAAAAAGTCAATAATTTTAAAAATATCTAATGTCTTTAAAATATTTATATTTCCTTCAATTTTTAATTATACTAAATTTTGATTCAACAGTCTGCATTGTAATTGGCTGTTAAATCCATATAATTACAAATGATGTGCTTTTTCCCCACTTTTTTTTCTGTGAGTTCTTTTTTTTCCAGTTTTCTCTTTTTCTTCCACCAAATGGAATAGGAACTTATGTACACTGTGCAACATTACATTATTTGAGTTTACTCTTCATGTAACGCAAATGCGAATCCATTCCAGGTACGCTAATTTGTCTCATTGCTTGATCCAAAAGTTCCCTTGTCTTCCAGGTTACGATCAAAATTGTGGCTAGCGGTAAAGAAGGTCTGGAAAGAAAGGTCCTGAAAAAAAGTGCACCGGTATAAAAGGACCCGGTGAAAAAAGTACCTCAACAGGGAAAATGTATCTGGAAATTTCTTGCGAGACATTCTTTTAATTCTCTCTCTAATTAATCTCTTATTGCTTTTCTCGCGATTTTAATAGTTATCATTCAGATTAAGAAAAGGAGGAGCTTTCTTTTTTAAGAAGGGTTTACTTAAAATGTTTTATTTAATTTGTTTATATTTTTATGAAAGATGTGTTTTTTTTTTTTTTTTTTTTTTTCAAATCATTTTTATTATAGAAGAAGCTGAGACGATTCCCAGCAAATATGAACATTTTCTCGCAATTTTAATAATTAATACTTAATTTCTTTAATTAAATTCTATGAGAAACAGTCATTCCTAATTGAAATTTCTTTAATTTACGAAATCAATTATCGATAAAATTTTGAACATGAATAAAAAAAATTTATAATTTTTTTATACAAATTCCGTTTATCTAACAGATTTTTTTTAAAAAAAACTATTATATTGTTTTTGAATTTAAAAAACGCAATACTATGTTTTTACTTGTAATTTTACTGTCTGATGAAAAAATACATATAAAAGGGACACACAAAAGAGAAAAGGTTTCTTCTGCCCCAAAGGTCAATGATGAGGGATTAGGAAAACAGCAAGCATTTCTGAACAATCCATATTTCAAGCAAGGTGAAAGTAAATTTCAACAATGTGAATACAAGTGATTTTTATCATCAAAAAAATTTTTTTTCAAAAAATTAAGTACATTTTAAAGTATATTTGCTGCTTGAAGTACATTTCGTGGAAAAAGTTGTTACTAAGAGTACAATAGTTTAAAAAAAAGTATTGGAAGTTCCTAAATCTGATTTTATTTTCAGTTTGCATTATTATAACAGTTAAAAGCAAAAATAAAATTGTAATAATAAAATCAGTTTTGTCTATTTTAAGAAGTTTTTTCCATGACCTGTCAAGTTTCTGTCAGAAAGTATAAAAAAAAATAGCAATAATAAAATATATGTAAATAAATAAATGAAGTACACACGATATCAAATGTTTTCAACAGGAAAAGAGTGTGAAATTATTTTCTTAAATAAAATGAACAAAGATTTTTTACTTGCGATGAATATTTGGGATATACTGATGTGAAACAAATATTTATTGTTGATGGACTACTAACTCTCATGCATGTTAATAATAAAATTTAAAGAAACATAAAGAGTATTTATGTTATATATCGGATTTATTTTCCAGTTAAAAATCTTTCATATTATGTTTGTGTATATTTAATATCCTAAATATATATGCAAGTTCTTTTACTAATGAAAAAAATTTTTAAAAAAAGTAAACTGAGGAAAAAATCGTATGAAAAGAAAAATCTTTAAAATTTCTATACATCATGTACGAGAAATCTTTCTTCAACCCCTAGATAATGGATTTTCTTTATAAATGGTACACGCAAAAAGTTAAATTTCTATATCAGTGCCATCTATTGACAATATATGTCTTCGCTCAGTAGAAAGCAACTATTATTCTTAATTTTAAATAACTAGTGCAGCCATCTATTAAGAGAATAAAAAAACATAATGCACACTAACAAATACACTGTAATTTCTGTTGTTGTTTTTTTCAATTAATTGAATGAAAGAGAATACAAATTCAATATAAAATGAAGTTAATAAATTGGAGAAGAAAGCAAATGTATTATGAAGACTGAAACATTCGAGCTTAATCTGACGAATTGTTTCTAAGAAATCAAATTTTTAATTTCTGATTTTTTTCATTTTTTTTACTTTGAAATTCAATTTCTCAAGAGCTATTCTACTGATTTCACTAAAATTTTGTATTTTGCCAAATAAAATTTCATTCTTTAAAATTACGCAAAAAATTTTATACCTACAATTCAAAAGTTTTCCGACCATTCTTTAATAAAACAAAAAAAAAAATAATATATATTTACTAAAATTTCAAAATATATTTTTAGCTTTATTTTCTATGAGCTACTTTATTTCTCTTACCAGAAAAATGTTTCAGTTACAGGTTCATATTAAACTTTGTTATATTATCTATCGATATCTTTCGAAGATGATATGCGAATATTTATATAAGTTTTGATAACTTAATGTTAATTTTACTTTTTGCAGATCTCGCTATATCTGAAGAACTTTTAAAACGAATTTTAAAAAAATTGCGCACAATTATAAAATTCGTTTATCCAAAGAAAATTACATGCAAAAAGAAAACTTTTAGTGAATATTTATTATTTTTTATATATATTTTTTAATAATGATCCAAAAAATTTTGAATTGTACGGTGCATGATTTTATGCATCATTTTAAAGAACATAATTTTACGTGGTAAAATAAGAAATTTGAAAGAAATCGGTCGAATAGTACCTAAAAAATCGAATTTTAAACATTTGATTTTTTTGAAATTGAATTTTTTAGGAACGTTTCAACCGATTTTGCACAAATTTTGTACTTTGCCATGTAAAATTATACTCTTTAAAGTGGTGTAATATATATATATATATGTGTGTGTATTCAGAATGTGTATTCAGAGAAAGTACGTTTTTGTGTCTGATTTCGTAACATAAAATATCGTCTGCACTTATTAATTAGCATATTTGAGGTCATCCCCTCGAGCCATTAATATTAAGTCCTAGAACGTGAAAATCCGATAATTAGAACATAAGTTACACAGGGTGGTCCATTTATTTTATTTGAGCACTGTACATTTTGACAAATATTGATAATGTTTGCACTTCTAAGATTTATTTCAGGAAAAAATGAAGACAAATCTTCAATAGAATATGAAGCGCTTTGCATTGAAGCATATATTGTGTTGAGATGCTTTTACATTTCTTTAATCATTAATTTAAAATCCAACTAAAAATTTGTGTAAATCTTTAAACTTAATTTCACAACTTATAAAAATGTAAATGGAGAGATATTCAATAGGTGAAAATCCTTCAAAAGAATTAACATCTAATTGATATTTGTTGCAAGGTGAAAGCATGGAATGGCACAGAAGTTTCTACTGCAATATCAGTATTTTAAATCTTAATAAGTGTTCTTCATCATCGTCTGCTTACGCCATTGCGAACATAATGTGGTTTGAATGAAATTTTGGAAGAACTGCAACATTACAAAAATCCGACAAATGGTGCTAGACAGGCGAACACTGGAAGAAAAATATAAGGAATGGAGCCAGTTGCTCAACTTGACTCTATCTTTAGGAATAGAATGGTTGAACCTAGAATGGAAGCATATTTAAAAACTTTGGATAGAGAACAAATTAGCTGCTTTATCTTCTCTAAAAAAATCCCAATTACGTAAACTTTTGACAAACAATTTGAGAGTTATTTAAAGTACAAACAACTTCAAAATATTTTTAAGTACAAAAAATTTCAAAAATTTTCAAAGTCAAAAATTTTAAAAATTATTTAAAGTACAAAAAATTTCAGAAATTTTCTAAGTACCAACAACGTCAGAAATTTTCTAAATAAAAAAGTTTGGCGATTCCAACTAAAAAAATTCTTTAAATACGGATAACATCAGAAATTTTCTAAGTATAAACAGTTTGAAAATTTTCATTATTCTGCGATTAAAACTAAATAAATTTTCTATGTTCAAGCAATTTCAGAATATTTCTAAGCACAAAAAATGTTCAATTTTATCAAAGTCAAAACATTTTGAAAGTTATTTAAAGTACAATTATTATTTTTTTTTATACTTTTTTTTTTTAATTTTTAATCAAAAAACCTTTTAAATGATTAACTGGATATATTTTCAAAAGAGTAACCGGTGTTTTGTTTAATTGTGCTTCCACTGTTTTTAATTCAATATTTCACTAATGATTAAAACTGAAATATTAACTAATGCAAAAGCATTTTAAACCATTCTTAAGTTAGCCATATTGCCAAAAGGAAAGCGATATTCTGTATTAAGGGATTTTTTTTCCATGCCAATGTGCTACCATGGGTTAAATATTTAACAAATAGTCATAACAGCGGTTGACTGTCTTGCTAAACTTTCTGTTTTGTATTTTAAATCAATGGTCATATTGCTAAAAGAAATAAAAATAACCAGAATTTAATTGTATTTTTTTTATTTAAGCACACATATCCGAGACTTTATATTAAATTACTATAAAAACTGCAATAATGAGCAGTTAATTATTTTTTTAACTGTTAAAAATATGGTAGGAGTTTTCAATCGATGATCAATTAAGCATATTGTCAAAAAGAATTCAATAATCATGAATAGAAGTATTTTTCTTCTTTTCTCAAATTTGCATTTTTTCTAGTCTCGTCATTTTCTTGTTGCATACAGGGTACATTATGAAGACAAAATGCATTGCAATGGCCGTCTTATCTCATCAATTTCTCATTAAGGTAGACTTAGAAAAATGTAGAGCAAAGTAGTTTGTTTGCCATTATTGATAAAAATAAATGAAGAAAATAGCTGCGCCAAAGCAATGAAAGTTTGCTACTGGACCCCTTAATTTATCCGATATGGAACCTGGTAACTATACAAGTATACCAGAACTATATTATGGTAACCAGGATATTGTAAAAACAATAGAAATTAATTTTAAATTGAACAGGACAGGACACGATAATAATAGGCCAGAGACAGCTGCATGCGACTTAAATCTAGAGATGATTGGTGACAAATAACATAAACTTTCTACTGGGGAAGTGCGGAATGCGCCACTACATATATGTAATGCCGTATGATACTACACTACATGTATGATACTACACAAGCGTAATCTATAGGTGATAGTATTAACGCACCCCAAAAGGTATTTGACAAAACGCGCACTTCATTCAAGGTCTTCTCACATCGTTTTCTTATATGTAAAATATGATTCATTAAAGTGAGACTCTCTTAAAAAGCAATTTTTCGAGAAACTTATGACTGACCTACAGCGCAACCAAGCAGTAAAATCCACCGGAAAACCCTGGGCTAACATCCAAAACAGTTGGAAGAAATTTTGTCACAGTCCTCGTAAGAAAGCTGTGGCAAACTTCAGACTCTCAACAGGCCATGACTGCTTGGCAGAGCACCTCAACAGAATAGGTATTCTTCCATCTAGTGAGTGCCAAATCTGCAATTCGGGAATCATGAGCTCAGACCACTTGCTTTTATGCCCTTTACTAGACAAACAATCTCAAGAGTGGGGTTATCTCTGTAAACTTTACTGGGATGCCAGAAATCGCATGAACTCTCTGTAAAGACTACTCCTCTTTCTTCCCTGTATATATATATATATATATATATATATATATATATATATATATATATATATATATATATATATATATATATATATATATATATATATATATATATATGTATATATATATATATGTATATATATATATATATATATATATATTATTATTATTATTATTATTATTATTTTTTTTTTTTTACTTTAATTTTATCTTTGTGTTCTTTTTGTGTTAACATGCGTTTGTCATGTGTTTTCTTTTTTTTGTTTATGTTAAGTTTGCAATTTTGTTCCTTTTTACTCCCTGTTTGTGTCTACTTAAAGCTGAACATTGTATATGGATTGATATTTCAAATAAAGCCATATGTAACAACATGATTCATTAAAGTGAGTTTCTGATCAAATATGACACTGAAAAACTTTAATTTAGATACAACGAGTATGGAAATGTTGTGAACTGGATCATAATGCATTTTGCGTAACCTACAAAAATGTATGCAAGAGCTTTTAGCATGTGAAAGGCTATGACCATTTTGCTCGCACCATTCTATGCAGGGCCCGACTTAGCCTAATTGGGGCCCGGGGCAAAAACTACTTTGGGGGCCCCTCTCTGCTCCATTACTTCAGTAGTAAAGAATTTAACTTCATTTAGGTATATAAATTTTTTACCTCATTGTACATGTATAACAAGATAATTGACTAGAACCTAAAATAGCAAGTCAAATTCAAGTCCCCCCCCCCCCCCTCCGAAGGTCAGACGAAAAATCGTTCTGTCCACTTTCTTGATTTTCTGACAATTCTTTGTCCATCATACCGAATGCAGTTTTCTGATTGTTAACTTTGTCATCTAGCTGCGAAAAATACATATCCTTGCTGACGTTAAGGAGGAATTCAGCTAAATTTTCACAATTACGATGATTCACTCAAGACAATCAGAAGCCTGTATTTTTGTAAACATATCGCCTTTTGCTATATGTAAAAATAGAGGCTTTTGATTGGCCAAATTTTTCCATCGTAATTGTGAAAATTTAGCTGAATTCCGCACTAGAAAGCCATGAATTTACGAAATATAAATTTTTTGTGTTCATACGATATAATAATGAAGAAGCTTACATAAAACTGACGGATTTTACACTGTACTGATATTTTGTTTAAAAAAATACATTAATGAAGGAAGCCTAAAATAAACTTTCAATTCGATTTGGGGGCCCCTTCTTATGTGGGGCCCGGGACAACTGCCCCTGCCTTTGTCAGGCTCTGATTCTATGATTTTATACATAGCCAACTGCAGTTGATCCTCAATGACGCGCATGTCAGATTGTCAACATAGAGTGAACCAAATACGGAAGGTGGCGATACGTTCAAGATGAGAAAATCATGAATAATGAAAAGTATGACACTTAAAACACTGCCTTGTTGAGCGTCTTCAGACTGAATGAAGAGATCAGAAAATGTGGTGCCCTGTTTTACTCGAAAATACCGCTTCGACAGAGAGTTTTTGAGGATGATGAGTAGGTTTCCACGAAGTCCCATGTCGTAAAGTGTCTTCAAAATTCCGTATCGTCATGTCCGATCGTAAGCCTTCTCAATATCAAAGAAAATAGAGGCAAAATGGTAACGTCAAACAAAGGCATAACGAATTCGTGACTCTAGAGCATAGATTCTCAACCTTTTTAACGCCCCCTTAAGGAGAAAAAAAAAACATTTCAATTTTGTGAAAATCCAGTTATTTAGAGTAGGGTGACGGAGTGATGTGTGCTTGAATTATAAGAGACAACATTAAGCAATTTATTAAGAGTTAAATTTGTTTAGTTTTGAAAAAAAATAATGTGTACGTTAACTAGATACTTTTCTCACGGCAGGTAGTTTTTATACTAAAAAGTAGTATCAACGAAACATTAGTTTCTTAACATTTGGTTCAATACTTTTAGTGAGGTTAAATCCCCTCGTTGCACAATTTCGAGTTGATTTCTCTTTTTTTCTGTGACAAGATCCGTAACAGCACTGAGTCCACATTCGACAAGGTAGTCATTCTTCTTTTTGTTAACCGACATTGTTGGTGGCAGCAAAATACAAACGATGAAAGAAAATCAACTATTTCTCCAAATTAATAAATAATTTATGGTAAAGAACTAATTCGCGCAAAATATCTGGCCAAATAAACAATGAGATCGAATCGAACCTGGGGAAAAAACTGTAGGGAAGGTAACGAAAATTGAATGAGTCAGAGCCATTCGCGAAATAGCTTGAATGAATCAGAGGCAAGAACTACTGACTCACGCGCTGTTCTGTGTTGGTTCGGATCGAAGAATAAGTGTAGTATAAGTTCGTTTTATTGGTGGTACAAAAGGTGTATCGAATAATCTTAATTTATGATATTAATTCAATCTTTTTTTCTTTAATATTAATTTTAGATTAATTTTATTTGTAAGTTTTAAACTTAAATTTGAATGACAAAGCATGCTCAATGCCCCCTACCGCCCAAAGCAAGCTCACTGCCCCTCAGCATACTCTCAACGCCATAGGGGGCGGTATCACCCCCCGTTTCCAACTTACATGAGGCTGGGGAGCACAATTAAAAACATAAATGAAATGGCGGGCCGCAACTTTATCAAAATTTTATGTAGGACTCTTTTATGTTTGAAGGAACATTAAATATTACTGTCAGATTTTTACCAAGTTGTACAAAACAAAAGTATTGAATTACAAATTAGGTATTAAAACTTAAGTAGCACACAAAATGTTCAATGACAAAATTGAGGTTTGTCTGCTGCAACCACCAGAGAATAGATATTTACATTTAAAATTTACAAATGTGTGTGTAATTATTTTCGTCTAAAATGAGTGGTTTCAAAAAGTTAAATCGGAGAATTTCTTCGCGAAAATTTCTGATACACACATGCTAAATTATATTCGCAAAATACAAAGAAAAAAAAAGAGCAACAAACATGATTATTTTTGTATTTAAATAAATATTTTCTCGGATGCAAAAACTGAGAAATAATTTTTTTTTGCGCCGTTGGTATGATAAATTTCACAGAAACGAAGAAATTAGATTTTTATTAACGAGAAAAGTATTTTAAGCCCATATAGATTTTTTACGAAAATTGTCCGCAGAAAAATGACAACTAATATATTTTAGTTCGCAGACCGGATGCGGCCCCCGGGCCGCCAGTTGGAAACCACTGCTCTAAAGCAACAATGTTATCATTCGTGAATTATCCCTTACGAAAATCTCTCTGAAAGTCGGGTTTAAAATGATTTTTCGAGGTTGTATACCAGGCTAGAGTTGACCGTCCGCTCAAATGTTTTCCCAAGACAGCTGGTTAACGCTATAGGGCGATAGTTAACTGGATCCTTCGGGTCTTTACCTGGTTTTAGGATAGGTATCGCACATGCTTCACGCCAACCAGATGGATACGTTTGTTCAGTTCATGTTCTATTGAACAGAACGAGAACATTTGACAACGACGTCCTATCTAAGTGTCGGAGCATACGATGCCTTTAGGACCAGGGCTTGTATTGTGAGACCGATAAACCGCACACTGTAATTCTACAAAATTAAAATAACTGTTATAGGAGAAGAGACGGTGCTTATCAAAGCTGATGTTATTCCGTTCGACGCTCTGCTTATAGTTTTGAAATGCTGGACTGTAAACTGTCTAGATTAGAGACATCAGCAAATGCTTAACTAAGCATAACACAAACGTCGGCAGGAGAGTAAATGGTACCACTTTTCTCAAATACCGGAAGGTGAAACTCACAGTATATGCCATTAGCTCTCTTGACTCTCGACCAAACTTGTCTGGTAGATTATGGAAGAGACGTAGTGGGACCAAGAATCTTGCCGAGTTTTGCGCCTGACCTTTCGCGCTATTGCTTTAGCCCGTTTAAAGACTAAGGTTTGGCAGTGTTAAGGTAACGGCGGATGATGTTCCACAAGCGTTATAATCAGCGGCGCATTCCTTATTCCACCACAGCTTGCGAAGGCGAGGAAGTGAACTTAACGACTTGGGTATACTATCTTCTGCCGCTTGGAGAATTACAGACGTGACACGACCAACAGTTGCATTTATAGTATCATGTATGACCATATCATCCGTGATTTGAACAAGCTGAGCAAATAGAGGCCAATTAACGCGATGGTATTTGAAAGTTGATGGTCTTGGGCTCATGGGAACAGAAGCAGAATATGAAATTATGAGAGTGAAATGATGGCTGTTATGAAGATCACCGTTCACCGAAAAGTTTATAAAGGGTAAGAGAGTTGGTGAACATAATGCTAAATCAATGGAATGAAAGGTTCGTGTAGGTGTGTCTCGTCAACATGTAGGAATAGGACACACCCGGACAGGTGTGTCCTATTCCGCGGCGGTGACTATTCGACGGGCTTCATTGAAGATCACGTTTTGTAATACTTTGTATCTCTTTCTCTTAGGACCATTTTGAATAACTCTTGGAGTATGCAACGTGAGCACCCTTGCAGTTAATGCAGAGGTGCGACAACTCACAGATAGTTTCACCATGGTCAGAACCAAGGGCAAATAGACAAGATGCTTTAGAGTGTCCAAACCTTTTGGCACTAAAAGCACATTAGTGGGTTAGGCACATATGGTCATACGGGGCAGTTATGCCAGGCAAGCTTAACCGAAAGTGGTAGTTTCAGTTTGTCAAAAGTAAGGATCAGATGTGTCGTGGAGATGAGTTTCATATCCCTTTTAAACTTAATCTTATTTTTTGTACTTTTAATTCATTACTAAGACTTGCTTTGTGATTGTTTGTCATTTATTTATTTTTGCATTTACATTTCAATTGTTCTAATTGTTTTTTCTTACTTTACTTTCCATTACGGGGCCTCGAGGCACTGTCAGTTTTTGGTTTCACTACTGAACACAGAAAGGTTCCTGTGTGTTAGCAGGCAGTGCGTCCCCTGATGAAGTGCGGTCTTATCTTAACACACATATCTTAAATTTTATTGTTTTCTGTTGGATTTTTTTTTTCTGAATTTTTTAAATTAACTTATGAACAGCAGTAACATGTTGGTCTTTCCAATTTTCCACTGTTGTTTCCTCTGCATCATCGAGAAATTCAGATACTGATATGGGGTGATACTGTAACATTGAAGGAGCAGATATTGGATACAATTAGATAAAATAGTGGCCTGTTTTTTTGGAGACCTCAACTAAAAGGTCACTTGAACATAACTTTTTCACAAAGGCTTGCGAGAGAAAAATCGGAATATTTCTCGGCGCTATTTAGGGTAACCCTACTGGCGAATCGTTACACACAATATATTTTATTGATTGCTATTTATTCAAATATGACTATTTTTTTTGCTTAAATCTACATCTTTCAATGTATTAAATGTTCATCATTTTTCTTATAAATAAAAAATTGAAGAATTTTTAAATAGTAATTTTGCTTTGAAATTCTACAACAACTCTTTACTGATTATTTACTAGGATACTTGTATGTAAAGTTTATATAAAGTATATATTGTTATTTATGAGTGAAAATATCCCTGAATTTTAAATTTGATTAACATGTGATTTTTTTGTAATATATATATATATATATATATATATGCAGAATTTATACACAAGTAGTACCCTGGTATTGCTGAGATGACCTAGGTTGTATATAGCACAAGTGCATATACAATAATAAATTTTTTATTTATCGACACAAACATGAAATAATAAAAGATGGATATTGGAGGAAATTCTTGCTCGATAATCTTAACCATTCTCTTCAACATATAAACTTCACTTTTTCAAAACAATCTCACGTGATCGTGCACGCATGTGAGGAAAACCGAAGTACCATTAATGTGATGTTCATTAAAAAATATTTTTGTTACATTAAGTATACAGATAAGGTTATAAATTTGCAGGAAAAAAATCTAGTTTAGACCATTTTATTTTTAGTTTCTTTTTAGGAGATAAACAGGACTTTATTTTCTCCCAAAAACTAACTGAAA
Organism: Parasteatoda lunata; assembly: GCA_949128135.1. Lineage (NCBI taxonomy): Eukaryota > Metazoa > Arthropoda > Arachnida > Araneae > Theridiidae > Parasteatoda > Parasteatoda lunata. The sequence goes on along the minus strand of OX421981.1, from coordinate 7,438,808 downwards.
TTTAAATATTTTTGCTACCAATTTCCCCAAGGAATTGTCAGCAGAAAAGTTCTGTACTTTTGCACAGGGACGTAGGTAAGAGGGGTGTTTAGGGTGTTCAAACACCCCCCATTGTACAAGGCAATTTGTTTTTATACTATAGATAATTTTTCCTTAATTTTAGAAAATTTTTAAATATTTGATTTACTGAGAAAAAAAAAATGAACAATTCCCATGACATTTTATTTTGAGGCTCTTATTAGTCTGTAACAGAAATAAAATAATCACTGCTGCTTCTTTGTTACCCATTCATCAAGAGAGAAATAAACGCTTCTCTTCAAGGATTAAATTAGATAGCATCTCTTTCCTCATTGATTTACCACCCACAAAGATTATCCCCTCAGAAAAGTAGCCAGCTCATATTACTCTAAAGGAAAATGTTCTCCGCTTCATCCAATGGGCTCTATCTTATCTCATCTACTTTTTAAAATATCGGCTATACAAAGATCCTATGTACAGTCATAAAATGCGTGCCTCAAACAAAGAATTCTCTTGGATTTCTAGGACTGCATATATATGTTAACCTTTTCAGGACATAAAACTTCCTTGTCAATTTTTTCGGTCATTCTGTCTGCAAACGTTGTCCTAGACACTCATCCTAAAAGGGCTTTGTTTTAAATTTTTCTTTTTGTTTAATTCAGCATTTTATTTAAAATTTCATTTTATATTTTCTTTCTGATTAATTTTCATTTGTAAATTTCTTTCGTTAATTTTAATTTGTATTGTGTAATTCTGTTCCCTTAAATAAAACGTGATAATTTATTGGCTATAAATACTGGAGGCAAGCAAATATTTGTATTAAATCAATCTTTCCGCATATATGTAACATTTAAACTGTACAACAAATAGATTTATTTAGTAAATTTGATTATTCATGCATAATTTTATTTTTAATTCCTAATTTTTGTTATTATTTTCTGATTATGAAAACGAATTTAAAAATTTTTGAAATTTTAAACTGAAAATTGAAACAACTTTATTATAATTCAGTCAGAATTGAAATATCTGTATTACATTTAATTTTATAATAAAACACAAAAATTTCCTAAATGAATAGCTGAGAGTAATTAATCATTCAAACTATCTTAGTATAAATGTGTAAGTGTAACTTAAAGTTTAACTATTTTTAGAAAATTAAAAAAACTTTCGATTGCTAACTTTCCCTTCTTGGGATCTTATTGCAAGGGAAGTTACTTATGACATTGACTAATTTTTAACGATAATACTTCGTTGCATAATCAAAAGTAGCGATATATGTTACAGTTTTATTAAATTAAATGTCTACAAATATTTAAATTATCTTAAAAATTACTGCAATTGTTAATTATAAAAACAATTCAGTACTTTCTAAGAATGATTTGAATCAGCTCAAATAGTTTTTTTTATTTTTTATTTATTAATATTTTTTTTTTCATTAATAACAGAGTCGAGACTCCTTTCTTTAGCAATTATATGCATAGACCATGTGAAGAAATCTTTAAAAAAATATACGCCAACTGAAATTTAGTAAATAATGAATATTTTATCCTAACGCAACAGATTAACAGGAAACCTTTACAAGCACTTATTAAATAATATCTGTTTAAATTACAAAATATCACAATAGTATCGAAGAGTTTCTAATTTGCAATGAAAAAAATTATTAACCAATAATAAATTTTTCTTAATAATTAATTTTTCATAATAATACATTTTTCGTAATAATCAATTAAACGTGATTCATAAATTATCCGTATAATTAAGATTGTGACAATATGTTCTCTTTCATGAGTATGTTATTGTTTAGAAATTCTTTATAATGAATGCTGGTTTCCTTTAATTTTAAATGAATTAAATGAATAATTTTATGTTTAACTTAGGAAAATGTTATCAAAATTCAGATCCCTTAAAAACGAATCACGAAACAGATATGAAATATTTATCATTGCAACTGCATTCAATTTTTCATAAATGATCTCAAAAAGTTTATTTGTTAACCATAATCTTGTGTAAGCAAATAAAATTAACAATAATTACGCTGCACTAAACTAAGTCTGACACTGAATAAAAAAAGAAATCAAGTTAAATAAAAGAGTAAACTACTTTAAAAATAATACATTAATTCCAAGAGTAAGAAGATATTTTATGCTTTGACTTGGAGTATCCAACGCCTTAATTATGATTTACCATCAACACAAGCTAATGAAAAAAAAAAATCTTTGTTTAGAAAAATGTTTTAAGATTATTAAAAATGTAAGGGGTACCATCTATTTCTCTTAAATAAAATTTAAGTAGAAATTGCTTTAAAAAATATCATTAAGTCATTATTGTCGTACATGATACAAACATTTAAGATCGGAATGATAAAAATGTTAATTATATTCCATTCTATGGTGAAGCTTAGACAGGAGTAGAAATATCTCTCTAATATATTTATATTCTGAAATATATATATTTCAACCTTGGCCAAGATTCTTTGGCCGTAAGTATTGGCCTTATTCTTTGGCCAAGATTTCAACCCTGCTTATCTATAATATATGTATAATGTGTGTGGGAATAAAACATTTAAACACATAATGTATTATACAGATTAAGTTACGAAATTTTTTTTCAAAATCAACATATTTTAAAGAATTAATTGTTTTTCTATTTAAATTAGTGTGATTAGTAATTCTTTAAATGTTGAAATGCCCGCGGCAACTCTATCGAAATCCAAATTTGATAGTCCGTGACCGTACGAAACACGGATTTTTTCATTCAATATTTGTTTACAAAATATTTTGAGGCTTTGTAACTATTTTTTTTCCTCAAGCTGTATATCTTTTGTATTTATTAATAATTTTTTGTTACATTATAAAGTTTTACACCTTCTATTTAATAATGTAGTTTAACAGGATATTATCGAAATAAAAAAAAAGAAAGAAAAGTTTGTGCGAAGATATATTCATGCAGTATATATCTACGAGAAATTTTAGTTAAATGCGACAATTTAATGTAACTGCCATTGAAATCTGATATCATGGAATAAAATGAAATTTTTTTTTTTTTACAGTTTATTTAACACCATTATTATTAGCATGATCATTGGAATGATTTTACACATTGTCATTTTCCTGCGTACTCGAAATAATTAATATAAACTATATTATTATCTGAGCTGTTTTATAAAGTCTTGTGATTAATAACACAAAGACTAACTAAAAATGAAATGGAAGTAAAAGCTATAAAATTATAAATTGCAATTTTTCTGGCACTTGAATGCCAAGGAATAATTGCAAACTGCTAAATGCTTGTTAACTATTGTACATTGCTCTGTATAAAGTATTAATTAAACTTATGTTAATAAACGAGTATTTTTTTCTTTTTCTTTTTTAAATATAGTATTCCAATCCAAAAGGTTAAAAATGAAAAAAAAAAAAAATTCCTATGTGTTGTATTTTCTGAAAATTACCCATATATTACTTCGTAAAAAATTCATTTTTTTGGCTGCTTAAATGCATTATAATTTGCGGTGAACAGATGAGTTATTATTGATATTTTATACATGAATTTTTGAAAAAAAAACAGTGGTTTTGTTTTAATGTTCTTTTTATTTGAATTTTGCTTGAATCTTCCAATCGAAGGGAAGTGATCAACGACGTTTATGGCTTATGTCTTTATTTTGATCTTCATTTAGATCACTGGTTGTGGTTGTGATTTTTAGCTTTTAAATGAAGCTTACAGTGAAAACTTCTGTATTAGAATATTTTACCAAAACCAAAAAGAGTTTACTTGTATGTATGTAATTGGT